>CM034153.1:674324409-674857232 GCA_019776745.2 Taxus chinensis | reverse complement strand
ATGTATCCAATTTCTTTGATGCATTTCTGCTTGAATTCTCTGCAATTGATTTTGATTTCTCTGAAGGAGAAGAAGAAGATATGGGCTTGAAGATAAAGAACCATGACCTACTCCACGATTGAACAGCCAATCATGAACATCCCAAAAGATTTGCACATCAACACAACCTACACTGATAGTATGATTGCCTCTAAATTTCCACAGCAAATGGTTCACATTCAAAACAATCTGCCCATCAATCTTAATTCTCATCTCCGGCTCTGTGGATCCTCCTGTATGACACTCAATATTGATCTCATGAGGTTGAGACTCTATCTCATGCATTCTAGTCCTTGTGGAAAAACACCTCTTACCAAAAACATGTTCTTTTCTGGACACCAAAATTGCTTCAATCATTGAAGCTCTGGCCTTGGTCTTCCTGAATGCTTCCTTCTTCATATCCCCCAAAAGCAAGATGACCTCTGCTTCACACACAACTCAACATAGTAGCCTCCCTTCTTCGGGTTCAGGGCCATTGATAAATTTGGCAGAGGTGAGATCCCAGCAGACCTGGACTTTAGTTCCATTGACCTTAAAACACTTGGTGCCCTGTTTTCTCCAAAAACACCATGGTTTCAGGTCAATCTTGCACATTGGTTGAGCTGATGGCTTGTCCACTGACACAAAGAGGCCTTGCCCCATGGCACTCTTGCACCAGGTCACCGTCACCATTCTGCAATTGCCTGCTAGGTTGGTCTGGTATATGCAGGTCACAACATTCTGGGCACCACTGCTTTGGGCATCCCCAGAGAAACAAGATGGTATTGGATCAGGCATGATTTCTTCTTGCCCTTACACACGAAAATCCAATGCCCAATAAGATTACAGTCACAACTCAACACCCAATTACTTCCATAGACTCGAACCCGGGACCTATTGAACTGGAAAATTGGGTAAACGATTTAGATGTAAATTAGGTATGTATGAATGGTTGAATGAGAGCTCAAGACGAACTCATGACCTCCTAAAACCCAATCTGCAACAAGGAGTTACAGAAACCAACTTGCTCTAGCCTGTGTAGACTGTAAAAAGCAATCAAACCCTCAATGCAAATGCAAGTTTGCAAGGGTTTCCATCGACTTCAAACCAACTAAACGATTGCCCAACACACCCAAAAAAATCAGGATTAGCAGAGAACCCAATGGCTTCAAGACTCTGGAGATTCAGGAAGATGAAGAAAAGGGAAAAGAAACTGGTGGGTGTCTCCGGAATGATCTGAAATTTCAGATTCCATGCAATACTTATAAAACATAATCTGAAGTTGCTGTTTAAGTCGGTAAGTAATTGCAGTTTCAACTGCCTGTAACTTAAAACACTTGTTCGGCCGCACCGCCTCACCATACCATCTTCCTCGATCTTTCTTTCCTCTTGAGAATTCCCAACTCGGGAGTGGGTTTCCAATATGTCATAAATTTGATGACTTGATATAAACGGCGTAGTTACCTGGTTATTAATGTATAAAGGAATCTCGTGGGTCGGCTAGCATTCCGTGGGCGTGGGTGACCGGCTGCAGGAAGTAGCTAAATAACGTGGGAAGCTAGTTGGCCAAGGGACACAAAAATAGGACTTTGTTTGTAACATACCTATGGGAGGGGACCCTGTCACGGTGCACCCTAACTTTGGCGGTGTTACGTGTATACCGGACAGCAAAAAAAACACTGGAATCACAAAAATCCGTCAAAAGAAGCGCACGAAAATTCTCTACAGCCCCATCGCCTTTGCCAACTCAACAGACACGTAGATCACCGTACACGAGCTGGAGTGTGAGGTGTCCAAAAAACTGAGTTTTCACGGTGCGGACCAAATCTAGTGAATGTAACCCCCCATCGGTTACTATATTCGCTGCCACTTATCACTAAATAACTCACTGTTTCCGAGGATTGCGAAATCCACGCATAGGGATATGGTTGTAATTAACAACCACTACGTCGTGTCAGGGAAGCAAAGGGAGTCGTGATGTGTTGTATGCAGATTTAATGCTTGTTATTCATGGCGCCACCTACTCCCAAACCGCCTCCAGCTGGGGGACTGTTTACCGCTCGAACCACTGCGGAATGCAACAAAACAGTGGAAGCCATCGGACCAGGAGGGGAATGCTTACGGTTTTGGCCTGATAATTTTATGTGTGGGTGTTTACACTGACGAAGCTTGCGTTGGGAAGCTACTCATACTTGTGACTTCTTTCTTCAGCAATAACTGGAAGTTTCAGTTATATTTTAACTGATCTGCCTTCTTGAATCTTGTCGTGGATGCTTCAAGACAGGTTTCGTTCTGTACAATGTTCTGTTCTTAGTCATTTACTTATTTTATGGTAACCCTCCTTAGTCGTTTTAATGTGAAGTATTTACTTTGGTGGTTTTACATATTGAAAACTGACAGTATTTTCTGTACACGTCTTGCAGTGGTGGGGAGGAGCTTGTTTGATTGACTGAGAATGATCCACGCAGATGCAGAGCATTCCTTCAAATGTGTTTATCAACACATCAAATGAGCTTGGAAATTGTTTGATTCTCTTTGAATATTTTCAGTCCATTCAGTTCTAATAGGTGAGGTTTTTACCCTCACTGAGGCAGTGATAGAAACAATTACAAATACTTCTTCTATACTGGTAGATTGTGTTATATGTCTTCCTAGTTATGTGATTCCTTTTTGTAAAGACTTAAACTCCTATTGTTTCTGAAAATTACAATATACTGAACATTAAAAAAATCTGGGTGATCCAAAAAATGTGTCAAAAGAAGTGCGTGAGAGTTGAATCATTTTACTTGTTGAATTTATATAAAATCTGTCAAAATAAGCGCGTGAGTATTGTATCATTGTAGCATTCGATTGTGCTCAAGTGAGCGTGCTCAAAGTGTGATTTTTACTCTCACGTTTCCATTCTTGTATCTATGTACACGGACGCTTCCATTCTTGTATCTATGTACAAAGGTTAAGGACGTACTGATAGTATAACGTAACGTTAGCCAGGCCACATAAGTATTTATATATATTTCTCTTTATTGCCTAGAGAATAAGGTTTGTAGCTGTCCTCGTCTTATCTCTTCATGCCGATAATCTGTTTTAAAGAGATTATATTTTATCTCCTCTACTTCTTGATCACTCTTAATGGAACTTGTGGATTTGGTAGCATAAAATTTGGTTTGATCCTTCCCTTTTCCTCTCTTTGACACAATTGTAACTGCATATTTCTTGAACCTCAAAGCAACAGGCACATACCCATTGTTTGATATACATTATACTTGTTGAATGAATGTAATACCAGTTCAGTGGTTCTCTAAAATCTGCACCGACAAGTATGATGCCACGACCATTAGTAAGGTTCCTATAAGAACATGACCACCTACTGATCACTGATACTGTAATTGAATGTAGCTGCCTTTGTAATCTGATACTGTAATTGAATGTAGCTGCTTCGACACATTGTAACTCAGCTATCCTAGTTTGCTATACTCAATTTTTTTGGATTTTTGTTTATTGCCCAGAGAATAAGGTTAGTGTCTTACTGTATGAGAGGGGATCCAGTCCCGGTGCACCCAAACTTTGGGACACTAAACTGAACATTTAAAATCACAAAAAACTGTCAAAAGAAGCGCGTGAGAATTCTCTACAGCCCCATCTCCTTCGTTGTTTTTGACAACTGTGAAATCCACGCATAGGGATATGGTAATAATAAACATCCTATATGCCGTGTCAGGGAAGCAAAAGAGTTCTTAATGTTTGGCATGCGGATTTATTTACTGATATTCATTGCACCAAACACTCCCAAACATCCATCTAGCTCTGGGTAAATGTTAACTGCCTGAACCTCCGCGGAATGCAACGAATTCGTGGAACAAAACGGATCAAGAGGGGAATGCTTACCCTTTTTCGCTGGAAAGTTTAACAACAGAGCTACCTAATGTTTCGGCCTGATAATTTTGTGTGTGGGTGTTTACACTGACCACCTCTGTGTTGGGAGCTAGTCATACTTCTGAGTGTACTTCTGTTTTCTTTCTTCAGCAATAATATCTACTTGAAGTGATATTTTAACTTTGCTTCCTTCTAAACTAGAAAGAGTCATTTGAATCTTGTCGTGGATGCTTCAAAAGAGGTTTTGTTCTGTACACTGTTCTATTCTTAGTCATTTACTTCTTTTATGGTAATGAAAACTTAGTCGTTTTAATGTGAAGTTTGGAAAATTGTTCATATTTGAAGGTAATCAAGGGGTTAGGCTCCTTGAGCAATAAATGAAATGGAGTTGATTGATTCAAACTACACTAGTATGAGATCGATTTATAATCAAATAGGATTTATAAATGAATATATTTCAATCATAGTTGATGAAAGCCTTCGTATGTTACAAGAAAGTCCAAGAGGCTGATTTGTCAAAAGACATGGTAACCGCTATTATTAGTAACTGATACGTATAATTTGGTGATTTTACATATTAAAATCTGATAGTATAATTTGTACATGTCTTGCACTGGTGTTGTTATGCTTGTTGGAGTGACTGATAATGGAAGTGCAGATGCTTGTTGTTATCAACACATTTTTTAGTTTGGCAATTGTTTGATTCTCTTTGAATATCTACAGTCCATATGGTTCCAGTAGGTGAGGTTTTTACCCTCATTGAGGCAGTGATAGAAACTATTGCGTATTTCTCTTTTCTACTTGTAGATTGTGTTATTGGCTTCTGTCTGTTACTTTAATGACATTTACCATTGAATGTTACTTAGTGTAATTTTCAGAAACAATAGGAGTTTAAATCTTTCAAAAAGGGTATCACATAACTTGGAAGACATATATATGCATTCAGTAAACATTTCCATTGTCCATTACAAAAACATGGCCATACAATATACTTGGGCCATATAACTACTACTACTATATTGTACTTTTTAAATCGGAAGGCCAATTCCACACATAAAAAATTCAGCCCTCAAAATAAAATATTTACTTTCGGAAATATCATTTCCAAAATCCGAGGAAGGGCGGTGTTGAATCTGCAATTGAGGTTGAAGCTGGGGTGTTACTTTGCAATTGCCTCCCCATGTTGACATCCCTCACAGGCGTAGTTGGAAATGGATCAGAACTTGGAGAAGCATTCACTCCGACTGCAGTATTATGTGTTGAAACTGATAAAGGGCAATGTATGCCCATTAATTCTCTTAGCATTGGGTGTTGATCAGGAAAGGATTAATTGGACTACTCAATCTCCTTTTCCTTTCTGACTCTCTTCTTGCCTTCTCAAAGTCCTTCTCCTTTATCTCTTGATCCCTTTGAATCCTTTCCTGTTCCTTTCTCTGTTCTCTTTCTTGCCTTTCAATCAACTTTTGGTGCTCCTTTGTTTTCCTTCTATATTCTTTTTCAATCTTTTCCTGCTCCTTCCTCTCCCTTTCAACAATTCGTTCAGCCTTCTTCTCCTGGATTTGTTCCTTTTTTCTTTGCTTTAATTCATCTATTTCTTTTTTTCTGTTCTCTTTCTCAACCAGAAGCTCCATGTACTGATCTGCGGTAATTAGTAGAGATTCCCTACTCAATCTTATACCAGAAGCACTATTTGACCTTGATGATTCTCTAACCTTTTCCACAGGGAGTTTCAAGAATCTACCAAGAGTTTTCTGTCCTTGGTTTGCCTCACAAGTTTGGTTTGAATCTGCCCCTAATACCCCTGCTACATCTAACTGTGAATCTACATCATTTTCTTCAGGTTGACTGCCAACATAGTAGTGCACCAAATTTGAGTCATGAAGTAGTGTTGGATGAGAGGGTAAAGAGAGGCTGACCTCTTCATTATTGAAGTTCAAGTTGACACCAAGATTAAGAGCTGCTTCTTTCATCCAATCGGGAGGGCTATCTTCTGTGGGCAAAGATAGTGATTCATCAATTTGATTAATTCTGTTTGGAGTTTCCAATTGTTGAGCAACACATTCATTTATATTTATCTCCATCTGCTGAGGTTCTGATTCTTTCTCCAATTGTGTGTTAGGCACCATCTGAGCATCTTCACTTTCCTCTAAATCAACCCTAGATAGATGAAGCATATTTTCTACTGCACCAGCATCATCTTGAAAAGATGTGTCAAATGTTCTGCTTGGTGCCATGTCTTCATCCAAGGCATTGGGATTAAGAGGCCATATCCCTGTTCTTTTGAATCCTGATTTAATGTTGCTAGGTGTAAGAGCCATTCTGAATGCTTTGCTCCCTAACTCTGCTAATTCAGCCCTTTTCACATCTATCCCATGGTTTGCAACTATCCATTTACGTCTCTCCTCCTTGAAGTATGTTTTGAATGGAGCAAAGACACTCACATCCAATGGCTGTAATTTATGAGAGGTGTGTGCAGGAAATGTTAACAAATCAATCCCCAAACTCCTGGCTTCTTGAATTGTCCCCAAAGCAACATGTGAACCATGGCCATCAAAAATTAGTAAATGCCTATTGGTAGGAGACACTCCACCAGGTATAGATGATGCAAAGTGATGTAACCAGTTCATGAATAAATCTGTTATCATCCATGCATGTGATTGTGTTGCCATGCAAGCTCCAGGCTCACAACCTGCAATATAATTTTCTAAATGGCTCTTCCCCTTAAAAAGATAGAATCCTGGAATACTTTGTCCAGCAGCATTTACACAACACAATATGGTAATCCATTCTCTACTTTTTGGGATGATATATGGCACACTCCTACTACCCCTTTTAGCAAGCACTCTCATACCGCAGTTCCTCCCTGCTTGTAATCCAGTTTCATCACAATTCCATATTCTGTTTGGTCCATATGGGTTGGCCTCATAAGCTTTAGACAAATTAATGTAGAAGGAACTGACAATTGATGGCCTCAAACACACTGCTCGATCCTTATCAAGGCCTTCAGCTATCCTTAATGTTAGATCCGGGTGTCTTTTTTTAAAACCTGCCCACCATGACTTACCCGGAAAACCATCCGTGAATGGGTTAGACCTTGTTTCGCAGATTTGTGCCACACATGTCTTAAGTTGTATAATTTCTAACTCATGTCCCATGTCAGCCATTTCATGACACCAACTCACTATCTCCATCTCTTCTTCTTCTGTTAGAATTGTTGGTGGACCCTTTCTTTTAGTGGTGGTAATGCCCATTAGCCAAGAAGTAAGGGTGGTCGCTGGTATACCCCATTTTTTTGCAGCAGCGCGTGTAGAGTATCCATAATCTTCAACATCTTTCATGGCATTATTCATATCAGACTTGTTCCAATCAGATCTTGGCTTTGACACATTTTGTGTTGAAGGGCTCACTCTTATTGCTTGGACATTTACTTCTTCATGTGGTGTGTCATTGGCATCTTGAGGTGGGGTATTGATAGTCTCTTCTTCATGTTCTTCACTTGGCGGAAATCTTGCTCCCCTAATTTTGGAACATGCAGGTCTTACTCTTTTTGGAAGTTGCCTTCTCCTCATGATGTCAATAAAAACCTGATAAGATAGTTAAATTTACCAAACCGATGTAACTTACAACAATGAGATATTCAGAATATTGAATCAACAAACGTAAAAGGAAGTGCAACCATTTGATATGAGTGCCTATATTCTGAGCAATGGATACTTCAAAAATCAAAGGTAGATGAATATTCACAAGTAATTCTGAGCTAAATTAATGAAACCTGTAGATGTATGTGTACATGTAGATTTATATTTACAAGTAATTCCAGGATAAATTGAAGAAATATGTATATATATACTTACAAGAAATTACATGTTAGATGCATATTTTATGTTGCCTTTTCATGTAGTTGTATATTTAATGCTTCATTTTCACGTAACTGTATATTTATGCTGCCTTTTCTTATCGTTGTATATTCTGTAGATGTATATTTAGATTCAGATGTGTATTCTATAGATGTATCTTTACAAGTAGATGTATATTTCTTATATATCTATTTGTAAATATAGAGCCTTTCCGTAATTCAGCCTAGAATTTCTTGTAAATATACGTCTACAGAACACACAACTACTTGTAAATATGAAATACAGGTTTCATTAATTTAGTCTGGAATTACTTGTTAATAAACATCTACATGAAAATTAGTGGTTGTTTATTACTACCATATACCTATGTGTGGATTTCGCTGTCCTCGGAAACAGTGATTGTTTTAGTGATAAGTGGCAGCACGAATACAGTAAACGGTGGGGGGTTCTACTAACAGCTATTGGTCCGCACCATGAAAACTTGGAAATTGAGACACCTCACACTCCAGTTCATGTGTATGGTGATTTGCGTGTCAAATGTGTTTGAAAAGGAGATGGGGCTGTAGAGAATTCTTGCGCGCTTCTTTTGACGGATTTTTGTGATTACAATGTTTTTTTTAATGTCCACTATAATCTGCCAAAGTGTGGGTGCACCATGACTGGCTCCCCTGCCATAGAGCCTTTCCGTAATTTAGCCTGGAATTTCTTGTAAATATACGTCTACAGAACATACAGCTTCTTGTAAATATGAAATACAGATTTCATTAATTTAGTCTGGAATTACTTGTTAATATACATCTTACATGAAAAGGCAGCATAAAGTATGCACCAGCAAGGGGAACATACATCTACTTGTAAATATGAAATACAGATTTAATTAATTTAGTCTGGAATTACTTGTTAATATACATCTACATGAAAAGGCAGCATAAAGTATGCACCAGCAAGGGGATACATACTTTTACTTATAAATGTGAAATACAGTGTTGGTCCGAAAATCTGTCGCTTGGGCAGATCTATGGATAGACGAGCCAACAGTGTGCAGGGCATAGCCCCTCTTTGAGTCAGCAAAGTGAAACTGGTTTATTGCTATTCTACCGGTAGGAATCTATGCAAGTCTCACAATATTCTGCCTTCGGGGGTTTGGGATCTCATCCCAGTAGGGTGTTTCCGACTGCGAAAAGAAAGGAATGAAAGGGAGGATAAAGAAAGAGCAGGTCCGAAGGAAGAAAAGAAATGAATTTCAAAGCAGAAGGGTCAGAAGGTTTATGTTTTGGGATTGGTAGTAAACAGAGCCAAACCTACTTGCATACACGAACAAAGCAATACTGATGAATAAATGACAATAAAACAGAAGTAAATCCAACAGAACTAACACACAGATCTAACGTAAGAAAGATCCACTGCAAATAACACATGTATTCAACACAAAGTCTAAATATTGTATTAATAATTCTTTCTGTTACAAAAAGCTCAAAGTCTTTTCTCCTTACTTCTATTTTTCATCTGAAAGATATTCACTCATGCCCAATACAACAAGTATTGGGGTATTTATAGAAGAAGGAGAGAAAAGAAGGCAAAAAGGAGCCAACCACTTATTTACAAAGATATTTACAAAATATCTAAAAGTCATGTTGACTTTTGACAACTTGATGGATGACATCATCCCATGGTGCAACATGGATGATGTCATCATTTGTGCCAACATACTCCAGATATTCTCAAAAAGAAAGTCGAAGAAGAGAGAGAAGAAGAAGAAAGAGAAGCTATTCGTCATCGTCATCCTGTGGCCGAAAGGGGGTAGATTGCTTCTGTTGCTGCTCAGGTGACGAGATGTGGAATTGAGAGCGGTATTCCATGAACTTGCTGATCATGGGCCCAAGTTGATCCTGGGAAGGATCCTTGTGCCGCTCACTGATCACCTCGCAAGTCTCCCGCTCATCTATGAGCTTCTCGGGGAGTTTGGAATAGTCTTTCTCTGCTTCAATGAGGGACCTAATGAAGTCCCGACAGGCCAGCAGGTTGTTGATAGACTCTGCGTCAAAAGTGACCTCTGGCCCCAACCCTCGAGAAACAATCTCCTTGAAGATCTGGATGGTTTCATCGGCTTTTCTTAAAGTGAAGGAAGGAGTAAGCAACCCTGGCGACATGTTGAGAACGATTCGTTCCATTTGGTGCATCGCGTCCAGGGCTTGCTTCCTTCACCTTGTCGATCTTTTCAAGGACAAATTCCAGCTGATCCACCCGGTAATCCAGAGTGGACATGATTTTGTTGAGGGCCCTGGGATGGCCGAAGACGCCGAACTTGACCAGATCTTTGACTGAACAGTCGAACATTTGTTGAAAGGTCTCGTGCTGTAGTCTAGCATGTTCCAGCTCTTCCGATATGGGTCCCGCTAACGCTTGGAGCTCTTTATTCACCTTGTTGATGTTCAGATACAAGTAAGAGAACTTGGCGATTACTTTTTCACTATCTTTGAGGATCTGGCTCCTCCAAGCGGAAACAGCCATACCCTGCTTGCACGATCTTTGCATATTCATTAATTTTCTCCTGGATCAGAGGCTCAGGAGTCTCGGCGGCAGTTGTGGGAGGTGCACTGCCCATCTTCTGTAAGGCTTGGAGCAGATATTTATTTTGCTCTTTCAATTGCCTTTTCTCTTCTTTTGTTTCCTCAAGCTTCTTGCAGAGGGCGTCAACTGCAGAAAGGGCCTCTCCCTGAAGGCTTTCAGAAGATGTCCCCATTGTGACTTGGGTCACTGTATAATCTGTCGGAGACAGATCCTTTTTATCCTTGAGGGGATTGGGGTACGCGATCTCCATTACCCTCTCTCCTGAAGTACTCTGAGAGAAGCGTGTGACGGGCTTCTGCTTCTTTGCCCCTTTGGATGGGATTACAGAAAAGTCCATCGGAGTGATGGGAACTTTCCTTTTCTGCTGACTTAAATGCTGGGAGATCCAGGCTGGACTTATGGGAGAAGGGCCGGAAACAGAGAAGGGGGCAGCTGCAGTAGTAGAAGGGAAAAACGTGGAGACACGTGGCGGTGGCATAGAGAGAACAGCCGAAGAAGTGCCCATGGGAGGAAGGGGTACTGCAGTAGAGGAAGACATAGGAAGGGAAGGGAGCTCAGAGATGAGGGAAGAAATGGAGGGGGATAGATCCGCGAGGGAAGAGAAGATAGACGAAGAAGCGGGGGGAACAGTAGAAGAAAGGGGAGAGGACACGACCAAAGGGATGGTCGTTTGAGTCACTCGAGGAGGGGAAGGAGGAGAAGAAGAAGGGACAGAAGGGACCTCGGTTGTTGTAGCGGTGCCGACATCCTGAGTGGATGGGCCTATTGGAACATCCTCTTCTGCTTCTTTCTCTGGAGAAGCCAGAGTTATGACCTGTTCGGGTGCTGTGGAAGGAGGACTCTCAGGAGCTTCTTCTTGAGTGGTGCTGGATTCACCCTCTATGCCTTTTCCTATGCCTTTAGGCTGCTGTTTAGATCGAGAAGGTGCATTACCCAATGGGGAGGTTGTGAAATCAACCCCGAGGTAGATTAATCCATTCATTTGGCACCAATGCTCTGTTCTGTGCAGAGTTTCCTTAACCCTCTCCTCAATTGTCTGAGGTGCCTTAGTCCTGTCAATGGCAGCAAAAGGCCAATTGTCCCCATCTGTGTTATGATATACTTGATCTACTTCATCCTCAGTAGTTTGGAAGCCTTTGGGGACAATTGCTACCCCGTATTGGATGATTTCTTCCAAGGCCAAACGAGAATGGTCCTTTCTCCTGAGCTCAACCTCATGAATGATGTCGATGTAGATGTCCTCGATCTGGGGGATGTGGATTGGATCGAGCTTAGCCCTTGGCAGACAACTTCTTGGGTCAAAGGTAGGCCTGGCTGGGAAATCATGTTTCAAATTAAGCAGTTCCAGCTCTACGAACATGTCTTTTGCCTTGTGATGGGTAAGACACATATATCTACCCACTGTGAGGGGGAAAGGAGTTCCACCCTTCTTTCTTTTGAGGCACTTCTCATGATAGGTGATCAGCTGTCTTGACAGCTCTAGCAGAATCAACTTGGGTCCAGCATACCTTGGCAGTCTAGTTGGCTCTCCCAAGAAGTTAGCTACCCTCAGATAAGTGAACATGGGGAATTGGGTGAACAGGGCCCCCCATTTCTCAGTGGTTGCCACTATGCTCTTGGTCGTGCGACCGTAAGTCATATTTGGCCTCAACAGGTAGATGATGTGGTAGAAAAACACATCGTTGATCTTTGTGAATTGAGGGATGCTATTTTCCAGCTTCAACTCTGGGTAGTATTCATATATTTTGACCTGGGGCCAAACCCCACTCCGCATCAGGCCTGGGTAGTCTCTCTCTGATGCCGTAGCGTAAACAACATAGGAATTCATGTAGAATCTCCCTGTTGTATTAAATTGTTGAAGCTGCTCAAAGATCGTGCTGCTTATAATTTCTGCCCATTCAAAGCGTTGATCGGGCACATTTTTATTCATGGTTTCTAAGTACCGCAACATCCATTTATGGAAATAGTGGGCGTCAGGAAGCCCAAAGACCCTGCTCAGGAACGTGATGGTGTCACTGAGCTCCTCTGAAAAATCACTGCGGTGAATGATTTGTGGCCAACGGGTCACCACCTTTTTGTTTTTCAAATAGACTTCATTCATCAGCTGCATGCACTGATCTTCATTGTCGTCCCAGGCTTTAATACAATCCTCTCGGCTGACGGCCACAAAGTGCCGGTGATGAGGAATGCCGAGTATTATCTCAAAGTGGTGGGCAGTGAGGTTAATGACGACCTCGCCCTTGTCATTTACGACACACCTCGTGTCTTTGTTGTAGCACCGGGCAACCACCATCATGAATTCATTGTTAACGGCGCTGACTGGGATTCCTCCAGCGAAGTGCAGGGCACTGCCTATCAGTTTGTCCATCCACGGACTTCTTGTCACCTTCTGAGTCCTGACCCAGAATTCCTCCATATCAATATGACCCAACTCTGAGTCTCTGATGTCCAGGTCGCATTCGGCCTGGGAGTCAGGCATTCTGACCCTTTGATACTTATATTTCATTTCTTCTTCTGTAAGCTTGGCCTTGCCTTTGGATTTGGTAGGCCTCCTGCTTGATGTTGACATATGTAACTCTGAGCTTAGTTGCTGATCTGCACGAAGAAGAAGTGAGACCCAACGCAAAAAGGTTGTATTAGTCATTTGATCTTCCATTGAAGTGTTAACAGAAGAAAGAGTTAGTGATTTTGAGGCTTCAGGGCGCAGGGCGCACAGATATAGCAAATTGCAGAGCTAAATAGGTAAGGCACACAGGAAAAGGGTGTTGCAAGGGTTAAATCAGCGCCAAAAGGCGCATGGCGCATAGACACTGTAGGGTGCATTTTGTAAAGGGCGCACGGAGACCTTATGTTACATAGGGACAGGACGCGCCAAAGGCGCATGTATTTTTCATGTTGCATGGAAATTTGGTGCGCCAAAGGCACGGGTATATGGTTTATGTAACATGAACTTTTTGTGCACCAAAGGTAACTTGGCGCGGCGCACGGAGGGTCTACACAACATGATGTTGTTGTAAGGATGGATGCGCCCGCGCCTTGATAGTTTTGCACTTGGCGCAGTTTAAGCTGATGTTGCATAGATGCAAGGTGCGCCAAAGAGGCGCATGTTTATGCGATGCAACGAATGAGGTTGGCGCGCCAAGGAGGGCGCAAGGTTAACGCTTGCAGCATGCGAAGGAGGCGCGCCTTGAGGGTGCAAATGCTCTTGATGTAACAGGCATGATGGGTGCGCCATTGGCGCAGGTTTTGATCATGTTGCAGGGGTGACAGATGCGCCAAGGAAACAAACAACATTACAGCCTCTTCCAGCTATGATTTCTTCACTGAGGGATATGCATATGGTTGAGTTCTTTTTGCAGGGTTCATGGTTCATGAAGAGGTCTAAACCAAGATTTTTTGAGTTCAACACTTCAGGATAGAGTCCCCTTCCCAGCAGATCTGGAAAGAGGGGGGAAAAAGCATGGTGAAAAATGGAAAGAACAGCAGCAGGTTGGGGAAAAACAAACATGATCCACCAACCAAGCAAAACCAGCCAACACCCAAGCAAAACCAAAGAACACAAAAATACAAGAGTGAGGACCTCTTACCAGGATATAACGATGAAAAAGCGTGAAAACGGGTCCACGGCGTGATCGAAAGCGACAGGGCAGGTACTGATAGGCTCAGAGAAAATATCACGTGATTTGCATTGGTGATAATGACAGCGCAGACGCGCCTATATATAGGCGAGGAAGTAATAAATGCGCCACCAAATTTTCGAGTGGCGCATGGAAAGCATTGTCGACATAAGAAAGCATGCGCCTTTGGCGCACCAAAGCACCTGACAACACGAAGTTATGTGCGCCTTTGGCGCACCGAAAGTGATGTCAACACAAGAATATGTGTGCCTTTGGCACACCGAAAAGTGGCGCAACAAAAGTATTGTTGACACGAAGGCGCATGCGCCACGGCGCACGTAGGAAAGACTCAACATATCAAGGCGCACCAAAAGGTCTGTTGACACGAAAAACCATGCGCCAAAGGATTTAAAGGGGGCGCACCAAAAGTTGATGTTGCATGGTTACTATGTCCATGCCCCTAGCCAAAAAGGGCCAAAAATGGCTAAGTTCGGAAAACCAGATTTCCTGGAAAAGGGATTTTGCAACGTTCTGAACGCAAGGGATCCCTGACGAGGGATCGGAACAAACTTTTTGGTATGGTTATCTGTAAAATTGCCCTTGTCAATTTTACGGGATAACATACAGTTTTCATTAATTTAGACTGGAATTACTTGTTAATATACATCTTACATGAAAAGGCATCATAAAGTATGAACCAACAAAGTATGCACCAGCAAGTATGCACGGTGGGTAAGATGTCAGATTAGTTTGCAAAGTAGATTGGGCTATAGAGAATTCTCAAGCGCTTCTTTTGACAGATTTTTGGGATTATCAGGTTTTTTACAGGCTCCCCTTCCATATGTAGATTGACAAAAAAAAAAATTAAAATTAAATGAATGTGCATCAATATAAGAACAGAGTTAAGAACTTACTGTATGTGGCACTATGATGTGGAATAACAGTTAATTATGGCAGCTTGGAACTGTAATTGTCATGCACTAGCAAAATAACTCTAACTGAATAAAATTTCAGAGCAGTTGAGGAACTGGATTTATAGGAGATATGAAAAGTTGTAGTTGAGTGATCCTTGTGCTTGTTTTTGATTGGGTGAAACTGATAGGGGTGGATCAAGATTTATGATATTTTATTTCAATACTCATACTTGAAGTTCAATTTGATTTGATTTCTCATTTCAATTCAATGTTTGTTTCTTGAGCCTCACATTTGTTGAAAATATGCAGGTACATAATTTATGGGAGTAGCTGGTATGGAAAATGGTGAGAAAGTTAATGCTTAAAAGACAACTTGTATTTGAAAATGGTGCAATTTGGACTTCTGCTTGTGAGAACCTGGCCCAAAGTGTGTGAATGACAAGACCTTTTACACAGTAAAATGGGAACTTAAATTATGTGAAAATTGACATCAAATTGATATGATGATGTGATATCAATTTTGTATAGGGATGAAATACAATTATATATCCTTGTATTAAATACATGTTGAATTTAAATTTGGCAAACATGGAAGTATAATATATGTTATTTTATGTTTAAAAATGATATTGACTATTCTATTGTTGACAGATTCATGGTTGTACATGAAAAGTGACAGACACATCAGTTTTGAGGATACTTTGTACATTTATAGGATAATATTCATTCCATTATTAATATTTTACTATGCAAAAGCTGGAGGCAAATATGTCAACCACCCTCACCACTACTGGGTAATGCACCATGATTGGCTCCTCTCCCCTAGTTATGTAAGTACGAGGGACGGGTGTATGGAGGGACATGGTTTTTGAGATTGACAAAAAATAAAAAAAAAGATTTCTCAAATTTTGGGTACGAGAGGGGGACGACTTTTAAAATAATACATAAAAATTAATATTTTAACATTTTTCAATGACATTTTAAGGATTTAAACCATAGTCAATGTATTTTAGGTACTTTCCAGATTATAATTTGATGTTCTTGGTAAAAATAACATCTTTTTAAAAGTAAAAAATATCACAAAACTTTTGAAAGATTTTAAAAAAATCAGGGATGTCTCCTGCAAGTCCCCAAGTCCTCAAAATGTTCGGGATGTACGGGGCGTTTGGGACGTCACCAGAATCTAGGGGACGCATCCCCGCATAACACTGGTTTGTATACATACGAACAATCACACGTCAAAGTTGAACAGGAACGTCGATAGGGGTAGCAAGGTAAACACAATACAAATTAACCAGAAAGTAAAGTCATGTAAAGTGAAGTGCTAGGAAGTGGAAAACAAAAGAAAGGTGGGATGGTATACGCAACGAGGTATTGTGAAATTAACTTAAGATGAATGATTTGAGGCATTACATATGTGGTTAATCGTTTAAAAAATGAACACTAAATGTAATGAAGAAAGCTTGGGGAGGATTAAGGATGTCATACCAATACTGTATTCTAGGCAATAATGTAGCTAAAACTTGGATATTGGGAAATCACTAGGGAAACATTTCAACTATTTGAATAGGACAAATGCATTTATTTTTAGCTTCCAAAGTGTCCATTGTTAGAATATGTTTTCTTATATTTTGTTATAATTATGGGTAAAGAAGGTAACCTCCTGCATTTTCCAACGCCAAATAAGTTCAATTGTTCTACAAAACTACATTGATCTCTCATCTACAACTTGACATATGGAAATACAAATTCTTGAGTGGTACCCCGACTTTGATGTTGGGATTTGAAATTTCAATTTAATCCTTATTTTTGTAAGTCACCTAGTAGGTGACTCAAAGCGTGACAGAAGTACTGAGATTTTAATTCTCACCTTTATCAAAGCCATATGTTATACTCTATACATTTAGGCATTAAATTTCAGTTCTCGTACATTTTAGGTACACTGTAATCCATCCATATGTCACAACTGACCCTGACATTCTTAGCCCTAAATCATAGGTGCCCCAACCTATAATGGGGTGCCCTAGGGCGCCCCAGTCCCACTTTTAAAGATGGCACCAAGGAAGTCTGGTGCAAATCCCCTTTCACTTCTTTTTGGGTCATTCCTAGTTATTAGTCATCTTTATCTGTTATTTCTCAGTTAGGCCTTTTCATAAAGATTA
The DNA here is from genome assembly GCA_019776745.2 of Taxus chinensis. NCBI lineage: Eukaryota > Viridiplantae > Streptophyta > Pinopsida > Cupressales > Taxaceae > Taxus > Taxus chinensis. Next base: position 674,840,220 of record CM034153.1, on the reverse strand, counting down.
ATACTACAAAATTAAGTTATGAGACTCCAACTATAAATACATTTAGCTATAAGATTCATAAACTGAGTTGTCCTATGTCAATTAGGGTAATATGAGCACACTGACTATCACTCCAAACTATTTGTTGCATCCAGTTGCATCACTTGCATCCCACATATTTGTACAAGTGCAAAGAAGAGAAAACTAGGAGATCTATGGAAAATCACACAAACACTTTGATAGGGGGAAAACTATTCTACTCCATGCACATGATACTAAATTTCAACAATGATTTCTATCACGTTATTATTAGTTTGCATACTTCACAAGGTGCAACTAGCACGAGAGCACCTTTCATTGTAGCACAACATACACACACACACACACATGTCACACACACACACACACACACACAGTTGACACACACACTACACTGTACACACACATGACAGCACACACACACATTTTTGATTTTATGTGACACCTTAGAGACATTTCAATTCAGGAAAAGTCTAAAATTGTTAGTGTAGCATATCGTTGATGAATGGACCACACGTTGAAAATGGTGGTTGAGCAACATTCTAAGGAGATAACAAAGAGGTAAACAATTCGAGAATGCAAGTGGCTATGCAAAATGTGGCAATTGAAGGCCATGTGTTGTCCACATAAACAAAATTGTCATCCATCAAATTTTCACACTACGTCTAAAAAGTATAATGTTTAATTGCACTTATGTACATCTATATACTTCTTGACCCACTGCCTCTTACCTCGTACTTTGATGGTATTTATACAACGTAATAATTCGAATCTTGAAGGATGCGATCTGGTAGACACAAGTGTGAATAAGAGAAACATGGCCCTATTTTAACTTCCAAACTATCTAGCGTTTGGCTCTATTTTCTTATTTTTTGTTGTAATTAATGCATTAGTATATTTTCTTGCTTAGCCAAAGAAAGTTTCAAGGGTTTAACAAAACAAAAACTACTACCAAAAACAAAACAAACAAAAACCAATGCTTCAAAAAACTTTCCATCAAGGTTCTCAGTAAACATCCTTCCAAATTTCAATCTACTAGCCTAGATTTCAACAAAACAGTTAAAAAATAAACCTTTAATAACCCATATTTCTACAAATAGAACACAAACGACACATTTTATAAACACAAAATTACCAAAAAAAATTAAAAGAAAACTTGCTACATATCCTCCAATTTTGATTCCACTGCTTAAATTTCTAAATAAATTCAAAACAACGATCTTAAAAATTCCTAAAAACATAATTAAAAAATCTTGCAATATCAAAACTAGAATTAATCTAATCAAGATATTATAATATAATTCAAAATAATAAATGCAACATTCCTAAATTATGTAAGGATTTTGCACCCAACACTTCTAAAAGTAGATTACATCAATTAGGTTCAGTGTTTAAAAACATATTCACCCAATGTAGGTTCTAACTACATAATAGTGATCTAAAAATGGGAAAATAAGTTGTGGAGAGTGCTACAAGGATCTCTATAAGTTTGGAGAGCCTCAAATTGAGTGATAGACAAGTTTCTCTTGCTTTAGATAGGTTCTCCCAGTAAATGCTTCCTATGGTAGTCAATTATGTCCTTTGTTACCATGACATGCAACAAAATTTTGGCACCTAGTGTGAATGTGTCTCTAGACTTGGGATCAATGTCTCGATTTATGTAATCGTGCTTTTATACCTAAAAATGTATTCTTCTTGTGTTGGAACCCTCATTCTCCTCTTGTGACCTAAAAAGGGGCTATTTTGCAACTGATTCGAGCTTCCTCGACACCCTCATGATGTTGAGCATTGTCTACATAGCACTAATCTAAAGAGGCCTATGACCCACAAATTTCTCTTGCCTAATAGGTGTATGAGAACATGTGCAAATGATGTAAATAATAAAGCCTTTAACACTTAGCAATGATTCTTTGAATTTAATTTTTGCATATGATAATGATCTAGGGTAGTAAAGGATAATGTATTCCAATATTGATGTTTGTTTTATTATGTTTCAAGAAAATGACGATTTAATGGTTGGGCTCAAAGTCTTTCATAGAGTTTGTTTGGATATGAGATTTCCTAGATTCTCCTAATAGGTTAACTTGAATTTGTTTATATACATGAATTCTGTGAATGATTTCCTGCTCAACCGACCCTAATCCGACTAAGGTAACTTGTGCATTTAAAAAGGTGACTATTACAAGTACAAAAAATAGGATTGTCGACCTTAGTCTAGTTCATTGGCCAAACTTGTGTTTAAATAGTGAACCCATACAAGCTTAGGATGGATCCTGAGAAGAGACATGAGGTGAATTCTTGATAGTCTAAAGATGTGTTTTATATGAGGTACATTAGTTATAGAGGTGTTAAGCTAAAGAACAAGTGATGACCTAGTCAACTTAGAGTGTGGATAGAGAAATATGCCTTTAGATTTAGTCAATAAATGTGTAAATGAAATGACACTTAGATAAGTGTCAAATGATTATTACCAAGTGCCTTAGGACCAAATTTTGGGTGCTACGATTTCTCCCATTTCAACCTAGTAATGCAATTTTTGCATTAAAATTAAAAAGGGATAAGAAAATGCAAAAATCACAATCCCCAATTGTAGGGGGCATGATGTGTGTAAAGTTGCGAAATGTGCCCCCATGTTATAAATGTGAAATTTGTAAAACACATGATAAAGATGTGTGTTAATGATCAATAGACATGTATATAAAAAATCAGTAAATGAAAAATTGTAATTCAAAAGCATGAAAAATTTACACATGATTTCCCTTAGTGTGCTTGTATAGGGAGTGCATGAATAATATTTGTGAAAAAATAGAATTAGGTCCTATTAAATAGCTATTTGTAGCATTTAGGCCAATTAGTTTCCATTTGTATAAGCATTTAGGAAATCTAGTTGCCATTTATAGAATTTGGACCTGTTAGTTTTCGTCTATAGAATTTAGGCCTTTTACTTACCTTTTATAGTGTTTGGGTTGGCTAATTACCTTTTCATGTAGAATATTGACATATGTGTAATGTTGTGGATGTGTAAACATGTGATATGTACTAATTAATTATGTGAATTCCATCGCACTTTATACTGTGAATAATTGTGGTTTCAATTTGTGTAAAATACTAGAATAGCCCACAATATGCACCCCTTTTGAGATGAGGGATGTTCTAAAGGATAACTTAGCTCAAACAATAAAGTGTTAGCGGTTAAAAGTATATAACCAAAACATCAAGGATGTGAACCATATATAACATTTAAACTAAACACAGTCATATAAATAATGTGCATTAGATATGGCCATTTACAAACAAGTAGTTTATGTCATCTCATGGTTAGGCATATTGTAAGCATAACCAATAATCTATCGAAATAAATAGCTAAGATTGTAACATTGAACAATAGAGTAGCATGATAATAAAAAATGACTTGACACCTAATGGATTCATTCAAACCTATGACATGGCATGAAAATCCCACCATAATTAAAAGATAACTAACAAAACATGAAAAATTGACAAGTGTTTGTAGCAATCAGTTATGTGTGTGAAGAAAGTATGTTCCAATCAATGTTCCATGGGAAATTTATAGTAATCAATGAGTCATGAACATGATATAGATCAATACACATGGTAAGCAATATGCTATTAAAAATATATGTAACAAGTAATGTGTCATGAGCATGATATAGACAAGATATGTGTCATCTAATGTGTTATGAGATGGTATGTCTATGAACCACATGTTCTATACATTGAGTTTCATACACAATATGTGTCTACATAACATGCGTCATAAGCAATACATATCTAAAAAATGTGAGTCACAAGAAAAATGGCATAAGAGATGTGTTCCAATCTGTAAATGTCTCAATTAATGTGTACATGAGACAATATGGGTGGCATACATATATGTAATTAAGCATAAAGAAGACAAGGAGTGAGCATTCAATGCATAGAGAAAATAATGACATATGAGAACACAAAGGATAGATCACATAATGACATTGAGAAAACATGCATAGAGCATACATGTGTATAGAGAAAAAATATCACAGAGCATACACCTGCATAGAGAAAATAGAAAATAGAGCATACAATGGCATAACACATAACATGCATAGAGCATATAATGTCAGTAAACAAAAATATCAGATACCATACAAGTTCATATAAGTGAAAAATGCATAAAGCATATAATGGCATGGAGCAAATAAAGCATAGAGCACACAATGACATAGTGCCAAAAAATCATAGATCATACCATTGCATAGAATAAAACATAACATATAATATACAATGGTATATATTGTATAGATCATTAAGCATACAATTACATATAATTAAACAAAACATAGAGCATATGATGGTATAACGAATAAAAATCATAGAGAATATAATGGCATAAAGTAGATAAATCATAGACCATAAAAGTGCATAGAAGAAAATAGTGCACATAGTATAAAAGTATATAAAAGAAAATAGTGCATGGAGTAAACAGGGGCATAAAACCACACTAGTACTACATGGAAGAAAAGATAGCATATAGAATATAGTGGCATACAAAATATAGCACATAGAGAAATCATAGACAAAATAATGTGTAGAAAATACACGAGTGATGTATGAAGAAATGTGAAATAGCCAAAACATGATCCTAGGGCCAATAATGGTCAAACAAGTATTGCAATGTCCACTAGACAAGTATTAAAAGTATATGATCAGAAACAATTAGGCATGGAGCATGTCAAATCAATATCTATATATAAACAATGTGATCATCATATGAAGCACAATATAACATGTGTCATAATATATAAGGCAATGCAAGATAGGAAAGGGTAGCATTGTATCACCAATATATTGGTACGTAAGGATATGATCTATGTAAGCTTAGTAAGTAAGATGCCCCTGAATGTGTTGGGCATCCATGAAGGCATATGGATATAATAATCCCTATAGCTCTAATGATTGATATAATTAGGCCTAGTATGTAAGATTCCCCCAATGTAGGCATACCACCAATGTAGTGGGTTGTCCCCAAACTATAAGGCTTAGGATACCATAAAGTGTGTGTATGATGTCTATGGATTAAGGTATCTATAACCATCTTAGTTGTACTATGAGGATCAAACACGAAAGGATATAAAGTATGTAGGATGATAAATCTAATCAAATAAATTCAAAGCTTAATTTTATGTAAAATGAATGAACAAGCCACATGCATGTTATAGTTTTTTTTCTCATATTATATTGTTTTTTTATCCATAAGAAAATGATATTAATAAAAAATTCCAACTTGGATTTATACTAAGGAATTTGGGCCATAGGTTGTAACAACAAAAAATACAAGAGGGAATCTAGGTAATAATTTTTTCCCTCAATAATCACATCAAACCCCTGAAATTTATTTCATAGTCAAGTTACACCCTAAGCATGGGCCAAGAAAAATATGTCAAATGATCGATAATTGTGCTAAGAGAAACTTTCTTTGGTGGATGGTTAGTAGAAGTATATGTGTGAAGAGAAACTATTATTAAATGATATTTATACACTTATGTTCCTCGTATTTTCTACGTAGTATTGATAGTCTTGAAATACCCTTTAAATTATATGTTAGTGGGTATTTTATGTATGTTGAACCCAAAAAAGATACACTTTTATGTAGAGGTATGTACATATGTTATAGATAAGAAGATATACATATGGATCAATCATGCAATCATAGTAATAAGAACTATGAACACTAAATAGAGAAACAAAGATACACAACAAGAAGACAAGATTTGACGTGGTTCACCTAATGTGGGCTACATCCACCAAGAAACACTTACCCAAAATTTTATTACAAGCCAACAAGAGTATCACTCCACTCTTAGATTAGTATTCTCACAATTACCAAAAACAGATCTTGTTTGGATCTATGTTCTACAAACTATTTCACAAATTCACACTTGAATTCACACACCCATATATTTCCCTACAGTATGTATAGCTATTTATAAGAACATCAATAGCTAACTATCTAAGAAGTTTTAAAATACGATGAGTACCAAAACCATGGTCAAACAAAACTAACTCATAAATTGATGTAGAGCTCCACCACAAATTCATCCATTCCTCATGGTAATAACATTCAAAAGCATTTATACAATCTAGTTCACTGTTTCAGTCATCTTATTCTAGCCATACCCCTGGTTCTAATAGTGAAAACTTGATCATTAATGGAAAATAAAACCTTCATCATCAAATACATTACCTCTTACATCACCTAACATGCTTCATCAACCTTGCAAGATTCAGAGAAATCATAACACACTCACTTCCAGCAAACCGTCTTTTAGTAATTCTCACAAAATTTGGACCCTAAATCAATCAAAATTTGGTTTCTAGGCTTCACTAACCCCCTTAGACCTCATTATCTATTCCACAAAACTTATTTCAACATGATAACACCTATCAAATGGATAGGAATCCAAGATTCATCATTGTTTCCTAAATGGCTTCAAGACCGGCTTAAAGAGTCTTAAAGAACAATCACTTTAGAATTTATATGAATGGAAAAATATAAGAATGTCCACAATTAAATCTCCAAAATACCCTTTTGGAGGATGGTAGTGTGCAAAACATCCCATGACCCAAATCTTTGAACCTTTCCCTTAGAACTCATTTTTTCTTTCCTAATACCATGCAACCTTGTTAGTCTTGGTTCTAGTCATTTTCATTCATAACTCTCTACATGAATGGAATCTAGGAAAAACAAAGTGATATTATAGCGCCCATTTACTTCTTCCTCCTCTGTGAAAAATTTGGACATGACTTTCTTAAGGAAAAGTTTCTCAAACCTCAAAATCTCGGGTTTCCACTAGGCTTGTAAATTGTGACCAACTGTAGACTAGGGACTGGTAAGAATAACTTCTTTTCCCCCTTAGTGGAAATTCAATATTATTTCAAAATAAGTCAATACACTCTCTCAGAGTGATATCTACCCAATTTTGACGTGAATTTCAATAGTTAAGGGTCCCATAATCCTAGCCCTAGCTTTACCCTGTCTGTAGGTTACAAAGCAACACGAGAGGATAAAAATCATTATAAATTCCTTGATAATGGATTTAAAAGATTAAAAATTCCTACCTAGGTTTATTTTTACCTCCTCCCAACCCCTTGGTTGTTAGTCACAATAAGGGATGTACATATTAATTATTTCCACCTCCAACCTAGCCGGTGTATACGTGAAAGAAGGGTATTTACAAAACCCTCAACCTAAACATTGATAGGTTTTGAGTCTCTATTCAAAGAAATTGTTATTTACTAAAAACATGCATAAAACTCAACCTCTTAGTACCATCATACATTTGATACATCTATTATTTTTCAAATTAATTAAAAACTTACTCAACCTGGGAAACAAAGTCACAATCAAATTTGCATACATCAACATGTGAAAAAATTACTCATAAGGAAGCATAGGTTGAATATCTAAAATGGGTGGATTAGTTCACCAAGGTCTCTTCTTCCATGAGATTATCACTGGATCAAAGAATCAATAAATCAAAACTCAGGAATATTATAGAATCTTGCTCACATCATCTTAATGTTACACACAGTCAAGACCTGAGTTCTCTCATTAGGAACACAACATACAATTTGAACCTCTATATACTATTAAATGAACTTCAAAACACTCCCCAAATTCTCTCAATTAGTCTTTTCCATGCCAATGTACATGGAAATCAAAAGTTCTTACAGTATATACATCAACCTCAGAATATTCCATAGTCAAGACAAGATATTTAGGTCCCGCAACAAAGTTATCATATTAACATGTATATAATTTTACTAAATTTCATACTTTTTAGAATTCCTCCTCTTGCTATCCTTGAGGAATAACTCCATAACTAAATCTCTCTCGAATTTATCTCCTCTTCTTGAAAAACCTAACTCCATGACCATCATGTCTCTATATATGGTCATATATATTCAAATAGACTCATTACATCATTTTATTAGCTCTTTCCCACCTACGAATCATTTCTCATATGCTAGACACCTACTACATTCCCAAAAACCTCCTAGGACTCCTTTACTCATGCTAATATGCCAAATAATTCACTACAAGATTTCAAATTTTTGTATTTATAAAGGAGGGAAAGTACATATTTTTTGAAAATTTAAACATTGGACCACTTTAGACTACTCTTCATAACTTCAAGGCTCACATTCATCTTCCTTGATTCCATAAACATGACTAGAAGGACATTGTTTGACATTTTGTAACTTCTTGCCTTAATGCCCCTGAACCATAAACCCATGGATTAAATACCGCACATAAAATCAATACATGAAAAGAACACATTTTCAGTTACTCTAAAAAAAAATATTAGGGGTTGACACCCCCGAACCCTGATGAGAATACATGAAGAGTGTACAATAATTTTAGTGTACAATTTATAACACATATAACATGAAAATTGGATCCACAGCCTAACAATCTCCCACTTGGAGACTAGTTTCCTCTAAGCAAGATTCTCAACCCTTCACTGTCATGTGTGAAGGACAACCAAAGCTAGTCATACCTTCAATTTCTCCCTTATGGCCACCTTGGTCATCACATCTACATGATTTTGACTGATATGAATCTTTACTAGCTTCAAGTTCTCTTCAGCTAAAGTTGTCCTGATGAAATGATACCTTAATTGTATATTCTTCATCCTAGAGTGGAAATATGAGTTATTTGCTAGGTGTATAATGCTTTGACTATCACAATGCAACTTCCCTTCCTCTTTCTTATACCCAAAATCCTCAAACAAATATTGTATCCAATTCTTTTCTTTTCTTTACTTCGTGGCATAAACATACTCAACCTCGATGGTTGAAAAACCCACAAGATTCTGTAGTCGTGAAATCTAACTCACCGTTGTGTTACCTATAGTAAACACATAACATGTCATGCTCCTCCTACTTTCCAAGTATCCAACCATGTATGAATCTACATAACCACGAAAAGTGGTATCCGATCCACTATAGCACAAAATGGTGTCCATGGACCCTCTCAAATACTGAAAGATCCACTTCACTACTTTCCAATGCTCTCTACATCGACCATTCATAAAACTATTCACTTCTTCTAGTGCATGAGAAATGTATGGCCTAGTGCACATGATGGAATACATAAATCTGTTAACTGCTGATGAGTAAGGTACCCTAGACATCCGAATTCTCTCCTCCTATATCTTGGGACATTACTCCTTTGATAAATTGAAATAGTATGCCAAAGGAGCCCCAAATGGTTTAACGTCCCTCATACTAAATATCTCAATACCTTCTTAATGTACTCTTCCTGAGATAAAATTCAACTTACTTTCCTTCCTATCTCGAGATATTCTCATACCAAGGCTTTTTTTCTGCCCCCAAATCCTTCATAACAAAGGAATTGCTAAGTTGTTTCTTGAGCAACTTTATTTGTTGTATGTTTTTCCTACTACCAACATGCCATCCACATGCAGACACACGATAATGTAAATTCCATCATCGAACTTTTTGATATAAATGAAATGGTATGAGTGAGACCTAGAGTATCTTTGCTCCATCATAAAAATACCAAATTTCTTGTACCAATGTCGTGGAGCTTGTTTCAAGACATACAAGCTCTTCATTAGTTTACACAAAATGTTCTCCTTCCATGTGAACTCATATCCATGTGGTTGATCCATGTATAAGACCTCCTCCAAATCACCATAAAGTAATGCAATATTCATATCCAGTTGCTCTAAGTGCAAGCTCATCAGGTGCCACTATCCTAAGAACATTTCTAATAGAAGTCATCTTCACTTCTGGATTAAAAAATATCATCAAAATCAATACCTTGTTTCTATGTAAACCTCTTGACCACCAACCGGGCCTTGTATATTTTTGTACATCCATCATCCTATTTAACTCTATACACCCACTTTTTTTGCAATGTTATCTTATCTTCGGGTAGGTCTACCAAATCCCAAGTATGATTTTCCATGAGAGACTGATGTTCCTCATACATGGCTTGCTCCCACTTCTTCATGGTATTTACCTACATTACTTTCTCAAAGCACTCTATCTCTCCATTGTCAATGAGAAATAGATAATTAAGAGATCAAGGAAAATGTTCAGGTTCCCTTCTTACCCTAGAATACCTCACAATAGGAGTTTAGGGTTCATGTGGAGTAGGTTCTTGAAATGGTTATATCGAAATTGGTTTCTCTGTAATGTCCTCCAATGTTGTATACTATTTTTTGGATTCCTATCTCTGATCGTCAAACTATTTTTTATACATGAATTTTTCATTAAAGACCACATCCCTATACTAGAAGATTTTCTTGTCCTTAAGGCTCAAAATTTGAAAACCAAAGTCATCCACACCATAACCAATAAAGGTGCATTTTTTTGATTTAGAATCTATCTTGTTCCTATCATCGTTATCAATGTGAACAAAGGATTCACAACCAAATACTCTAAAAAAGGACTAATCAACCTTATTACCAGACAAAGATTCATCAGGTATGCCTCCATCTAAGGCATTTGAAGGTCCTCTATTGATTAGATACACAGTCGTTCTCACTTCTTCTTCCCAAAATTAAAGGGAAAAATCTGCATGTAATCTCATGCTTCTAGTACACTCCATGATAGTCATGTTCGTTCTTTCTAAAACTCCATTCTACTATGGAGATCCTGGAATTTTCCTCTATCTGTGAATTCCATTCTTAGAAAAATAATTACTAAATTCATTTTTGCAATATTATGGACTCCATTATCTGACTTGATAAATTTTAACTTGAGACCTATTTCATTCTTGACCAAGGATTTCCATATTTTAAAAGTATCAAACACATCATATTTTATCCTAATTCCATACACCTAAAATTTCCTAGTTACATCATCAATAAAAGTGACATAATAAGATGAACCACCAATATAATATACCTGAGCCGATCCCCATACATCTGAATGAACCAACTCCAACTTATTCTACTTCCTTGTAGGTCCGTCATTGAGGAACTTTACCCTTAGATGTTTTTCGTACACACAATCTTCACAGAAATCTAAATCAATCTCTTTCAATTCGCGGTAGTCTATCCTTCAAAATCTACACACCATTTTGTCTCATGTGACCAATCCTATAGTGTTACAAATTTGCATTTGCTTTTGCAACAACTGAATTACAATAATAAGCACTAGTAGTTAAATACAAGGTACAAAACTTCTTACCTCTTCCTACCACAAGAACACCCTTGGTTTAACCTTCCAAGAGTCTGTTATAAAAGTCACCATTAAAACCTTCACTCCCTAGCTTCCATGCGGATATCAATTTTTGTTTCAACTTGGGCATATGTATGACATCATTCAGTATCCAAGTGTCCCCATTCTACATATTGACTTGAACACTTCCTTTTCCTACTATGATGCAAGAATCATCATCACCAAGATAAACATGTCCAAAATCCACTTGAACATAACCATTAAAATAATTCCTATGTGGTGTAGCATGGAAAGAAGCCGTTGGATCTAAAACCCAAGACTCAATAATATTATCCAAGGAGAGAATAAATACATCCTGAAAAACATTACTCTTGCCACATTCACCTCCTTGGTCTCTTCCTATTTATTATTCTTATCATGAAGAGCCCAATAGTTCTTTTTTGTTTGCCTAGCTTTTCCACAATGCCGACATACCATCTTGCTCTTTGATTTTGATCTTCCATGATCACTTGATTTTGAATGGTATCATTTTCCTCTTGTATTTTGTCTCCCTCTACTCTCCACTGCAAAAGCATTTCCTAAAGTAGAAGCCTCCACAGAGATTTTCCATCATATTTCCTTGCTAAGGATCACTCCTATAACATCCTCAGATTTTAATTTGGTATTGTTAGAGACTGAGTTGCTCATGACCATCACCAAGTTATTCTCACTCTCTGGAAATGAATCAAGGAGCAAAAAATTAGTAGAGCCTTGAATTCATCATCAAAGTCAATTTTTAGAGAGTTCAACATACTTACAAACATATTAAATTCATTCAAATGATCAACAACTAAACCATTATTAAACATCTTCATATTAAATAAATTTTTCATCAAAAATATTTATTAGAAGCAGAGGGTTTCTCATATAAATTCCATAATACATTCATCAGACCTTCTGTGGTCTTCTCCTGTAATATATTGAACGTGAAAAAAGATGCAAGGCATGAACAAATGGCCCCAACTAATTTCCTATCAAGTAGCTCCCAGTCCTCATCTGACATGCCCCACTACTTTATTTACTTTTCGTACTAGTGGAATGTGGATATCCTTCTGATAGAGATAATATTCCATTTTCATCTTCCAAAAACCAAATTTCTTCCCATTGAACTTTTCAACCTTTGATCTACCATCATCTGCCTATCTCCCACTCAATCTAACAACCCTTCCTGCTATTCAATATTTCAACAAACACAACCAAAAGCTCTGGTACCAATTGTTAGAGATAAAAAGAAATATATATGTTGATCAATCCCACACAATTATAGTAATAAGAACTATGAATGGAAAATACAAAAACAAAAATACACATCAATAAGAAAGGATTTAACATGGTTCACCCAATGTGGGCTACATCCACCAAGAAACACTTTCCCATATTTTATTAGAGCCAACAAGAGTATAATCCACTCTCAGACCAGTCTTCTCACAATTACAAAACATGGATCTTTTTTGGAGCTATGCTCAACAAACTCTTTCAAAAATTCACACACCCATATATTTCCCTAATGTATGTCTAGCTAATTATAAGAAAATCAATAGGTAACTTTCTAAGTAGTTTTACAATAACATGTGTACCCAAACCATGGGCCAAAAAATTGACCCATAAACCTATGGGTTAAATACCAGCCATAAAATTAATACATGAAAAGACCACATTTTTGGTTACTACACAAAAAAATTGGGGGCTATCACCCCCGAACCCCTGTAAGAATACATAAAGAGTGTACAATTTATAACACATCTAACATGAAAACATGCTCCAAAACCTGATAGAAAATATAAATGACCCCATTGAATGTTTTGTTTCACTGATTCTTTAACTAACTTGAGCTACTTGATCCTCACAGGGTGTGGGGTCTTACATTTACTTCGATAAAATTCACACTACTTGTTTCTCATTAGGTATGGATTCTTTGACTTTCTCTAATGCATGTATTTATATAGAATTTTATTTTTTGATTGAAAGATCATTTTTATCTTTTGATTGATCTCATGCAATATCTATCATATTGTTAGTATATTAAAAATTAATGCACTTATGTAAGTGTATCTAATAACTTGTACAATATTATATGGTTTAAGGTGCACTCTTATTATTTAGTTATAACTATGGATTGGTACATGGGTGTGCACACATATCCATATCCTATTAATAGAGGAGGACTATCAACTATGTAATTGAATTATTTAACTTCAATTATTAATAGAAAATAAATTTATGTCTATCTTTAAGAAGTATCTCTATGTAAGCAACTACTCTCCAAACCTAAGTAATAGAGAGAAACATCAACTGATTAACTAACTTAGTTAACTTTTAATATTAATAGAAAATCACTTTAAAGTATATCTTTAAGAAGAATTTATATGCAAGAAAATACTCTTCAACCCTAATTATAGCCTCTAATTTTTTAATACAAACATAAATAACTAGTGTTAGAGGTGAGGTGATTAATCATGGAAAGAGGTTCATTGTAACATTTCTTCAAGGAGGGACTGTTGTTGCAAATCAGCAGCACCCCTGGATGCAAATCAAGGTTCTAAGTTGATGTTTTAGGCATCCAATGTGATTGCACAACATGGAAACCTCTCTCTAAGTGTGGGGACTTGTAGAATGAGAGAGGAATCTCTAGATTAGAGGTTGGTTCCTCAAACTCCTCTGATTAGATCTAGTGTTTGCACAATTGCAGAGGTTCAAATCCTAATTTTACCCTAATTTGTAAGTAGACAGGGATAAGAAATGCAGAAAATGAAACTAACCTAATGATGGTGATGCACCAAAGGAGTGGTGAACATTTTTTACTCATACAAATAGGCACAAATCCATGAAATGCAACATGAAAAACATACACAAGCTGATAAGATGCAATAAGAGATCTAAAAATGAAGTAAAAACAATACAAACAGAGGACTGAAAGCTTTCACAGAGTTTGTATTGTCATTTCCATGTAAAAATCCCTTGCATTACACCATCAAAGAGGTATAAACTTGTTACAATGCTTGAAAAAGGCCTGATACTTACAAATTTCCCTTGTTTACAGGTGAAAGAAGAAGTCTAATGTTCAAAAAAGTTTTCAACCCTGAAGAAATGAGCCAAATCTGGCTTTTACAGTACATGGGTCGAGCCCAGGAGAGAGAAAATGTGCAAAACACATGGGAGCCATCCCTTTTTGAATGAAAATACATTAAAATGGCATGGAGGTCCTTACAAACCCATGTTATGACATTTTTGACCATGCTGGAGAGAAAAGCGACCCATTTTGCATTGAAATTGGTTGTTGAAACGTCTTTTCTGGCCATGGACACGTACCAGAAGTGTTTTTTAATTTTATCCCTTCAAACTAAACCAAAATTAAAAATTGACGATGGAATCAGGTAGATAATTTCATAAGCTTTCCGTTGATATAAAGAACATGCAAATCTGAGCTCTGGATCGAAAGTTATGGAGGTCTGAAGTTTTAGGGCAAAAAATGGCCCAAAACACAGATCGGTGGGCAAATTTTTGAAATTTTACCTCTTTTTGGTCTTTGGAAAATTTTTTCAAAAAACCCCCCACGCCTCGCCACCCAGGTGCCACGTGGCACGATTTGATTGGACGCGGGCACCTCCTGGCCACTTTCCCTTCATTTTTTACCTTTGGAAATTTTTGCCAAAAATCCCCACCGGGCCCCCGAACTGGACACGTGTCGGCCCTCGATTGGCCGACGGGCTTCTCCTCCCGATTTCTCCTTTTGAAATTTTGCACTTTTTACTTTTGGGAAAAAAATTGATTTTTCCCCCGCGCCCTGCTGGGTCGGGACACGTGGCGGCACAGGATTCGCTGACAGGGGCGCGGGATCGTGCTTTGCCTTTAAGAATTTTGGCCGAAAACTTTGCCAAATTTTCCATTCTCCCCCCCGCACTGCGAACTCCCCCGGCCACCTTTGCCACCTGTCGTGTTTCTATTGGCTTGGGTCAATCCTCCAAAATTTGCCTTTGAAAAACTCGACAAAAACACTTAGCCAATTTTCCAAGTCATTTTCCCCTTGACACGTGGCGTTTCCTGATTCGTTGGCAGGCCACGCAGGGAAAATTTTCCATTTGAGATTTTTGGAAAAAATCCCAAGTTTTCCTCCGAACCCCGCCACTTCTTGGACACGTGGCATGTTCCCATTGGCTGAGGGCTTCCAAGGGGGAAATTTCCCACCAAAACTCCGCCAAGCCATAACTTGAAAAATATGAGGAGTTAGGAGGAAAACTTTACCTTTCTGGAAAGCTGAGAGAGAGCTCTATCTAATGGTGCCATTTCCAGAAAGATTTGAGTGCCTAAAATTCAAAAAATGAAGACTGAGGCACAAGAGGGGGAAGAACACAAGGAGTTAGCCAGCAAAATGAGCAGGGGCACATTTTGGCTAACAATTTTGGCGACTTAGAGGGGTCATTTGCATGCTAGATGAAAATACCAGTTGCCTGAAGCAGTCCATTGGGTATGGAGTCATCAAATTTTCTGTTTGGAACCCCAACTGACTTAGAATGTTGCAAGGAGGAAGATGGAATATCCCCTGATTGGAACAAGGACTGCAAAACATCTCCAGGGACAACAAGCTGTGCCAAAGCACTTAGGGAAAACAAAAAATAACCTACAGCAAAACAATGTGCACAAGCACTTAAAGGAATGGAAACCTAAGCTAATATTTACAAGATGGAGAATTCCCCTTTAGAAACAATGCTTGAGATAGATTCCATTGACTGGAATCTGCAGTTCTTCACCATCCAATGAAGCCAATTGGAAAGCATTGTTGTTTTTGCACTTCATGACCATGTATGGGCCACTCCAAATGGCATCAAATTTTGAATGCCTTCCCGGTTTTGCTCTATCCACATCCCATTTCAACACTAGATCTCCAACTTGAAAAGATCTATCCTTGGCCTTCCTATCAAAGGTCTTCTTGATCAAAGCTTGATCCTTCTCCATTGTTTGGGATGCCTGATCTCTAATCTCTTGTAGCTCCATCAACTCTGCATATCTCACCTCCATGGGCTCAAACTCCAACAGCTCCAACTGTTTCATGAGTTCCAATGTTGGCAACTCAAGTGACATGGGCAAGATTGCTTCTCTTCCATAGACAAGCCTAAATGAAGAATTACCTGTGGATCTCTTGGGAGTTATCCTATCAGCCCATAAGGTTGATTTCAGCTTGGTATGCCAAGACCTCTGATTCTCATCCAGAGTCCTCCTAATGATCCTCAACAAGTTCTTGTTTGTAGACTCAGCCTGGCCATTACCTTGAGGGTAATAGTTTGATGAAGTATTTAGGTAGATCCCGTTCTTGACAGCCCACTCAGTCACCTTGGATCTAATGAATGCTAATGCATTATCTGAGATTATCGTAGCAGGTATGCCAAATCTGGTTGCTATCCCCTCATAGAAGTCTAATATGCTGGACTCATTTACCTCTTTGAGTGCTACTGCTTCAGTCCATTTGGTGAAGTAGTCCGTGGCTGTCAAAATCTATTTGTGCCCTTGACTTGAATTGGGATTAATGACTCCAATGAAGTCCAAACCCCATTACATGAACGACTGGTCAACTGAGATTGGATGCAATGGAAGGGCAGCAAGTCTTTCTTTTCCTATGAAGAATTTACAATTCTTACACCTCTTGATCCATGCAAAGCAATCACTGAAAATCTTGGGCCAATAATAACCAGCCTTCATAATTTTTAGAGCTGTCACTCTCGGTGCAAAATGACCACTAGCTGGTCCACTATGGAACTCTTCCAACACCCTATGAATCTGATTTGTGCTAATGCATCTCAGCAGCACTCCATTCACATCTTTCTTGAATAAAACTCCATCAACAATGGCATATGGGACAGCCTGTAATCTGAAGTGTCTTCTTTGGGTCTTGTTCATCTCTGGAGGGCATAGGCCTGTGCTTAGGAAGTGTGTTATACCTTGGGTCCAGCAAGGAGTGGGGACAACATTATTTTCTTCTTGAGTGCCACTTGGCTCATGGCTGTCTTGGACTGTCAAAACAACCTCTTCTTCATTGCATACTTCTTTTTTCTTCCCCAAAATCAGCTGCTCACACAATCCTTTTCCTCTTACTAGCTTGGTGATTTTGATCTCAATGTCATACTCCATGACACGAGTGATCCAACCTGCCCTTTTCTCATTCAAATCCTTGTTGAGGAGGAAGTCTTTAACCCCAACATGAGAGACCAGCAACTGGACCTTGTTGTTTGAGACTAAATGCTTGAATTTCTTCAAGCTTCTAATTACTGCAAGTACATGCTTCTTAATAAAAGAATACCTCACCTCATAGTCATCTAGGCTCTGGCTGAAGAAAGCAATTGGCTGCTCATCGTTGTCCTTGTTCTGCTGTACCAAAATGGCAGAAATAGTATCATTACCTCCAAAGGCATAGAGGATGAAATCCTTGGAGAAGTCTGGGTTGATGAGAGTTAGTGCTTGAGAGATGGCTTCTTTGATTGCTTCAAAACTCTCCTTGCCTTCTGTTGTCCACTTGAAAGCCATGCTTTTCTTTAACATTTTGGTGATAGGTTTGACAAGGGCTGCAAAATCTGGGACAAACCTCCGAACAAAGTTTATCCTCCCCAAGAAACTCTGAAGGGCTTTCTTGTGGCTTGGCAATGGTAGTGCTCTTATGGCTTCAACCCTCTCTGGATCAATTGCTAATCCTTCTTTGGAGACAATATGGCCAAGGAGCTTTCCTTCATGTGCAAGAAAGATACACTTCTTAGGATTCAAGGACACTCCAAATCTCCTGCACCTCGTGAAGACTTGTCTCAAATGAGAGAGGTGGTCTGCTACATTTTTGGAAAAAACAGTGATATCATCAAGGTAAATCAGCACCATGTTGTTAATCAAACCTTTGAACGCCATGTCCATTGCTCTTTGAAAGGTGGCACCAGCGTTGGACAACCCAAATGGCATTTTCCTGTATGCATAAGTTCCCCATTTGGTTGTGAAGGCTGTCTTGAACTGGTCTTCTTCCTTCACCATAATTTGATTGTAGCCTGAGTAGCCATCAAGTAGTGAAAACCTCTCGGAGCCAGCCACAACCTGCAAGATTTGCTCCATGGAAGGGAGTGGGTAATGGTCCTTGAGGGATGCTCTATTCAAGTCTCTGAAGTCAACACACAATCTGATCTCTCCACTCTTCTTTCTGACTGGAACCAAGTTGGCAACCCAACTAGAATGCTTGATTGGGAATATGATCCTTGACTCAATCAGCTTGTTCAATTCTTTCCTCATGAGAGGCTCCATATGTGGATTGACTGGTCTTTGTTTCTGCCTAACAGGCTTAGTATTTGGATCCAATTCAATGGTATGCTGAGCTAAGTTGGGATTGAAACCTTTCAAGTCTTCATAGCTCCAAGCAAACACATCAGGGAACTCTTGACACAGCTGTATGAACTCATACCTTTCTTGTTCAGTTGTCATCTTTCCAATTTGCAATGGTTTGTTCTCTTCCACCAAGATGGATACTGAATCTTCTCTCTTGACTTGAATGTTTGCTTTCTCTTTCCTAAACTGATCATTGGGATTAAAAATGGACTCCAAAGTGATAATTCCCTTGGGTAGCTTGTTAGTTCTCAGCTGTACCACTTGGTCACCATACTGCTGTTCCAGTTTTTCTTGATTCTTAGTTGAGAACTCAGCTTCTTCTTGCAAGAAATGGATGATTTGCCGGTCATTCTCAAATACTTGCCAACTGACATTGTTATCCGGCACTGAAGGCCTCACAATCACGTGGATGTTTGGCTGTACCTTGTCTTTTTGAATGCTTTCCACAATGTCAAAGGCTGCCCCTACTGCTGCAAGCCTGTCAGCAGCTTGATTCTCCTTCCTAGGAATAGATTTGATGCCAAAACCCTCAAAGTCTTCCATGAGATCCCACACCCTGTTCTTGTAGCACTTAAGTAGATCATTCTTGGCAGCATGTTGTCCCTTGACCTGATTTACAATCAATTCACTGTCACCAAAGACTTGCAAGTTCTTTATTTTCTTTTTGATTGCCCAATGCATCCCTTGCACCAAGGCTTCATATTCAGTAGTGTTATTAGAGCATGCAAACTGAAACCTAAAAGTTGAATAGTACCTTACTCCTTGAGGTGAAACAAGCATAGCTCCACCTCCTGCACCTTGTCTACTCCTTGATCCATCAAAAAACAGCTGCCATACCTCATTCTCATCCTTGTGGTTTGGTTTGGTGATGTTAGGAATGGGCTGATTTTCTTCATGTATGCAATAGACCCCTAGCTCAGATTCTTCTACTTCTTGATAAGGATCAAAAGCATGTGCTTTGTTTGCCCATTCATCAAGAGTTAGATCTGGGATGCTTCCAACCTTAGTGTCAACTTCATCAGTGCTTGGGTGATCTTCTTGATCAAATGCTGAACAATTGGCATTGATCTGACTTGGAGTGTAAGGCTCAATATGAAAGTTTGCAATAGGTTCAGACCTGATTGTAGCTTTGGTTCCATACCTTGTTCTGAATAGCATGTGTGACCAATCAGCAGACAAATATCCTCCAATCTTGGCTGTGAAGTCCCTTGACAAGCATAGGGCAAAGAGTGGTGGAAGGTCTATAACTGATACATCTTGTAAAACGACAACATTTGGACATGCATGCAAGATAAGACTCAAGTTTCTAATCACTCCAACTGTTGTTACTACTGTCCCATCCAGCTGCACTACCCCTTTGGATATGGTTTCATACTGGAGCCCTAGCTGATCAGCTATTTGTTTAGGCATCACTGAGCTACTTGCCCCGGAATCTATCATGCAGTTATGCACTAGCTGATTTCCAATGATTAACGAAACATAGAAAGGAGGGGGCTTCAACATTTTACCTTGCTGTCCTCCATGATTCCCTTCAGGCTGGGCAGCATTTGTGAGCACTTTCTCTTGCATCTGAACTTGCTGATTCGAAGTTGGCCAGTCCTTCATGGCAGCTTGTAGCAAATCTCTTTGGCCTGGGATAGATAGGGATTCCCACATTGATATATTCACATTTGTCTTCTTCATCTGATCAATGATACTGAATGGTGATGAAGGATCTCTTTGCTGTCCCTTGGTTAGCACATTCACTCCTTGCATGTGGGCAGCAACAAGTGGTATTTGAGTTGGTCTAGGAGCTGCTCTTGGCTGCCCTTGTGCATTTGAAATTGGATTCTACTTGCCAACCATTTGTGGAGCCATGGAAGGTTGTGGATTGGTGGGAGCCAATGGCTGTTCCTCTCCTAAATTCCTTCTTTTTGACCTTGTGTTGGCTGCCACACCTTGAGAGACTGTTTGATTCATGCCACAAAAATCCTCTACTTGCCAATTTACCAACGTGGTGTCATTTGGAGCTGATTGTTGTTGGAATGTTTCTTGTTGTTGGTTGTTTCCTTGACTGCCCTCACCCTCCACACCAGTAGTTGTCACCATTAATGCTTGATTCAAAGCACCATTGAAGCACATGGATTGGTTATGAGGTTCATTACATGGAAAACACCAATCATACTCCTGAGCAACGTTGTTTTGTGTTGGCACCAATGCCTTAGAGGCAGATATGGCATTTGGATTATAGGGCTGAAATGGCCTATTGGCAGGAGGCCTTGTTTGATTCACATTTACAGCTGGATTAGGTGGTCTTTGTGGTTGATATGGCTGCCTGTTAGGCTGAGCTTGGGGCTGATAAGAAGGTCTAAAACCTTGGGCTTGTTGCCTCTTGAGAGTGACCAGCTCATTGCCTAGGTTTTGCAATTGCTTCATGACTTCTTGAAGCTCATTTGGGGCACTTGGAGATGAAGTAGAAGCTTCATTTGAACTCTGATTTCTAGGAATGGGAGAAGGAGCCAAATTAGGTGCTTGATTAGTGTTTGGGCTCTCTAAACTTGGAAACAATGGCATGGGAGGTCTAGGGGCTAGTTTGCCAGCTTGGATCAAACAATTTTCAGCCCTAATGGCAATGCTATAAGCCATAGGGATAGTTATGCCTCCCATGGACTGAATCAACATAGAAATATCAGAATTTAGAGCTTTGAGATAGTAGAGAAAAGCACCTTCTGCTGCTGGCCTGACTGCCACTGGAATTCTCTCCCAAGTCTTTTGAAATCTGAAATTGAAATCAGTCAGCTGCTCATTGGGAGCTCTCTTGATGGTTGTCAGCTGCTCCAAAAGAGACAAGTTGTCTCCCTTCTCTCCAAATTGCTCATGAAGTGCTATACATAGCTGGTTCCAATTTGTGATAGAACCAGCTCCAAGGCTCCTAAACCATTGCAATGCTTTCCCCTTGAAGGAAGATGCCAGCAATTTGACAGCCACTTGCATCTCATTGATTTCATGAATTGCACAAAGGTTGGCAATATCTTTAACATGATCACCTGGAGTAGTTTGATTCTCTCCAGTGAAGTATGGAATGTTCTTCAAGGCTGCAATTGGAATTGGATGTTGTGCATTGAGGGCAAGTGGGCTGCTGCCTGTGAAATTGACATAGGGGTTGTTTTGTGCCATTCTAATTGGTCTTAAAACCCTTGTTGACTGAATGAAAGGCCTACCAGGTGGAGGAGTTGAGAGAGTTCTGTTTGGTGGAGATGGAGACCTTTGAATCCTTCTTCCTCTTTGCCTTCTTCTTGGAGATAACTGCAGGTATTCAAACAACACTTCTTCTTCTCTAGCTCTTGACCTTGTGGTGACTCTTCTCATGAGTTTTCAGGCCTGCACTGCTGAAACCAGTTGATTCTTCCCTTTGGAGTCGCCAGATGTGTAATTTATGGCTCTTTTCAAGCAAGAAAATTACAGCAGATGCACATCAACTTTGCTGTAATAAAAATGAGACCTCTAAGGTCCCACCAGGCGTGCCAAAACTGTTGTTGCAAATCAGCAGCACCCCTGGATGCAAATCAAGGTTCTAAGTTGATGTTTTAGGCATCCAGTGTGATTGCACAACATGGAAACCTCTCTCCAAGTGTGGGGACTTGTAAAATGAGAGAGGAATCTCCAGATTAGAGGCTGGTTCCTCAAACTCCTCTGATTAGATCTAGTATTTGCACAACTGCAGAGGTTCAAATCCTAATTTTACCCTAATTTGCAAGTAGACAGGGATAAGAAATGTAGAAAATGAAACTAACCTAATGATGGTGATGCACCAAAGGAGTGGTGAACATTTTTTGCTCATACAAATAGGCACAAATCCATGAAATGCAACATGAAAAACATACACAAGCTGATAAGATGCAATAAGAGATCTGAAAATGAAGTAAAAACAATACAAACAGAGGACTGAAAGCTTTCACAGAGTTTGCACTGTCATTTCCATGTAAAAATCCCTTGCATTACACCATCAAAGAGGTATAAACCTATTACAATCCTTGAAAAAGGCCTGATACTTACAAAATTCCCTTGTTTTCAGGTGAAAGAAGAAGTCTAATGTTCAAAAAAGTGTTCAACCCTGAAGAAATGAGCCAAATCTGGCTTTTACAGTACATGGGTCGAGCCCAGGAGAGAGAAAACGTGAAAAACACATGGGAGCCATCCCTCATTGAATGAAACTACATTAAAACAGCATGGAGGTCCTTACAAACCCATGCTCTGACATTTTTGACCATGCTGGAGAGAAAAGCGACCCATTTTGCATTGAAATTGGTTGTTGAAACGTCTTTTCTGGCCATGGACACGTACCAGAAGTGTTTTTTAATTTTCTCCCTCCAAACTGAACCAAAATTCAAAATTGACCATGGAATCATGTAGAGAATTTCATAAGCTTTCCGTTGATATAAAGAATATGCAAATCTGAGCTCTGGATCGAAAGTTATGGAGGTCTAAAGTTTTAGGGCAAAAACGGCCCAAAAAACGGATCGGCGGGCAAAATTTTGAAATTTTACCTCTTTTTGGTCATTTGGAAAAATTTTTCAAAAAAACCCCCCACGCCCCTGCCACCCAGGTGCCACATGGCACGATTTGATTGGGCGCGGGCGCCTCCTGGCCACTTTCCCTTCATTTTTTACCTTTGGAAATTTTTGCCAAAAATCCCCGCCGGGCCCCCGAGCTGGACACGTGTCGGCCCTCCATTGGCCGACGGGCTTCTCCTCCCGATTTCTCCTTTTGAAATTTTGCACTTTTTACTTTTGGAAAAAAAATTGATTTTCCCCCCACGCCCCGCCACTCCGGGACACGTGGCGGCGTAGGATTTGCTGACAGGGGCGCGGGATCGTGCTTTGCCTTTAAAAATTTTGGCCAAAAACTTTGCCAAATTTTCCATTTCTCCCCCCGCCGCTCCCCCTGACCATAGGACACGCTATTTCCATTTTCCGCGAAAATTTTGCTTTGAAAATTTCCCCAACACTTAGGCCGCGAACTCCATCCACCTCTGCCACCTGTCATGTTCCTATTGGCTCGGGCCAATCCTCCAAAATTTTCCTTTGAAAAACTTCGGCAAAAACACTTAGCCAATTTTCAAGTCATTTTCCCCCTGACACGTGGCGTTTCCTGATTCGTTGGCGGGCCAGGCGGGGAAAATTTTCCATTTGAGATTTTTGGCAAAACACTTGGTAAATTTCCCAAGTTCTCCTCCGAACCCCGCCACTTCTTGGACATGTGGCACGTTCCTATTGGCTGCGGGCTTCCAAGGGGAAAATTTCCCACCAAAACTCCACCGAGCCATAACTTGAAAAATATGAGGAGTTAGGAGGAAAACTTTACCTTTCTGGAAAGCTGAGAGAGAGATCTATCTGATGGTGCCATTTCCAGAAAGATTTGAGTGCCTTGAAAATAAAAAAATGAAGACTGAGGCACAAGAGGGGGAAGAACACAAGGAGTTAGCCACAAAATGAGCAGGGGCACATTTTGGCTAACAGTTTGAGGGTTTAGTTTTTTAGGTTTACGTATCAATGTTTTAGGGTTTTAGGTTTAGGGTTTAGGGTTTTGGTTTAGGGTTTAGGATTTAGAGTTAGGGTTTAGGGTTTAGAGTTTACCCTGGTTTATGGTTTATGGTTTTATGTTCAGGGTTTAAGGTTTAGGGTTTAGTGTTTAGGGGTTATGATTTAGGGACATTAGGGCTTAAGGTTTTAGGTTTTGGGGTTTATGGTTTAGGATTTAGGGTTTAAGGTTTAGGGTTTATTGTTTAGGGTTTATGAATTAGTGTTTAGGGTTTAGGGTTTATGGATATCAGTTTTAGGGGTTAGGGTTTAGGGTTTAGGGGTTTAGGGTTTAGGGTTTAGGTTTTAGGGATCAGACTTTAGGGTGTTAGGGATCAGGGTTTTGGTTTTAGTGTTTACGGATCAGGGTTTAGTATTTATGGTGTAGGGTTTAGAGTTTAATTCGGTTTAGGAAATTATGTTTTAGATTTACTTCTAGGGTTAGGTGAATTTTATGGATGTTTATGGTTTTGATGGTATAGGATTGTTTATGATTTAGGTTTTATATTTTAGGGTAAGTGTTTCAGGTTTAGGGTTTGAGTAGTCCAGGGTTTAGGTATTTAGGGTTTATGGTTTAACGTTTAGGGTTTAACGTTCATCATTTATCCCAATTAGCACAAATTTAGGGTAGTTTGTGTTTAGGATTTAGTTTTTAGGGTTTTATTTATTGATTTAGGAAACCTTCTCTTCGGGTTAGTATTTAGGGTTTATTGCTAAGGTTTTCTTTAGGGTTATGTTTTATTGGTTTAGGTTTTAGCTGGGGGTTTATGGTTTTTGATGTTTGGATTCAAGGTTTAGGATCAAGGTTTAGTTTTTACCCTTATCCTCCTTATGGTTAAGGGTTTAAACTTGGTGTTTTAGGTTTAAAGTTTAGGGTCTTAGGCATATTTAGGGTATATGGTTTAGATGTGTATTAAGGTTTAGGAGGGAGTAGGGCTAGTGGTTAATCATGGATTAGGTTTAGCCTAATTTCCCCTCCTAAATGGGTTTATGGTTTAGGGTTTCCAAGGTAAGGGTTTAGGGTTTATGGTTTGCAAGTTTAGGGTTTAGGGTTTAGGGTTTAAAAAGGGCCTATGAGTTTATCCTTTTATGGTCTTAGGGTTTAGGATTTAAGTTTTAATGTCTGAGGCCCATTAGGCCCATTTCCCCCTCCCACACACTCAAAATATATGGAGTTTTGATTTTGAGAATTTTTATTGAAATGTGAATCTTCTCATGATTACTTGGTTTAGCCAAATTTAGGGTTTCCCCAATTTATAGTTTAGGGCTTATGGGTTTAGGTTTTAGGGTCAAGGTTTCACCTTTTAGGGCTTAGGGTTTATGGGCATTTAGTGTCCTTTTAACCCCTAATGTTCAGAGCTTAATGTTTAGGGTTTATTTTAAATTTGGAATTTTTAAGGTTTTAGGTTTAATAACTTGGTGTTTGGGTTTAGCATTTGGGTTTTGGGTTTAAGGAGGGTTTAGATCTTCTTAGGTTAGATTGTGCTTGAGTTTAGGGTTTAGATGTTTAGGATTTATGGTTTAGGTTTTGTTTAGGGTTTAGGTCTGGTTTAGGGTTTATTGCATATAGGTGATTTAGGATGTTCACAATTTAGGGTTCTATTTTTTAGGCTCCACCAGGGGTTTAGGGGTGTGGGTTTTGGGATTTATGGGAAGAGGGAGGGTTTCCTCCTTTACACTTTATATGCTTGTTTAGAAAGTTTAAATAGTTTTATTATTTAGGTTTTACTCCTATATTTGGATAGGAGTTTAGGGTTGCATTTTAGGGTTTAGGATTTAGAAATCCATCCCTATTTATGATTCAATTTAGGGTTTAGGTTTGAAAAGCATGTCTTGGGGGAGATTAGAGATTTTTTAGGAGAGTTAGGGTTTAGAGTTTAAGGGGTTTGGGATTATGGAGAGATAAGTTTTAGGGTTTAATTTAACTGTTTAATTGTTTAGAGTTTACTTTTACTACAAAGGGTTTATGGTTTAATCCCCCTCTTAAGATTTAGGGTTTGAAGGTTTAGGTGCTGGTTTAGGGTTTATTGTTTAGGTTTATGGTGTGTGATTTAGGTGTTTGAATGTTGATTAGGGTTGTATCTAAATTATTCCTGTGTGTTGGTTTATATTTAAGTCTTAGGGTTTAGGGTTTCAGGCTTTAGGGCTCAGGGTTTAGGGTTCTTAGTGGCATGTAATGATGTTTAGTGTTAAGGTTAGTTTTAGGTGGTTTAGGTCATTCTATGTGATTTTAGAGGTTTAGGGTTTATGTGTTGGGGCTAGGGTGGAGCCTATTTTGGGTTTTGGGTTCAAGTTTAGAGTTGCATAGGGTTTGAAATGTCATTTGTAGGGTTAAGGGTTTATGGTTTAGTTTAGGGTTTAGGGTGGACAAAACCTCGAAAACAGGGTTTAGTATATTAGCGATTTGCTAAAACGTGAATCAAGCGTTTAATTTTTAGGGCTTGGTAATTACTGAACCTTTAGAGCGTATGGGTTATAAGGGAAAAACGGATTACGCATTTTAAAGGGATAAAACACGTGGTTTATTTATATAGGGTTTCAAAGCGTTTTATGAATAGTAGGGTTTGTTTAGATTTTAGGGTGTCTTATACTTACAAAAATTAGGATTTAAAGTATAAGGTTTTAGGGATTATTATTTCTTATACTTTAGGGATTATTTTAGGGTAAATATAAGAAATTAGGGTTTAGCAATCTGATGGAAGTGGTCCCGTAGCTCCAACATTTATAATTTAGAAGTTAGTTTTTCAAAATCTAATTAGTCAATACTTACTCATTTTTAGGATTTCAGCAAATGATCTAAAACTTTCAAGGCATATATAGGGTAGTAGGTCTTATGGTTTAGGAAAGCATATAGTCATTTTTTAGGTTTTTTGACCTTCTAAAATGGATTTTGGTATTACCATTAGGGTTGAATTGGTACTAATTTTTAAATTTGGTCCATAATTCACTTTAGTGACCATGAATCAACTCTATGATGCTTGTCACTTCTTACTAAAAAGAGATCATCACTTTGTAGATAGAGGATTGTTTAAGAATGGGATTATAGTGTCCTATGGCCAAAATGAGGTGATTTAATGTGCCTCCTCCTTAAGGTGTGATAACACTACTAGGTGTTGAATAGTTATTAGGAATAGTACCAAGTGAATTACATCAAGTGAACTCAGATGATTTCTCATTCTTAGAAACATGGTGCTCCATATAAAGATTTCCCCTCACCTTTCCTAGCTCTAAAATAATTCTTTCATGGAATCAAATTCATGATTCTCATACATGTTTTTGGTCATATGTCTCTTATGGAGACAAACAATTTAGGATTAATACTTCACAAATAATGGTTCCTTGATAGGGGTTTAGGACATGACTAGCTCATTTTAGCTTGTTCTGAACGGGTTTAATTAACTAAGGGTTTAGGGTTTAATGTTTATTTTAGGGTTTCAAAGGAAGTAGTAGGTCATCAAAACTTAATGAGTCGATTGATCACCTTAAGGGTTTAGGATTCCCTACACACTGAAACATTTAAATGTTTATTTTTAGGACTTTCCTTTGGGTTAGAGTTTATGATTTAGGGTTTAGGGTTTAGGGCTTTAGGACTGGTTTAGATTTTAGGGTTTAGGGCTTAGGGTTTAGGGTTCAGGTTTAGGGTTTAGGGTTTAGGGTTTAGGTTTTATGGCTTATGGTTCAGGTTTAGGGTTTAGGGTCTAGTTTAGGGCTTATGGTTTAAGGGTTATAGGGTTTAGGGCTTAGGGTTTAATGGTGTAGGTTTTAGGGGTAAGGTTGAGGGTTTAGGGTTTATGGTTCAAGGTTTAGGGTTTAGGGTTTAGGGATTAGGTTTTAGGGTTTAGGGTTTAGGGTTTAGAGTTTAGGGTTCAAGGTTTAGGGCTCAGGGTTTAGGGTTTAGGGTTTAGTATTTAGGGTTTATGGTTTATGTTTTTAGGGTTTATGGTTTAGGGTAAACTTTAGGTTAAGGGTTTAATATTTAGGGTTTGGGGTTTAGGGTTTAGGGCTCAGGTTTAGGGTTTATGGGTTTAGGGTTTAGGTTTAGGGTTTATGTTTTAGGGTTTAGGGTTTAGGTTTATGGTTAGGGTTTAGGGTTTAGGGTTTAGGGTTCAAGGGTTTAAGGTTTAGGGTTGAGGATTTACGGTTTAGGGTTTAGGGTTTAGGGTTTAGAGTTTAAGGTTTAAAGGTCAGGTTTAAGGGGGTTTATGGTTTAGGTTTTAGTTTAAGGCTCATTTAAGGTTTAGGGTTTAGGGTTTAGGGTTTAGGGATCATGATTTAAGGTTTATGGTTTAGGCTCACCCATTTAGTCATTTAATCATGTTCTAGGGTCTTACCCATTCTAGGGTTAAGTATTGACAAAGGCTTAGTATTTAGCTAAAAAGGGTTCAGGGATACTTCGTATGGTTTAGAACATTCAAGGGAGTCAGGTTTGTAATTTAGGGTTTCATATACTGATATTTTAAAGGAGGGAAATTCCCAGGCTTGGGATGCAAACTATTTCACTGGTTGTAGGGTTTATGGTCTTAGCCATTTATGGCTTATTTAGTATTTAGGGAGAGTATTCAACTGAAAAAGGGTTCATGGTTCGTAGGAACAAAATTCAAAGAGTTTCAGAGTTTAGATGTCTTTCATCTGGTTTATATTTTAAGGAGGGAAATTCAAACCTCTTATGGTTTAACAAGGTAGTTTAGGTAAAATGCATTATAATTAATGATTAGGGTCTAGGCACAAGACTAGGAAATATGGTCCTAAGGTATTAGGTTTTAGAACTCACTTTATGAGACCTACTTAGGGTTTTTATTTGAGGTTTAGGGGTTAGAGCTTTAGGATTTTGGATTTAGGGTTTAGGGTTTAGTGTTTAGGGTTCAGGGCTTTAGGGTTCAAGGTTTAGTTTTTAGGGTTAAGGGTTTAGGGTATCAGGTTTTAGGGTTTAGGATTTAAGGTTTATTATTTTTGGTTTATGAGTTTAAGGTTTATAATTTAGGTTTTAGGTCTCAGGGTTTAGGGTTAAGGGTTTAGGTCGCAGATTTAGGGTTTAGGTTTAGTGTTTAGGGTTTAGGGTTTAGGGTTTAGGGTTTAGGGTTTAGGGTTTAGGATTTAGTGCTTAGGGTTTAGAGTTTAGGGTTTAGGGGTTAGGGTTTAGGGTTTAGGGACCTTTAGGATTTAACATTTAAGGCTTAGGGTTTAGGGTTTATAATTTAGGGTTTAGTAGGTTTATGGTTTAGGGTTTAGGGGTTAGGGTTTATGGTTTAGGGTTTAGTTGTTCAGGGTTTATAGGTTTAGAGTTACATTTAGGGTTTAGGGTTTAGAGTTATAGGTTTAAGGTTTAGGGGTTAGAGCTTAGGGCTCTAGATTTAGGGTTTAGGGCTCAGGGTTTAAGGTTTAGGGTTTAAGGGCTCAAGGATTAGGGTTTAGGGTTTAAGGCTTAAGGTTTAGGGTTTATGGTTTAAGGATTAAAGGTTTAGGGTTCATGGTTCATAGTTTATGGCTTAAGGTTTAGGGTTCAGAGTTAATGGTTTAAGGTTTGGGGGTTAGAGCTTAGGGCTCTAGATTTAGTATTTTAGGGTTTAGGGTTTAGGGTTTAGGGTCTAAGGGTCAAGGATTTAGGGTTTAGGGTTTAGGATTTATTGTTTAGGTTTTAGGGTTTAGGGTTTATTAGCTCATGGTTTAGGGTTTAGGGTTTAGGTCTCATGGTTAAGGGTTAAGGGTTTAGTGTTTAGGATTTAGGGCTTATAGGGCTTAGGGTTTAGGGATTATGGTTTAGGGTTTAGGATTCAGAGGTTTAGGGTTTAGGGTTTATGGTTTAGGGTTTAGGATTTAGTTTTTAGGGTTTAGGGTTTAACATTTAAGGTTCATGATTCATGGTTCATGGTTTAGGGTTTAGGGTTTAGGGCTTAAGGCTCAAGGTTTAGGGTTTAGGGCTCATGGGTAAGGGTTAAATATTTAAGGATTAGGGTTTAGGGCTTAAGATTTAGGGTTTAAGGTTTATGGTTTAGGTTTTAGGGTTTAGGGATCATGGTTTAGGGTTTCAGGGTTTAGGTTTAGGGCCTCGAGTTTAGGGTTTAAGGTTTAGGGTTTAGGGTTTCGGATTGTAAAATTTAAATGCTAAAAGATTTAGGCTGAATGCTGAAAGCTTGAAAATTACCTATGTACTGACCAGATTATACTATAAAAAATAATCTCCTAAACTGTGACTAATGGAGCTGTGAGACTAGTTCCATAAGGTGCAGAGTGACCCTAATTTCTTATATTTACATAAATAAATTTAAAGTATAAGAAATAATAAAATATAAATAATTATAATAAAAAAAACTTATACTTATTATTGTAAATAAATTTAAACATTTATTATTGTAAATAGAAGCATGTCAAAAGCATATACAATGTTCATACTATACAGAACGCGTACACGTTTTGTGTTTTCTCTTTTTCCAAGCCATGTCTCAAGGCTTGGGATCTAGTTTGGATCCCCAACCTGAGGCATGGACCTGCACAAACACAACAAACAACGTGTTTTTGCAGGAAAATGTAAAAATGCCACTTCCTCTATGATAAATCAAAATAAAACAATCGATCCATTTAAAAATAATTATACCACGATGTAGAGCAGAGTTTCTTCTTTCTAAAAATATAATTTTTCAAATTTTCTGACTAATATAAGGTTTCCATAATATTTATTTTCTAACTATGCCTTTTTTATAGCTATTTTTTGAAGTTTAAATATGTCTATCTTTCATCATGTATCTTTTTTTGGGTCATCGAAATTGAAAAAAAAATTATACTAGCACAAACTAGGCATAATTCTATACATATTAAAAAAAACAAATCTAATTTTCGATATTTTTTGAGGTAGTTTAGGGGGGGGCACGGTCGGAGCTTCTGTTATTTTTCAAAACATAAAATTTATGTACTAGAAAAATCATAAATAAAAAAATACTCGTTAAAAAAATCTAAAAAAATTCTAACACAAACTAGATGCTCCTAGCTATCTTTCTACTAAAGGGTTTTCAAAAATACTCAATGGTGCTCAAAAAATGGTGGGGTCACGAAAGTCACTCTATTATGTTTTTTAACAAAAACAGGAGCACCTGTTGGTATTTTAGTTGTTTGACCCACTTAAACTTATCCATTTTCAATAAAATTTAGTAGCTTAGAAACTAGACTCAAAATGATACGATTCATATTTCTACAACATCTTCCAATTTTGAGTGTAACTATTTCGAAAAACTCGTACAAGTTGAAGTTTTTTATTTTTCAGAAAAATGCATCCACTTAAGACCCCCTTTTGGCCCCCCAACTTGGTGCACTTACCCCATGTTTCAACTAATTTTTTTTACATGTTGTCTCCTTTTGAGAGGAGGGCTTCTATACTTGTAGTTTAATTTATTTCTCATTTGTGTAATGAATGTGACAAGTTGTCATGAGAGAATTAAATTTTGTAATTTGTGCAGTTGGGAATGATGGGCTAAACACTACTATAGAAAATGTGTTATCAATGAAATACCTAGGTGTAAAATTGTCTCTTGAAATATTTGTAGAAAATTCATTTTGGGAAATGAAATTTTGAGTTAAGAAGAATGAAATTTTAAATATTCAACTATTGTTATCATGGTGAAATGTTTATAAAAGAAAATGGAAATGAAAGGATTGTTGTGGATGTCAAAGTGTTAATTCATGTTGAAATTTCCATTCTTGTATGAAGTTTATTTCTAGGAAATTTATCACAAATATGGCTTAAATTTGTATGTTAATCTTGCTTAAGAACTTGAAATAATTCCTCCTTGTATAAATAAGGGTAGTGATTTGTACTTTAAAGAAAACAATTCATTTGGTTAGAATTCTGCTATTCATTCTAAACTTGTTGTTTCTGAGTTTATAAATCAGTAATGAACTTTTAAATTTGAAATAAATCAAACATAAAACTTGTATAGATCTAGTTTTGGTTTTACCTGGTTTTCATATTCACATGTATATAATGTAGATGTCTATATTTTATCTTATTAGTATACCCAAAAATAAAGAAAAAAATATAAACCAGAGAATATAATTATCTTATTAATATATCCAAGAAAAGAAAACCAGAAAATGTGTTTATCTTATTAATTTACCAGAAAAAATAAAAAGAAAAAAACCAAAAAAATTATTATCTCAGTACTGAATCATAATAAATTCCCTCTCTTATTTATTTATACACAAATATATATATAGTAAAAAAAAGAAATGGTTTTAGCATTTTAAGGTAGCCGTAGCTTTAGAGGGGGGGCAAAAAAATTGTTTTATTTTATTTATTTATTAAACAAATCCCATGTGGAAGTCATTACAACCAATGACGCCTCCCCCCCAATGTCATGCCATAAGGCCTTACTCTGCTCAATCATGGGCAAAGTGAACAATACAGCTCCAGGAAAATAAATAAATAAATATATATTTCTTGTAAGATCTGAGAAAAAAATAAAAAACAAAAGAGAGGGCATTTTAATCTCCATGTTCCTCTAAACCAGAGAGCTTCATGGGTTGCCTTGGTTGTGGGTTTTCACCCAAAGAAAACAAAAAAAAACATATCTGCATAGTCTGATAAATATCCATATCTCTAGAAAATAGAAAAAAATAGATTTCTGTGTCCTACCATGGATGGAATGAGAAGAAGCATGGCCTTGATACTCCATACCTACAAAAAAAAAAAAACAAAACAAAATTCAGAGAAACTGAATGAATGGAGAAAAATTAAAACAAAATAAGCTTAGGTTTTGAGAGATATATCCTCATATTATGTTTTTAGGGAAACTTAATCTTGTGGTGGAGATTGATTCAATCCAAGGGTGACGATTTGATGTGCACCAATGACTTTAAGTTATATGGTTGCACCATTGCATAAATTAAAATTAATTAATTTTATTGGTTAATGGTTTAGGTAATGTGTTTGTTTGGTTAAGGGGTTTTAATATTTTGATAATTAAGCACCTTGGTCACCTTGAGTAAATGTTATATTAATGAATTAATTAAATAAAAAGGGTTTAATGCTATTTATTGACTTAGTTTATAAATTGGAGGATTCCCTTAGCGGGATGATTAAAATAATTAATTTTAATTTGTTTATTTTCAGGTAAGTTAGCATAATAGGGTTAATTAATTTTAAATATTTTTAAATTACATAATTAACCTAACCCATGTTGTGGAATTACCTTAGAAGGATATTTAAAATATTTAAAATAATTAAAAAATATTTTTAACCCGCATTTTTGTCCTCGAGGGCATGGGTCCATTTTGGAGGCAAGATGAGATCCATGACCACCATGGTGTTAATTTGTCTTCCCGCAAACATTTGATCTCACCTCAACATCCCTTCCCATGTGATATGTTAATATTGCAAATGGAGTATATATGTACCATCGTTACGATAGTAATCGTTGATGTATTTAAATATAATCATAAATTTGTGTAACTGGCAAAAGCGGCATTAGGACGACTTCATGTCCCTCATGTCATTATCACAGCATTGTAGTAACAATGCGTTATTTGTTTAAAATGCTCCAAGTCATACATGAATGCGGATCGGTTCCGCTTCGTCACATTTTGTGACTTAGTCATGTGTTGCCTTCGTAACGAGTATTCATTTGACCATTGTATAACCATTTAATTTTTTTTTTATCACCACTTTATTAGTTTTCCCTATTTGGTTATCTTTTAATGTGTTTTGGGACTTGCATTGGGTGAGGCACGACACATTGCACACTTGCATGCACACATATACGTTCCCCGTTGTTTCTTAACACACCCTAATAGCCCTTTGATCACTTGTTTTTCTTTGCATAGCTCTCTGTCGTCGGTTTCTCTTGTTCAATTACACAAAAATGCTTAGAAAAATCTATCCCCAACTCTATGAAGTCAAAATCAACTCTTCCTCTTGGTTCAAAACCATCAGCTTTGGCCAGTTTGTCAAAATCTATAGTTCTAACCTAGTATACGGTTTTGGATTGACACGTTGTGCACTAAAACTTTGTAACTACATCATCTTCATATGGAAAAAGATTCCCTCTTGGTCAATATTTTATGAAATAATAACCATCATAATCCTATATAAGCAATTCAATCATACCTAATTTAGAGTGCTAGAACTTTAAGATCTCCTCATGTAAAAGCAAGCACAAAAGGCACTCCAAGCTCCCAAAACTACAAAATAACTCATGCACATCCATTAGGGAGCTACTCTCTACAGGTCTGATGTCTCCCTTCTACCAGGTCTAGGAGTCTCCATCTTCTCTCCACAAGAAATAAAAGTGACCCCTTTCCAAGTATTTGAATAAGTGTGCAACTCAAGAAAGGTATTGCCCAAAGAATGTTTTGTTAAATTATGATTGTACTATGGTAGTGTTGTCTCACAAATTTTATATACTAAAATTTTGAAACTTTTTATGTCAAAATGTCTTGCCAAATCATATTTCCATACCATTATGAGATGTCTTTTGTGTGTCATTGTTCATGTAACCCGGTTGTCGATTATTATAGCATTGTGTTGTCATAATTCCGCCTTTGATGATACTTGCCATGCTTACACATTCCTCCATCTTTGTGGAATGGATTATAACGCTTAATTAGTGATTTTAATTTAATTAATTAATAATATTGATTTAATTCAAGTTACTAATTAATTAACATTAAGTAATTAAATTAATGTCATTAATAGAATTAAATTAAAAATTTAATTAATTAACGTTTATATAGTAAATTGGTGTTATTAATTTTATTAATTAAATTCCAAATTTTATTATCAAATTAATGATATCAATTTTATAAATATGTTAATTAATTATCAAATTGGCACTTGAATGGATGGTAAAATGGGGTTTTACTCCCACTTCTCCATTTGGAGCACTCAATAATCGGGTAAAATTAAATTGATTCCCATAAAAGATGCCATTGAGATATTTCTTTGAGGAGTTTACGAGGAAGTTTTCCAAATGTATAATTTGGCATTTTTCTAAATTAAACCCGTTTCCCCACTTCCCTCCCTCACTCTTCCTCCCATTCCAGTATTTAATTCCCACTTCCCATAAATGAGGGTAACTATTTTTGGAGGAAATAACTAATTGGTTTCTTCTCTCATTTCTTCTTTCATTTCTCTCACATGTTGAAGAAGCTCGTGTTCATGAAAAGAAAGAAGCGGAAGGATTTATTTGCATTGATCCAATCAAGTTTCTGTGAACAACCGGAAACAGATAACGAAGAAGTTGATAACAACACATAGTTAAAATGATCAATAACTAGATCGTGCCAAGCTAATAACACAGATGCTAATCAAACACCACGATCTATAAGATGAAAGCAATTCACCAGAATAACTTTACATAAAACCTTTGCAAATAAATGAGCAACAATATCATATATTATAATGGAACTCAATGAAATACAATAAGAATGGGCCTTGCTTATATAGGCAAGGAATAACAATCTAAGAACCAGTCAAGGTCATAGATCAAGCCATAAATCAAGGAAATAACTATTCATCAAAGAACTAGTCAAAACAATAGATTTTAGGAGAGAAATAGACATCAAGGATCTAGTCAATACCATAGATCAAGGAAATAAATATACCTAACAACTAGATAATATCTCCACACACATAAGTGGGTGAGGATAAATATAATAAAAGTAAATAAAGTACCTAGGTGAACATGAGATAAGGTAAAATACCCACTCTAAAACCCCCCTAAAGTGAAGCTAGGGGCCAAAATAGAAGTGGCATGTCCATAGTATGAGTCCCGAAAACTAGGCCTGATGAGGTATTCATGTACAATAACTGGGAAAAAAAGGACACCATTACAAGGTACCCAAAACAAGTAACAAAAAAGAAAATAGAGTAAAGACCCGCTCCAAGGCATCCCAAGAATCTTAGTCTCAAAAAAATTGTACAATGTTGAAGAAGTTTGGGGGTGCACTATGGTCTAAATCCACTGCTTAATCACAAAACTCAAAAACAACTTACATTGGGTTTCACTAGAATAGCTCCATACAAGGGAGACTGTCAATGGAGTGATGTCGAAAGTGGAAGAAAAAACCAACAAACATTATTCGATCAACTGCTGAAAATAGGTGTGCCACGATCCAAGAACAATAACCAAAAGCAACAAGTCAAGGACACAAAACTCCAGAGTGTCATGATCCAAGAAAAGCTAAGGTAACAGGCAAGGACACAAAACCTGACAGAGCGGGATCAACACCACACCCTCCCATACTGCTGAATGGGTGGAGTGACACCACAGATCTGTATGAGTTTCCCAAAATCAACTACTCGAACACTGACAAAATAACATTGGGCTTCACTAGAATAGATCCCCCATAAAAGAGACTGTCAACATGCCAAAAGTGTCAAAAATATAAAAACAAAATCTCTCAACAAATAAGAGAGATACACTACAACTACCAAAGAAAAATGATCAAAACAAGAAACATTACAATACAAAAAGGTATAAAAAATGGAGCAAGAGGTCAAATGGTGGAGGAGCCATGCCTGTAGAGTCATCTCAACGAATTCCTATGTTGCTGCCATGAGTGATTAGATATCTACCCCAAATCAACACGGATGGATGAAGAAGATGCCTACATATGACTTCGTGCAAAATGCATAATGGGTGCATGCAAAGGAACATCAAAATATGTGTCAGGTTGATCATGTCTGACAGATGAAATCTTAGGTTTCTCAAGCCCGAGTGAAGGTGAATAACTTATGTGTTGCTCATGATCCTCAGAAAGAGTTGAGAAAACAAAAATATGAGCTCTATCAATGTGTGATCCTAATGAAGAATCTACACGAAAAACCAATGTCATGGTGAGAATTCCACTTAACATGTGGAATAGGGGAAACAATACCCTGTGAAAATACCTCTGCTAGTGAAACCATAAAACGGAGCATGCAAGAACTAAATGCATTGGTATGCTTCTCAAAAGAGCCATGCATATGAGCATAAGTAGGATACACAACATGTGTTACTATAATAGGCACAAGTGTGGAAGAGCATGCAGTAACAAGCCTCGTAGGCTTAGGAGCATCAAGAGCAGTAATAGGCTCAAATACTAGCAGATCGATGTCAGTAGGTACTAGAACAACTACAAGTGGACTAGGATCATGGACATGGCTGTCCAAAATATTATGGCGATGTTGTAGGCAAGCAAGTGTTTGCTGAAAGGAGTGTATTAATGTATCCTTATCATGAATGAGTGATTATAGAAGATAATTTCACTTCTTGTGTGATCTATTTTCTTCCATTAAATTTAAAATATCCTCTTTTATTCCACACACTTCATAGCAAATCATATCATTTTCAGATCCCATGATAGATAGAAAAATGTAGCTCCCAAAAGTTTTAGGATGTCGGGATCATCCGAAATTGCATCCATAATTGATTACAACACTCCTCCATGTTTGGAACTTTATAATTATATTGAAATTCTCAAATAAATATTTCCAATGGAAAGAGTACCAAAAAATGAGCACTTTTACAAAAAACGACACTCAAAACTGAGTTTTTTTTTTATTATTGGCAAATAGTTTTTTGAAAGGGACTATACCCTTGAGAACAAAATATGGCCTAGGAGCCAGAATAGGAATGTGAACCAGAGAGAAAAGGATCAAAATCCAAGTGTTACAATGAATCTCGAAGTAGCCCAAAAATAGCTACCCAAACGAGACAAAACAACAAAATCACTGCAAAAAAGTAGTAGAGAGACCGCAAAAAAACAACATAAAAACATACAAGAATAGCAAAAGCAACTACAACTACTTCTTGGAAGCTTTGTCAATGCTACTCTTGATATTCTTCCAGTGAGTGGAACATACCCAAAGTTGTCAGGTGGGCAAGCATCAGTGTTATCCAGCTGCTCAATGGTCCTTTTGCTTTCCTTTTCGTTACCCCAAAGTGTAGCCGGAACACCGCTGAGGTTGGAGACACTTTTGACATGTTGCTCAATGAACTCCTCAATCACCCTAAAGATGGCCATGTTGTAATCATGTCGAGTTTTGGCCTTCCCTAACATGGATGTCTAAGGAGGTCAGCTTCTTGTAGGATATCACCAATCTGGCTGTTATCAAAATCCCCCTCCTCCTCCTTTTTTCTCTTGCCTTTCTGTTTAGCCAAGTTCTTAACCTCATCCTTCAGCAGTTTCATATAGCCTCTAAGGTATCCAGCCTTTTTGAAGAACTTTCCATATGCACCTCTCGGGGACTGGCACTGCTAATATCCAAAAGGTCATGTGCAATTTCTAATGGTCATGAGGCCCCTTCTCCACAACAAGAGTCTCAAGGTTAAGCTTTCTAGAGGCCCTGGTAATCGGTCTTTTAAAGGTAGAGGCGAGGTGGGTGGCGGGAGCAACAGTAGGGGGAATGGAAGGAGAAGCTTGGACAGCCGACAGGGGGGTGACTGCAGCGGTGGCGGGGGGCAGATGGAGAAACAGGGCTGGCAATAGCAGAGCCCGACAGAGGGGGGAACCGAGCTAGGAGAGGAAGGGAGACCAGGGTACTTAAGAAGACAACATGTTATGAAGCAACAAATGAGCCCTTGGTGTAAGGGAACCGCCCGGGTATGCTTCTAAAACTCCAAAATGGAGCATTCAAGAGAGTTCAACAAGTAATGGGGAAAACAAACCAAGCGATTCCTACGGAAGTGGTCAAGAAAGATTAGATGTTTAGCAGGAGCAGTGACAAACCTGCCTTCCAAGGAGATGAACCGTATCATCATGCGAGTAACCTCATCATAGGGCGGAGGAATCGAGCTAACAAGCAGGCCCGCTATAACATATATTAGCTTCTCAGATCCATCCACAAATATCCTCTCTTCAGCATCTCTGTCGACCCTTTTGTTAAAGAAATGGTAGCCCTCCAAACTAAGGCCGGTCGCTTCAGCAATAAGTTCTTCATTAACCACAGATCTTCTGCCCCCCATAATCAACAGTCCGCTCCTTCCATTCCTTTACAAAACACACAGAAATGCTTTGATCATGCCCTTGAACTTTCTCCATGAAGTTGAGTGATGCCACCCTTGCTGAGAATGCTCCAGAGCTCAAAATTATCCTTCCAGTCCGGGTCTGCACTTGGCTCAATTTGGCAGGGAGGTCCCCCCATCTTCTATATGCTTAACTGATTGCAACAAATTCCCAAATTCTTGTGAGCGCTGAGACCCGTCTACTTCTTGCTATTGTAATCCGCACAGGATTGGAAATGAGAGCTGTTGCTTTTCCCATGAATGGTTGCGTGTCTGCTAAACTAAGCCTGCAGAAAATCACATGTGGGAATAGCCTTCTCCCTGTCATTAATCACATTACTATTGTCTTCGGTTTCCGTGAAACTTTGTATCCGGCTTTTAGTAGTCGCAATGCAGCCCGCATGCGTGATTTTCAAATCAATGTAACTCCACTTGGAGTTCCCCATATATTTCACACTAACATGTTTATTTGACATGATTTGCATCATCATATTCTTTAATTCAACACGTGTGGGAGGTATTATTGATGCTGATCCACACCCAAAGATCATGACTCAGCTCTAGATATTGTTTGCGTATAGAAATGCATGAATGCTATTACGGAGCTGCTTAGGGATGCTATTATTATCCCAAACAGTGAGGTTAACATTAATGCCATAATTATCCAGCGCATCCGCCAATTTATTACCCTCCCTGTAAGTATGCATGATCCTGATGTTATTGAAAGTATGACTAGTACTTATGGGACTCTGAGATAAAATCCTTAATGCTCCAACTAGGGGATGAGCACTGTTTAAGAAGATTAATGACATTCAGGGAGTCCCCTTCAATAATGAGGCTCTGAATATTTTGAGTCTGGGCAATTCTCAGGCCCCATAGTGCAGATAATGCTTCGGCAAAATGATTAGTTTGAATTCCCATTTTCCCAGCATACACAGCAATCAGATTACCTTTATGATCCCGTATTGCTCCTCCTCCTGCCGCTATCCCAGGGTTTCCCCTTAGAGGCATGAGGTGACTGATCAAACGATACAAGGTTTTTAATATTTTGCTTTGTTATTTATTTTACTTGCCACTGAAACAACACATAAATTGTTGTTGCCTTCACCACACAAATAAAAATGAAATGGGGCTTGAAGCTAAGCAACTACTAGTAGGAATCACAATCTTTAAGCCCTCATATGACCATGCCATATGACCAAGGGCTAAGGATTTCAATGGCCATGGTACCCCCTAGTCAACAAAGGAAAGATCTAGGAAAGACCTATCCCGTGTGTAAACTGAGACAGATATCGCCTAATATCTAAATAATTGCCCTAACATGCATATCTCAAGAAATCCAAAAGTCCTTGAGGATAGAATCCCATGTTTTTTTATTTAGAGTACCTAGGGTGATCCTGAGGTAAGACCGGTACCTGCTTCCCTGCAACAATAGTCACCGAACATCCAACGTAGAAAAATGACTGCCTCCATTGATAATGGTCGAGTTTACAGTTAGATCTCAGGGTTTCCCCAGCTTCTGGATCCACATGGAAGATCTGGGTGCTTATGCATAAAAATGCATAAGTAGTAACAAAAGTGACAATTTGAATCCCAAATATATGAATATATAATGAATTTATTTGCAAGAATAGAATACTTCAATCAGATCGGATGCATCATACACTTGCATCGGATAAATCAGCTCTGATATCCTATGTGAAAGGAGACGATAACCAGATCATACCAAGCTAATGAACACAGATGCCTACATCAAACACCATGACTCAATAAGCATGAAACACAATTTTCCAGGAAGTAGAAGCTTGTACCCTATCCAAGGTAACCTTTGCAAATAAATGTAGTAGCCAACCATCCATAGTATTATTATGGAACTCAGAAAGCATATACATTAGAGAATGGGCCTTGTGAACTTAAATAGGTATACGAAATGAACAATCTAAGAACAAATCAAGGTCGATAGACCTCAAGCCATAAATCAAGGATATAATTCATTCATCCAAACCAAACTAGTCAGAGTAAACATGTGCATGCGAGAGAGAGAAAATAAGTACATTCTTAGGATCTGGAGAGCAATACCATGGATCAAGGAACAGCCAAGCGTATACCTGACAAAAGAGACTTTGAATATGCTCCTAATAGTCAAGTAAATGGATGGATGAAAAGAAACTTGTCCACACACATAAGTGGGTGAGGATAAATACAAGCCTAAAGGTAAAATTGAAGCTTTTAATCTAGGTATGAACATGAGCTAAGGTAAATACCTGACTCTGAAAGAATATTCTTGTACAATAATGTCATCTACTAATGTCATCTTCTTAGATATGCATGAACATTCTTACTATCAAGCACTGCGACAAGGCTTGCTCTTGAAGCTATGTAACAATAATATCCTTCATGCAGGATACCCATAAATTTACCAATTTGGGGTGTACCCTAGATTAAATGGCGAGGTCATGCACTAGAAGTGCTTCAAGGGAGTTCACGGACAACTTAGATCACACTCTGTGTTTCACCGTGACAACTGAATATTCCGGGATGGAATAGTGACAAGGCCTTGTTGGAAGTACCGATCAGAACTAAGTTATAGATGAAATACTTGCCATACACTGTTTAGATAAACTAGATTCTAGAATTGGAAAAGGTATATCTCCATGCCAAGAATTAGAAAATCACTTGGTAATAGACTGGCTTAGGATGATGCAAACAGAAAATTTATGATTTTACTTTCAAAACATCCCACTCATGCCTATCATAGTTATCAATCATGTAGAAGAAATTTCAATGATGAACCTTAAGAGAAGATTTCTGTAGCAAATCTTATATGTCGGTGGAATGTTACATGAAATATAACAAGGTCATCCTAGGCTATTTTAGACCAGATCAGGCATCTAGAATGGAAAATGTGTTTGATGGAACTGGATCCCATAATTCAAAACACTATCACATAGCTTCAATACATGCTCTAGTGTCTTGTAATACATGATACCTCAAAGAAAAAAATGAGCAACTCTGAGAAGATATGCACAAATGGTTTCTTCTTCTTTCATCTTCCAAATTTCAAATATGATGGATCACTATAGGTCTTTAAGGAACAAACTCCAGAATTCACATATCACTAGTAGCTTCTCCCATTATGGCCTTAGGATGAATTACATTTCATTACCTTGAATAAATT
Organism: Taxus chinensis; assembly: GCA_019776745.2. NCBI lineage: Eukaryota > Viridiplantae > Streptophyta > Pinopsida > Cupressales > Taxaceae > Taxus > Taxus chinensis. The sequence continues at coordinate 674,797,891 of CM034153.1, read as the reverse complement.
AGTGTACTGGTTCCAATCCACACAAGTAGATTCTGCCATTCTCTCGTATGTAGTACAATTATGGAGAATTACTAGCCTTCTTACACCTTGCTTCAATTGAGTTGGTTATTGGAGGAATGGTAGTATCCATCTACAAGATGATTTCCAAATATCAAATATCAAGGAAATAATTTGAATTTCACATCCTTGATACTGTTGCAAAATGCATAAATTTTCACATCAAATAGAGGATATTTTCTAGTAAAGGATCAAAAGTTTCTCTATGAAACCACTCCAAACATAGATTTATATCGTCCCAGGTTTCTTTATCCAGTTACAAATGTATCCAATTAGACAGATCTAATGCAAAACTTGAGATAAAATATTAAATATCTCATAAACCTACATGTGTGAACTGGGTTCCAGACATAAGCATCAATCAAATAAATTACACCTAGAGAAAAATTTGAGAGATCCTATGCAATCTTCCAATCATCACATTTGAATTAAACAATTCATTTTGAGGGATGTACCATCAAGTTCTTGTCCATCACTATAGACATAGGGTTTTAAAAGGATTTAAAAATAAGGCTTCATCCAAAATCCTTAGACATGTGATGTTTATAAGTAGATATGTCATTTTACCTACTTCAAATAGAGTGATCAGGTCTACATGTGAATGGACCTTTATACCAGTATCCCTGTTCAAATTTCTCCAATAGCTTGGGTCCCCATAGTAAGATCATACACATTCCAATGAGCAACAAAGGACTCAAATTCAAGAATCAATCTTCTCACTTCCACGGAAGTTATGTATGCAAGGGAAAATGTATCACATATATTACTTAATGGGTACAGGTTCCAAGACCTAAGATAATTGGTCCACACCTCAATAAAAACCTATGAAACCTTCATATAGGGATGATATCTACTTGTGCACTGACCATGTTGAGAAAATTCCAAATCACTTCCACTAGGGCATGTTTTCTTGGAAAATACTATGGGATCTAGCCCATAGAAGAGTAAATCCAATTACATGAACCTCCTGAAAAAGAATTATAAGCACACATGTGAGTGTCTCTAAGGGTAACTAAATAATCATGGGTCTCAAATCTCTAACACTGAATGCATAACAATAGTCATACATACATTTACTCCATCATGTATATCATACCTGGGTGAACTAGACCTCCAAATTAGGCCTCTTAAACATGCTTGGGGTCACTCATTAATGATATGACCTCATCACATGGATAACAGACTTGATTCAACTTCCTAATAAACTTGACATAACACTAATGAAACCTCAAATAACTCGATGGATCCATACCTCTAAAAGACACTAGCAAAAATGGGTGCAGACCATTACAATTCTCAAGAACCCATGGCAACACCATGAAATCTCAACAAGATACTTACCTTAACTTGACACGACCAATTCACCTTCATGCTCAGTACTCCTTTGAGACATAATAGTTGGCCCATGTAGTGAAAACTATAAATGAAAACATTGAAGATCTTGTAACATCAATGATAACACACTTTGATTACGAACTTGTAATCAAAAGAGATCCCTCATGTTCCTATCACAATGTAAGATATCATAATCTATGCTTCTAAGTCAGTTCATTTGATGCTCTAGGATGTTTTCATGAAACTCATCAGAAGAACCCAGATTATGATTGTAAATGAGTTCAATTCATGTAAATATCTTCATCATAAAAGGTTTCATCTTGGCATCAAATTGAATCATGACATTTCTCAAAGGTCTCATGCTGCTGATCTAGGTCTCATCTCTCTGATCTCTATCCTGTCTCTGCATCTCCAAATTCTAGTGGGGTCTACATGTAAGAACTGCTCTTATTGTTCCTAATTAATTTTAATTCACTTAAGTGACCTATGTGAACTTAAAATTGTAAGAGACATTTTTCATCAATAAGAAAAAGAATCACCTTTTTATCCAAGGAATATGAATGGTCACAAGTGTTTAAGATAGTTGAAAATACATGTAGGGGAAGACCTGAAAAGATACCTTGTAGTGCTATATATTAGAATGGATTCTCCATTCCAAAGGAAGTTGGATTTCATTTGTAAGGATTTTTGTATGTTGTTGAGGAACTTTGTATCCTATGGTACTACATAGAGAAATGAAAGCTACATTTCTTCTATTTATTTTATTATGTTACTCTACTCTCTTGGAGATTGATCCCAATTTTGTAAGACAAGGTTGATCTTACGTAACGAAGAAAGAATTTGTGTTTCCTTTTAGATAGGAAATGCATGAATGCCTATAGAACTTTGAGTTTTAAGATTCTTGTTGGTTATATTTGTTCTTATGTAAAAATATAATCTTCATTTCTTTCCTTTTCATGCATATTACAAACATTCAATCTCCTTACCTTTATGGTGTAGTTTCTAGCATGTAGGAATGAGATCAACATTTTCTTGTGATGAGTCATTTTATTTCCTATTTTAATACCTCATCTCTTATATTTTGTTTAATTCTTATGTACCCTTGAACTTGTATTTCCCAGTGATACTGCTGAACATTTCCATTATGACTTGAACTTATGGAACATATATTAGTTAATGTAAGTATAACTAAGTTTACTTTATTTAGTGGATTATGGTATGCATTTATTATTTTGGATGCAGTGTGATGTTAAATAGTGACTTTGAATAAGTATCAACCTTGATTTATAAAGATTTGTTATGTGTATCCTTTAACATGTAGCCGAAGGAATTCATTCACAGTGTAGAGGTCATCTCATAACAACTGACATGCTAGCCAAAGGGACCCATTCACAGATATGCATGCCTGCAGCCACAAGAGGTCACATGTAGATGTAAAGTTGTGATAATGAGGAGCTTAAACAATGTGGACAATTTTGTCTAAGCTTACACGTGTTGATAGAGAAGTAGTTATGTCGAGCAAGGAGAAGATTCAACACCATCACCTGATTATGCGTTGCAACTCAAACAAGGGAGCTAGTTGATTGAATTTATAATTTAATAATTGGTTGTTCAATTGATCAGTTGGTTAAGTTATGTGATTATATTAAAACATCTCCTAAATAGTTATGTTGCATGCTAATTTCCATATATTTCTTGGTTTAGGATCTTTTATTGAAGCCAACTGTAACTCCTAGTATGAATCTATCTCTTCACGCCAATGTTGTAATGAAGGATATAAAAAGGAGGAAATATTAATGCTACAGGGTAGTAGTAATACAGAGGGAATAGATCTGATCCATAGATAGATAATTTTTACTGTATTATTCCATTTGTAATCTTCATGATGATGAAATAAGAATATGAGTTCTGTTAATCTGTTGTAGACACAGGCATTAGGAGGGATTATAACCTAAGGCAGGGCCCACTTGCGGTTTGCTAATCCTCCCCTTTTTGTTTGTTGTTTTAATTCATTACATTGTTAGAATTACAAAAGTTCCTTCCTCTATCTGTATTCTATTTTTGCATACTTTTCCATAGCCATAGTATTTACTTCCAGTCATAGTTTAGGTCATTTCTAGTTTTGTTATTTCCTAATTGTAGTGACAATAATTTATCTTTACACTCCTCAAACATCTGTAACTGTGCATACAACACTTGTAATATTGAAAGTTTACATCCCTAGGTCTAATAATTAAATGACTTGTGGATTAATGAACAACATATTAATTGTCTGCAAGTTAATTTTCACCACCATTTTTGGTGCCTTTGTTGGGGATACTACCAAGTTATAAGGTTTTTGAAGAAGTTTTTTAATTTCTTAGAGTAGTTTAGGTTTTAGCAAACTCATTTCTAAACCCCCCAACTAATTTTCCATTGCTAGATTTTAGTAGTTGATGTATGCACCACCCAAGGGATGCCCATGGTAGATTATTACCTATTCCATAGGTAACACATATCTCTTCATATACCTCTGAGGATTCTGAATAAGCAACCTCTATACTCGGTTTATTGTTCAAATATAATCCTCCAAGTGAAGGCTCTGTAGCTTCTCCTGAGAAAATAGAGATATTAGAAGAAGTAAATTAGAATGCTCGAAATGGGGAAAACAAATTTGAGTTCCCCAATCAATGAAAATAATGCAACTGCTGAACATGAAGAAGATTTCTCCCTCAAATTTTCCCAACTTTCATGGATCCAAGTTAGAAGACCTAGACACCTTTCTGTTTGAGTTTGATGTTTTGTGCAGGAGTTATGATTATACTACTGATATACATAGATTGAAACTATTTATTACTACACTCAAGGATGCAACCTTGAGATGGTTCATAGGATTGGGAAGAAAATGATATAACCACATGGAAACAAACGAAGGAGAAATTCCTTGATAAGTACCAAGACTATTGTAGACCAAACAACAAAGGAGGTGATGGGATCTACATAATGGCATAAAAAGATGATGAACTAGTAGAATACTATTTGGAAAGGTTCCTATTCTTCATTCAGAAGTCAAGGAACACTGAACTACCACCTTAATCTCTCAAATTACTCTTTTTGAAGGGACTCAGTGAGGAGGACATGGATGTTCTTAGATCTAATAGGAGCATGAGACATTTCAAAATCTATTTTGTAGACATCTATGACACCTACAAAAATTACTCAAGAGCTACTATGAAGAGGGTAAGAAGTGTAAGATCAAAAGGTGGATCAGCTACCAAAACAATTGGGGACATATCTAAGTTAGAGATTGTCAACATGTTTAAAAACATGAAGCAAGAGATTTTCAATGACATGGATAATCAATTAGATGCTCTACACACCAAAAAGAAAAAGGAAGATGTAGAAGTAGCACTCACAAAGTACTTCCATGCATGCAGAAGGAAGAAATATGACTGTAGATGTAGAGAATTGGCCATCATTTCTCAAGAAAGGGAGGCTTCACCTCGATTTCAAGATGTTGGAGACAAAGGATGGGAAAGTTTTCTATGTTTCTCAAAGAAAACCATGGCCACTGAGGCAAGGAGGTATGACACAAGACCCTATGCATTCATTTCAAAATTGGTCTAATAATTCATATATGCAACCCCCCCACCTTGGGCTAACCATCAAGGTTGGGCCCCATATCCCAACTAGTATCAACAACAGTGGCAACCTCAATTCCAAGGCCAACCACAACAACAATGGCAACAACCTCCTCAATCATGGTAGTAGCCTTGGAGAGGAGTGCAATAGTGGAATAACCCACCTCCAAATTACCATCAATATTATAAAAAACCTCCTTATCCATTGCAGTAAGCTCTAATTCCAAACCCCCAATCATGATCTCAACCAAAAGCTACCCAACTACCAGCTTAACCAATTCCTAACCCTAACAATAAATATTACTCATCCAGCCTATTCCACAGAACCAACTCAATAACCCTACCTATTCTATTGATATCAACAATATCCATCTTTCACTCAGGAAAATCACTTCCTCCACTCAACTGGACCCACCATTATTGACTATTGCTGAGGAACCACATATGCTTGAGGATTGTATGCAGGAAAGCAATAAAGACACTACAGGATGATTTGCATAACAACAGTAGAAGACATTGCATGCTAGACTCGTAACAACCTAAGATAAAATTCTAGAAAAGGTAAAACAAAAGGTAATGCAGCCGCCATTTCTTGAAAGGTTACAAGAAAAGAAGACTGACCTCAATTCAGAATGTGAGTCTGATTTTTTCAACCAAATAAAATACATTTGTGTTAAAATTCCATTGATTCAAGCTATTAAGGATGTTCCCATTTATAAAAAATTGGTTAAAGATCTATGCATAAAGAAACTGGGGAGAAAAAGGAAAGATCCAACTACTCTGTAAGTCATTGGAAATTCAGCATATATTATGCTTGGGAACTCAATTCTGCCCAAATACATAGATATAGGAAGTCCTTTGGTAAATGTTACAAACAAAGGAAAAATGATCAATAATACACTGATTGACTTGGGGCAATAATAAATGTAATGAAAAAAAAAAATTATGGATGAATTGAAGTTAGAGGTACTAAGACCAACAACCAAAGTCTTGCAGCTTGCAGATAGATCAACAGTTAAGCCTAAAAGGGTCATGGAGGTTGTAGTAGTAGTGATAGAATCTTGGGAGTACCCTATTGATTTTATTATTCTTCAGCCAAAAACAAGCTTAGGAGGATATCCTATCATCTTGGGAAGACCATGGTTAGAAAATAATAACGCATTCATAGGATGAAAATATTGTAATATGATTATATCTAATGGAAGTGGCACCAAAAATCTCATGCTTTATCCCCCTACACAACCGTTCAATGAAGAAAACCAAACCTCTTGGGTTGAAGAGCTAGAAGAAGATCAAAGATCAGTTAAACAACTCATGATGCTAGAAGAAGTCATGCACAATTGAAGGGAAAGAAGAAGATTTTATTCTTTCTAACATCTTGAAAATAATTATGGGAAGAATGAAGAAGTAGATGGAAAACTATGGTGTATAAGCCATCCTAAAAATCGAATATTTCCACAACAAAGCACTATGAACATTCTAGGTAAGAATTCCATCCTTCACCAACTTCTTCCATATGATTGTATATTTAATTATGTAAGAAATAATGTATGCTCCATGACCGATCTCTCTAAGCAAGTGCAAATTTCTCTAGGAAAGCCACTTAATGTGAATTTTTTGTTGAACATGTAGTAAGGGCAGCTGTTAATTGCTCTTTTGCAGAAAAAAAAGACAACATTTTCATGGGACTATGGATATATACATGGGATACACCATAAGGTTTATACACATAAGATGCCCACCAAAGATAGTTGCAAGCCAATTAGATAGCCAAAAAGGAGAATGAACCCAACAATTAGGGATATAGTAAAAGTAGAATTAAAGAAACTATTAGATCCTAGATTCATATATCTAATTTATAAATTCAATGGGTGTCACCCCTTGTCATTGTACCTAAGAAGAATGGAAACTAGAGAATCTATATGAACTATAGAGAGTTGAACGCAACAACAAAGAAGGATCATTTTCCACTTCCTTTCATTAATTAGGCACTTAACACTTTTGTTGGCAAGAAATATTTTTATTTTCCTAGATGGATATAGTGGCTACAACCAAATTTAGATTGCACCAAAGGACCAGGATAAGACCACATTCATATGCCTAAGGGGAATGTTTGCATATTATTTTTCAGATCTAACCAATGATTGCATAGAAGGTATATATGGATGATTTTACAATATATGGTAGTAATCTTGATGAAGCAATGAATAATTTGGACAAAGTTCTCAAGAGATGCAAGGAGCATAACCTGTCCTTAAATAATGAAAAATTCTACATGATGATGTTTGAAGGAATAATGTTGGGAAATTATCTATCAATTGTTGGAAGTTAGGTAGATCCAACAAAAATATATGTGATTATAAATCTTCCAACACCAAAGAAACAAAAATATGTAAGGAGTTTCTTAGGACATATTGGGTACTATAGAAGATTCATATAGGACTTTAGTAAGATTGCAACACCATTATTTGTCATGCTGGGAAAATATGTTGCCTTTTAGTGGACTGAGAAATGTGAGGTTGCATTCCAGACATTGAAGAAAATGTTGACTTCAGCACTTGTGTTAAGAGGACCAAATTGGAGTTTTCCATTTCACATTCATACTGATGCCTGAGATCATGCCATTAGAGCTTCTCTAGGATAGAAAGATGAAATTATAAAGTATGCAATCTATTATGTTAGTAAGAACTTGTAACACACTAAGCTCAACTATACAGTCATGAAAAAATAATTCTTAGTAGTTGTTTATGTTATCAATAAGATCAGGAACTACATCATAAGTTATCCAATATTTATTCATATTGATCATGCAAAAATTAAATACTTGATCAAAAAACCAGTTGTAAACAACATAATAATAAGATGGTTGCTACTCTTGCAAGAGTTTGATGTCACCATCATGGATAAGCCTGGTAAGGAAAATGTTGTAGCTGAATTTATTTAAAGAATGGAGAAAAATAATGAGGAACAAGTGGTGGATGACTCTTTTCCAAATAAGCACCTATTTTCCATTTCCACTAGGACACCCTAGTATGCTGACATAGCTAATTATTTGGTCTCAGGTAAAACACCTCCACACTATTTATATTCTAAAAAGAAATACATTGTTGATAAAAGTGTGAATTTTCCTTGGATAATTGGTTTTCTATTTCACACAAGGCATGATAATGTTATGAGGAGATGCATAGATGATGAATAAATTTATGATGTCCTCAAATCTTGACATAGTGAACCATGTGGAGGACATTTTTATGCAAAGATAACAACACAAAAAGTATTGACAACATGGTATTACTGGCCTACACTACATAAGGAAGCAACATTATATACAAGGAGGGGTGATAAATGCCAAAGAATGGGTAGGCCTACCAATTTAGATGAAATTCCACTCCAACCTCAGTTAGTTTTGCAGCCATTTGAAAAATGGGGTTTGGAATTCATTAGTCCCATAGATCCTAAATCTCAGAAAAAAGAGTACATCTTGGTGTGTATAGGATACCTCACTAAATGGACAGAAGTGAAAGCATTTCCAAATCAGAAGAGTGAGAAAGTTGCTAAATTATTATATGACCACATTTTCATGAGGTATAGAGTACCAAGAGAAATAGTTATAGATCAAGGTACACACTTCATTGCTGAAGTTATTTCTGATCTAGCTAAGGAATATGAAATTAGACACAAGAATTCTACACCTTATCACCCCCAATCTAATGGTCAAGTTGAGGTAACAAATAGGGAGATAGAAGCCATTTTGACAAAAACTATTGCACTCCACAAGAGAAATTTGGTAGAAATACTTCCAGAGGAAGTTTGGGCATTCAACAAAACTTGGAAAACAAACATGCTTTACACCATTCAAGATTTTATACGGTAAGATTTTTTTTCTCCCTATTGAATTCGAGCATAAGAAACTAAGGAATGCACTGGAACAAGGCATAGATTTGTTTGAAGCTCAAAGGTAGAGGATACTCTAACTCAAGAAACTGGATGAAATGAGAAGACAAGATGTGCATAATACATAGGTGGTAAAAAATCAAGGATCAAATGGCATGATATATTCATCAAGACAAGACAATTTCAAGAAGGTGATTGGGATCTTTTATTTGACTCTAAGTACAAGGACCACATGAGAAAAATTAGAACAAGGTGGCTAGGCCCATATGAGATTGAGAAAATATTTCCCAATGGAGTTGTGTAACTCAGTACCATAGATCCTGTGAGATTCAAAATCCTGGTGAATGGTCACAGGATGAATTTGTACAAAAATCCAACTGATAGGAACACCTTTATGTAACAATTCAGAGGAGATCAAAGTAGGATAGAGATTAGGAAATCAGACTTAAGGTCAGAAGTTGAACCTACTAGTTCATCTTTTGAAGTTTCTGAAGGAATGATATGTTTAGTGGCCTTAGTATATTCATCTTGTTGGATACTCCAAGGATGAATAAAAGTGATGTGATCGGCCCTCTTGGTGATCAACACCACTCAACTAACATGTTTTATTTTCTTATAATTTATGTTTTGTGGGATTTGGTGTATTTGTTGCAAGAAGTGCATGGTCCATGACAGAAGGAGCTGGTGCAAAGACTAAAGGTCCACTTGCAACAACATGCTTCAAATCCCTACTTTGTTTTCCCATTGGTAGAACTTGTAATTGCATGAAGGAAATAAAAGGAAAAATATGCATGAGCTAGTAGTGATGAAGATGAATGACACCAGAGAAAGTAAATATTCCCCCTCTGGGAATTATTTGATTTCAATAAGGAGCCTATAGTATTAATTTCATACACGCTTGTAGAAACAACATCTACAACATCATGGCATCTCAACCTCCAACGTCATGATGAATCTACATGCAGCCAAAGGTGAAAATTATGACGAGGCACATGTCACCATCATCCAATGTACATCTCGATATAAGTGCACTTAATTCACTTTATTAAAGTAGTGATAGAATAATTATATGTGATTAATATTCGTGTCATGTCATAAGTGACTTTATAAGCCATAATATGCTGCCACCTTTCATTATATCATTTTCACCCACATCCCACTTTGTCACATGACCTCATCACACAAGTTTGCACCCCTCAAATCATCCTTTTTACACTGGAAAATTTATTAAAACCTCACCTCATACATTTGCACCCCTCAAATCAAATCAATGCATGCATTTTCATGTTATGTGTGAGTCGGTTGAAAATTTTGAAAACATAAAGTACTCAACATCCTTACACTTATTCAAATTTTTACATAATCACCGCAAACTATAATATTTTTATCAGAGCTCGAGAAGTTTTCCAAGTTTGACATGAGAGGAAACCTAATTCAAAATGAGCCTACAAACCACTCATAGCTTTGCAGTCACCACAAATATTGCATTATTTCCATGACAATGGATGGATGGAATATATTAATAAGTTTCAGGGATTCAATGAGTCCATGATGACAACATTTTCTGCCACATTCAAGGATGGAAAGGTTACTGTTAAGGGTTTAATAGTTCAAGGTGGATGATGAAGTTTTAGCTGCAGTAATGGGACTTCTAATAGAAGGTGAGTTGTTTCCTAGTAAAGGAAAATCCAGATGAGGCTTAAACGAAATTTGGTGATGATGATGATTTTTTTTAAGTGATAGATAAGGTACATTGCACACTTCCTAAAACCTTTTTGGGCTGATGTTGCAAACTACATTATAAAATACTTCACATGTGAGGGTAGGTACTCAAGATTGAATATTGTAAATTTTAAATTACTTAATCATTTAAAGAATGCCAGACATGTTAAGTCCCTAATTTATTACATGAGAGCTTAAAGAAAATGAGTAAGGAGTCTCAAAGGGGGAGGTCTGCATTATCTCATCACTGTCTTGTTACCTTGATTGTCAAAAATGCATTAGAGAGGGAGAACCCTACAATAAAATGGGGAGAGTTTTCTAGGGCTAAACACATTGATGATTTGTTGGGAAAAAGGAAGAAAAAGAGGAAAAGCACAACTAGTTCTTCAACACCTCCACTTAAAACCATAACTTCTACCTCTATTCCTCCCTAGAAACCCCTATTCCTACCAGAAACCCCTATACCTGTAGGAAACTCATATACCTATGCAAAAAAACCTTCATGAAAAAACTCCATCTCCAGAACAAGGCCCTAAGCCCATCTCTCCTGACAGGATTCTTGTTGTGGAAACTATGATAAATATATCTACACCCTAGTCCTCTTCCTCTAAGGAAAATGAAAACTCAAGAAAATCCTCAAACAAATCCCATAGGCTTAACCATAAAAAGCCTAAATCCCATAGGCAATTCAAAATGATGTAAAAAGTCCAAAAACCTCAAAAATGGATATTGATCAGGAGATATGCTATGAATCTCAAATCCTAGGATACAATGATGTAGAGGAGGTTGAAAATACTGAAGCAGCCTACACAAATGGATATTGATCAGGGTGGTCATAAAATTGCATGTGAAAAGAAGGATAAGGAAGACACCATTGAGGAAATGGAAGAAATAAGGGAGGAGGAATATGATGAACAACCTGTTCATGAGAGCCTTGCTGAATCAATTGGGGTTCAAGTAGAGGTTGTTCATGCTGGGGAAACCCATAAACAACATGAAGGTGAAGCATTGAAGAAGAAATTGGAGGTACCACACATTTTTGCTACAGTAATGAAGAACACAAAGAGGAAGCCCTAGATCATGCAATGTTGGAGACACATGTTGTTGACAATGATATTGTGGATGATTTTACACCACATGTTGAGGAAAAAATAGAAAATATTGTTAGTGCACTTGATACAAAACCCCTATATGAGGATATTGAGACCATACAAGTGGATAATCCTACAGTCATTCCAGATATAGTTCATGAAGTTTTAGAGCTTATTTCCCCAACATTTCCACCAGATATCCTACAGCCATAGGTTATTATCAAAGAAATATTCAAGGAACCCCCAAAACCAGTTTGTCAAAAGCATAGGCACTCAAACAACTTTTTTAGATTACTATGTGTAATAATTTGAAGACTATGTTGCTAGGTTGCAGGGTAGATGGAACAGGGAGAAGGAAGAGTTACTCTTCCAACATCAGCAGGATCTTGAAGAAAAAGATAGACAACTCAGGGCCAAAGATAATCAAATTGCAAGACTAGAGAAGAAGAAAGAAGATACAATTTAAGTGACAAATGAAATATTTAAATGTAGACCATCGTCTAACATTTATGTTGTCTTCTTGAAAGAGAAAATGTTGCAGTTGAAGTATACCTGTATCAACAATGATATCCCATTTGATATTAGTGGAGCTAGGCCTTTCTTCAGGATATATATGAAAATTCCCCATGAGATCCAACTACTTCTATGTGAGCTATATATGTATAATTATGCTTTAGAGTATGACAAGAGATTAGATCCCTATACTCTACATTGGGGATGTGCAATTAGGGCACTATGTTCCTATTTTAACAATGAGTTGTATAGAGAGAAGTAAATGGTTGACTACATGACTTATGTAAAGTTCAATTATGATGATAAGGGACAGAGGTAGGAAATACCAAATCCATGATTGAAGAATATGGGAAGTTTATGAGTTCAACAAATTAAATAGAGGGTTTATCAGATGAGACATGAATCCCATGATGAAAGAAAGACTATATTAAGTTTAATAGCATGTAAAATATTACAGGCCTATAAGGAAAGATGGGAGGAAATGTCACAAGAGATGCAGAGGAAGGAAATGCATTCCTATCATAATATCATCCCCACTTTCAGGAGGATAAATGCATATATTGAAGTCTCTAAGGGATGTGGAAAAACTTGGTTTCCTATTGGTTATTATCCACCAATTTTCCACTATCCTATACCACATTGGTCTGGAAACAGGGAATTGAATGAGGACACACAGGACAAGATAATGGAAAGATACATGAAGAATGCAGGGTACTTCTTCAGTGATTCAGAAGGAACATCTATACCCACTGACTTCAGGTGCCTCTGTAGCATCATTCAGGAAGATCCTAAGCTGGCTGAGGAACCCAAAAAATATTGAATGAGGACATTCAAGAAATTAAGTCTAGGGGTGTGATGAGTCATTTTATTTCCTATTTTAACACCTATATCTCTTGTATTTTGTTTAATCCTATGTGTACCCCTGAACTTGTATTTCCTGGTGATACTATTGAAACATTTCCATTATGACTTGAAATTATGGCACATATATTAGTTAATATAATTATTACTAAGTTTACTTTATTTTGTGGATTATGGTATGCATTTATTCTTCTGGATGCAATGTGATGTTAAATAGTGCTTTGAATAAGTATCAACCTTGATTTCCAAAGAGTTGTTATGTGTATCCACTAACATGCAGCCAAAGGAATTCATTCACAGTGTAGAGGTCATCCACAGAAACTGACATGCAGCCAAAGGGACCCATTCACAAATACACATGCCTGAAACCATAGGAGGTCACACACAGATGTAAAGCCATGATTCTGAGGAGCTTGAACAATGTGGACACTTCACTTGAGATTGCACTGTTGATAGAGAAGCAGTTATGTGATCAAGGAGAAGATTCAATGCCATCACCTGATTATGTGTTGCAACTCAAACAAAGAACTAGTTGATTGAATTTATAATTTAATAATTGGTTGTTCAATCGATCAGTTAGTTAAGTTATGTGATTGTATTAGAACATCTCCTAAATAGTTTTGTTGCATGCTAATTTCTAGATTGTTTGTCTTTATATATTTTACTGAAGCCAACTGTAACTCCTAGTATGAATCTATCTCTTCACACCAATGCATGTAATGAAGGATATAAAAAGAGAAAAGATTAATTTTGTAAAGGTAGTAGTAATACAAAGGGAATTAGATTGATCCACATATAGATAATTTTGTTGTATTAACTTTCATTTGTAATCTTCATGATGATGAAATAAGAATATGAGTTTTGTTAATTTTTTGTAGACACAGGCCTTAGGAGGGATTAGCACCCAAGGCAGAGCCCACTTGCGGTTTGCTAATCCTCCCTATTTTTACTTGTTGTTTTAATTCATTACATTGTTAGAATTGTAATAGTTCCTTCCTTTATCTGTATTCTATTTTTGCATACTTTTCCATAGCCATGGTATTTACTTCCAGTCATAGTTTAGCTCATTTCCAGTATTGTTATTTCCTAATTGTAGTGACAAAAATTTATCTTTACACTCCTCAAACATCTGTAACTGTGCATACAACAGTGACAATATTGAAAGTTTACATCCCTAGGTCTGATAATTAAATGATTGATCATATTAATTGTTGCAAGTTAATTTGCACTACCAGTTTGTTCTTTCATTCTCCCACTCTCCATTATTTTCCACTATATCTCTCTCTCTCTCTCTTCTATTCCTTTCTCACTTTCCTTCCTTTCTCCTTTCAGGGAATTTTTGTGTTAAAATTGTCCAAAACCCCACAAACCCATAATACGAGGGAGCTTTCCCTCTCAAACGTGAGGTTAGATCACCATGTTTATAGGCTAGCTCTCTAATGTTACAAGTTTTATGTTGAATAATGTAGGTGAAGCCATGAGGAGACCAAGTAAACCAAAGCGACATAAAATATTGACAACAAGTAGATATCACATGCTCGGAGAATGACGTGCGGTTCTATCCCTCTTCATAGTAGTGGTGACATCGGTGGTGCACAGGGGTTTCCATAACCCACATATATTTGTTTTGCAGGAACTCCATCTTGCACTATGATGGTTTGAGGGTTTGATTAGAGTTACAGAGACATTATGAAGAAGAGAAAATAAGACTGACACATAGAGAGAATCATTTCTAGGAAAGAAATGCACATAGAAAGTTAAAGAGCTAGAATCTAAGTAGGTCCTAGAACGTAGAGAAGGATCGGGACCATCAAACGTTTTCAAACTAGTTGTACGGTTTTGACCAGGTATAGTTTTAGGTACTAGTATGAACAAAAAAGCACTTCTAGTCTCATATTATCCTATTCTTGCACTGAGATCACTCATAAACTTTTAGATTCTTGTAGAATTAGCTAAATGTAATTTCTCCTTTGCGTTTTTATAGTTTTTTAGATCAATAGTCAATTTTTAAAGCGTTATTTTGATTCAGGAAATTAATGTTGGAAGTTAATTAGATCAGAATAGTCTCATATAACATAATTTAATCCTATTTTATGTATTTTAATTAAAAACATATTAAATCCTAAAATAGAATGAAATAGTAAATTAACAAAAAGTGAAATAATTTTTTGAACTTGACCTTCTCTAATAGAACATCACATCTTTACCCATAACATCTCTAGGGTTTTATTCTTTAGTTGTGGTATTCATCATGCCACTTCCCACTAAATTCTATGATATTTATCTTTGGCATAGGGTTACTAATTCATATTCTATTAGGGGATACTATCCCTCTCACCAGGTTCATACTCATACTATGCAATTAAATGAAGGTCCATATATGGACCCTGCTTGTTACATGGATGATACTTCTCATGCTTATATTCACATTTAATATGAGACCACTCCCGTTAATATTGATCATCCACCTTGGTTTCGTTCTACTACAATAAATATGGTAATCACATGACACAATAAAAAACCTATTGGGGCAATGCATCTTTTCCTCCCCCTGATCCTATGCCTAAAGATATTGTTCCATAAAGGATATGATTTAATTGAACAAATCAATAATATCCTTCCTACGATATCCATACTTGAATTGCTTCAAAAACCCCCTATTTACAAAAACATATTACATGATACTTTGTGCTCTTTTACTGTAGTTAATGATGCTCATCCCATTGGATTATCTTCTATCATGGATACATTCAAGGCACTTAAGGAGGCTATTACTTTTAGATCATATGATATTTCACTTAATGTTGATATGACTCGATGTCTTCCATTATTCATCATTGCATATTTTCAAGGATTTTTTTCTCAAAAGGGTTTTAATAAACAATGGATCGAATCTCAACGTATGTCCTAAATCATTTCTTACAATTATCCTCTTGCAATCAATCATTCTGCTACTAGTGTATGAGGGTTCAATGAAATCACACGTTCTACACTTGGCACTATCAATTTTGACCTACTTGTTGGTCCTAAGACATCACCCACTATATTTCACATTATGGACATTGATTTTTAATATAATATAATTATGGATCATCTCTGGTTCCATGATATGTAAATTGTATACTCTACTTTCCATCATTGCATCAAATTTTTACATAATGGTATTGAGTATACTATCCATGATGATCCTGCTAGGTAGATATGGATAATCTACAAGAACCTTTGGTCACTCCCTCACCAAAACCTATTCCTATGGATAAGTTAGATACATATGTTATTGTTGAGACTAGTATTCCTACAAAGCATTGATTGGATAATCCTCCACATATTGAGTCACAGGATGATACTCCTCTCACAAATCCATCACCATCTCCTATCCATAGCACACCACCACTTGATACTTTTAATATATTAGATGGTGTTGTGCAAAATCCTGATGTGTCTAAATATTATATTGATAGTTATGATGACATAATCACACTCACAGATGATAATTTACACAAACTTCATTTTAATCCTATCAATGCAGAAAAATCTAAGTTTCATTATCTCTTTGTATCTACTAGGCCTGGACATTATCAACTCAAAGAAAATTCCCCTAGTGCTAATAGTTCATTTCCTCTTGATCATCTTGACTCTATAAATGTGCACATTGATCCTATGTCTAATGCAATTAATACTCTGGATGCTTTACCTCATGTCACATCTTTCGCAATTCCAGCTCATCTTGATGCACCACATGAATTACTTCATATTTTATTTGATCAAGGTCTTCTTTCATTTCCTTATAAGTGTCATCGTTCAACTCACAAGATTTATAGGTATCCCAATCATATTTTTGTGTGATTACCAACGTATTACAAGCCATAAAATCAATCACTGTCATGTTTTCACCTATAAAATAAAGACTCTCAAGCATACTGACATCATTACTATCTTGCATGATACATCCAATCCTCCTAATGGGACTCCACATTTTGATATATTTACTAAAATTATGTATATCAATAAGCAATATTGGCCATATGTGCCTCTCAATTCCAATCGAAACAAGAAAATTTTCACTTATGAGGCTTTGAATACTCTAGAACTCACACCATCTAACATCACACCTTCCCTCACTCCTATTGCAATGTTTTAAGGATAGATTTTACTCGTGATAGCTTTTGGGTCGTATGTCTTCACCACTAAATTTTGGTTTTCTCTCAATTTCAAACCTACCCCATTAGATTTTGGTAGATCTTAGTTGTGACACATCATTGGTACCATCAATAAGCACAATACTAACATCACTTTCCCACTTACTACTATCATGATTACTATTCACAATGACTCTTTTTTTAATCATACCAATAAGACACATTAGACTCATGAGATGATCATACAAGGTCCCTCTTACACTGATGAGGAGTATATCATGTCATTCAATCACTTTCATAAGAAATGATTGTTTATTTATAGACATTTTAAAAAATTTACTAGTATGGCGAATCTTGGACTAGTTGGGTTTAATCCTACCATCGATGATCTCCTTAAAAATATTTAATAGGTATCATACTATCCCCCACTCATTTCCCGATGAGGCACTCAGTCTATAGGTTCAAATTGAATTTTTATAGAGTGGCTCTACACATGAACCTCACTTTGCAAACACACAACGAGGGGAAATCTCACTTCCGAACCATTAGTTACATCATTTATATCTATTCCCTTCCATAGGGGGAATTCTTGGATCACCATTCCTTCTCTTTAAGTAATATTTTTTCACATATTCCCTCATGGAGGACCTACAACACAAAAACATTAAAATATTTGCAAAAATATAAAATTAGGACCTATTTTATAGCATAGATTATAGGCACTTTACATTATACATGTTGGTTACTCCTTTTCTTTGATAGATATCATTTTCTTCTTTACACACATGTTTTCACATGGTATATTGAACATGATGTAGGATATTCAAAGAGTGGTACATGATCATAGGTGTTGATCTTCCCTTTACCCAGACTTCTAACCTACATCTAGGTGTTATATTTCCATTAGAGTTCATTTCTTTCCTCAATATGCTTGATTACATATATATTTTTTATATTTGGTATATTTTAGACTAACTGGGCTAACACATGTCTCTTTTGTAGTTTTTACATTCATTGTTATCTCCTTCATATATCCTATATCATATGTTATGTACTTTTCATGACATTTTGATGCACTTTATTTTCATACTATCTTGATAGTTATGTGTGTGCTTGTTTGTTACTCTGATTGTGGCTTAAGGGCCTTGATTTTATTTTGACACCTTGGGTGTCCCATGTTTACGGTGTAATGCCTTGTGTGTAATTATGTATCTCTTGATTGCAGGATCACATGCATTTATTTTCTTGTGACACCGTGGGTGTCCCATATTTGTAGGAATTTTTACCTTTTTTGTGACACTGTTTGGCATGTTTGCACTTACTTATACATTGTATGTTCTTGTTTTATACTAACACATCATCTTCTATTGTTTTTATTTCTATTTTTTTGCAATGACACTTTTCTTATCATCTTGCTTCTTATCTTGTTGATGTTGTTTTGTGTCATGGTTTCTACCATGCATATCCCTTTTTATAGGTGTAGTTTCTTCTTGATGGTCACCATATCAGTAATTTCAGAAGGTATATATAGATTATTAGACACTAAGCTATGGGTGACCATTATTTATTTTGATCCACATGCTCAAAATCTTCATCGCACATACCCCAAAATAGGGGGAAACATATGGGGTTTTATTCTACATTTCCATCATACATAGACATATTTCTAGGCACAGACATATGCAGAGGAAGAAAAAAATGTCTCAGAATAATATTTAGATATAGAAAATAAGAAAAAATTATACATGGTCAATACCATATAACCTGGTCAGGACCGTATTGATAATTTTGACCCTATCATATGTTTTTTCCAAGGGACATTTCATCCATATCTGGTAACATCGACAGGTTTTTCATCTCTGATCCAATATTTTTATATGGTTTTATACTCATATTGACTCAATTTGGCACATATTTAGGAGGAGTGAAGTATTTAATTCTCTCTTTCTCCATGGTACTCAGTTTCACTTCTAGTTTTGGAAACAATAGGCGCATGGGTCTCCTTTCTCTTCTTATATTTTGGCATGTAACAAGTCCTATTTAGTTTCTACTCAATTACACAATATATGAGAATAGTATGGGGACACCTATTTCTATTTTCTAATGTGTGTTTCAAGTTACAAAATTGGACTTATACTCATTTGTAGTGGTATGGTCCATGGGAATCTAGAAGAAAATGAAGCATCTAAATTATTCATGGGAAGGGTTTATTATCCTTTTTGCAATCAAGCGGGAGATATAAAAGTTTCTAAATAAATTTGATACACTGTCTTCCTCCTTGGCAAGGGTGCTTCAACTCCTCTTTTTGGTTCTTATCATCAATATTCGTGTGTTGGGTTTGCACATTGACCTCTCATTGGCATAAATTGGGGACAAATCAACCCTAATTGTTCATTAAAATTCAACAAAGTTCATAATATCCAAAGTAAAAGAACAGGAGCACATTCCCTCTGCAAGAAAAATAATTGTATTCCTTCCATGTTTTGCATCTGTTTTAGAATTTCTTGTTGCACATTCCTTTATAATACTTTCATTACATTTTGAGTCGAATTTCAATTTCCTATCTTAGGCGTTGACTACAGTTTGTGTTACAGGTTTCATTTCGGAGCGTGTCAACACCAATATAACGGGATACTACCAAAAAAAATTGTGAGAAAATACAAAGTGTGTCTACGCACTTAGGTATTTTTTCCTTCAAGCATGCAATTTTCATTTCATACTTAAAGGGGGGAAAATTTATATACTCAAATTTGGAAATCTATCCTTTTACATTATTGGTCTTGACATTGCACACTTACATGCACAAATACACCTTCCCTACTCTTTCTTAGTACACCATAATAGCACTTCATTCACTTGTATATAATTACATAGATTTTTTTCATTAGTTTATTTGGTTTAATTACATAAAACATACCAAGAAACATCTATCCCCATATCCATGAAGTCAAAATCAATTTTTCCTCCAGGTCAAAATTGTTGGATTTGGTTGGTTTGTCTAAATCTACAGGTGAACCCTAGTCTATAATTTTGGACCGACACATTGTATAATAACAATTTCAATTACAGATCATCTGCATATTGATTAATATTCCATCTTGTTCATCCTTCTATGACATAATAACCATCAAAATCCCATATAAGTAAGTCAGTCCCACCTCATTTAGGGTATGGCACTTTAAGAGCTCCTCATATAAAAGTAAGCACAAAGGCACTCAAAGATCCCAAAACTATGAAATAGTTCATGCATATCCATTAGACCAGTACTCTTTGCATGTCTAAAGTGTCCTACCAAGTCCAAGAGTCTCCATCTTCTCTCCAGAATCAAGAAAAGTGACCCTTCCCAAGTATTTGAGAAAGTGCGACACTCAAGAAAGGTATTGTCAATTTTCTTGGGTCAATTTATTATTGTACTATGATAAATATCACATGTTATGAGAAAAATGTGTGGTTTGATGTCTTTTCGAAGTAGTGGAAAATTTGGTAATGCACAAGGGTGCCCATAACCCACCTAAATTTGTTTTGTAGGAAATTAATCTTGCACTATGAGGGTTTGAAGGTTTGATTAGAGATATAGAGCCATTCCAAAGAAGAGTGAAGAAGAAGAAAACATAATAAAATACATTTCTATGAAAGAGAGGCACACATAAAGTTATAGATCTAGAATCAAAGCAGGTCCAAGACTATATAAAAGGGTCAGGACTGTACAAACATTTTTGACCTAGTTTTATAGTTTTGACCAAATATAGTTTCAGGTGCTAGTATCAACAACGAAGCACTTCCAGTATCATATTATCCTGTTATTGCATTCATATCCTCATAGAATCATCTAAGTGAAATTTCTCCTTTGTGTTTTGATAGTTTCGAGATCAATAGTCACTTTGTAAAGTATTATGCTCATCCAAGAAATTAATGTTAGAAGTTAATTAAACCGGAATAGCCTCATGTTTCATTATTTTATCATTTTTATGTATGTTAAGTAAAAACACACTAAATCTTAAAAGGGAATGGAAGAGGAGATTCACAAAAAGTGAAATCACAAACCCACTTACTTACCTAACACTTATCAGGACATCCTCTAGAAATATCTATTAACCATCAAGAAAAGTTTCCATATTCTTCCTTATTTCAAGAGAAGATGTTAGGAGAAACCTATATACAAGTTTAAATAAATATAAACTAGGTTAATAGAAAATAAACACCAAGTCAATAACATATCAAGCTAAATAAAAGAAAAAATATCAAGTGGTGAAGGTATAAATTCTAGATACATACATATAGTTGAATTATCACAATTGAACTTTCAATATGAGGATAACTATGCAGGTTTGAAGCCTCTTAAAAGTAGTGTTATGTATGTAGTGTGGGGGAACCATAACCCAAATTTCTAACCCATTTTTACAAGGATTTCAAGGAAGCTAGGGCTTCAAGAGAAGAAGATATATTTCAACAACTTTTCATAGATCACACACAAAGAAACATAGTCAACAGTCACAAGTGGTTATGTAATTACAATTCCATTTTATGATCATGATAAGTTCATGCAATTCTATATAGTTTATGTTGATTTATCTTTTCCATCTAGTTGATTTTTCTAGAGGAAAATATAGATCCATTTTTAGAGACAAAGAAAATACATACTATTTTCATCATGTTCCAACTAATTTCACACTCGGGTAAGAAATTATAACACATAAAAGCTAAGTGCATTATAATCTTGTTAATTATTTATATTTATAATCTTACCCAATTAAATTAGACTCCCTAAATCATTTATTGTACTTTCATATATGTGTATAAATGTGTAATTTATATTTGAATGTATATATTTTATAGATTTTAACCCTAATTAGATGTAATACTCCATAAGGACATCTTATTTTCTATATTAGGGTTAAATGAATACTAAGGTATTATTTTGAAATGCCACATGGACAATTTTTTTGGGGTGATAATGTCAAGTGGGATCTACCACTGCAGCACACCCCAATATTATATTAAAGTTTGTTCATCAAACTTTATTGTGAAGGTCTTTCACATTTAAGAGTGAAGCGACTTAACCAATTCACCCACCCACACTGATTTAGGTGATCCCTCTCAGGATTGGCTATCTATAACATATACATTTATACAAAATGACATAAAGATTGAGATCTGATTATAAGATACAGTCGATGATCATTGTATTAAAAAATGATCAAGAGAAACATCTCTGTAGTCATTCTGAAATACTGAGTGAAGTGGAAGTGTTGGGTTAAACTAGCGATAATTCTTAATACACACAGTGCTTTACCATTGGAGTTTTTTCCTTCAGGTTTATCCACTTAAATCTGGTGCTATCTATCTCTTGTTCTTGTTTTTTATTTACTTTCAGCTCTTGCTCATTAATCTCTTTTGTTTGCTATCTATTTTAAGTTATTTTCGTGTCTAATTGACTGCATATCATAATCTATAATCTTCGACGTTTTAATGGTGGATATGTAATCTATTGATTATATTTCCCTTGCTAAATATAACATGGTATCATAGCGTGGTGATTATGTTAGGAAATTAAATATTAATGTTTACATTATTTATGTATTCATTAAATACAAATGTTAGTAATTATATTATTGTTATATTAACAATAATATATTGGTTGGAGTTGTTTTAACAACTCATATGATTTGAGTTGTGTATTGTTACGGGAGTAACAATCACAACTAAATAGGAGATATTTATGGTTGAGTTGTTTCCTACTTGATAGGAAACTATCTCCCTATATATTGGCAGCTTGTTCAGTATGTATTAATCCGGAATGAATTGAATATAATATAATTATTCTGTGTTTTATCTGTGCAAGTCTGATCCAAAATTTATATTTGGTATCAGAGCAGGCCGGTAATTTTGAGATGGAGGTATAGAATGGCTAAGGGGCACTGCCATATCCTGTATTGATGCCCCAACTGCATGAGTTATATATGCATTGGATGGATTTTGTAGATAGTGTTTGGTATTTCTATTGACGTTAATCAGTGTTTATATGCAAATCCCCAGATCAACGACCCTACAAAAATATTCTACCTGTTCATTGATCGATTCATATTGGAGAATAGTCGAAGATGATAATCTTGAACCAGCTAGAATAATTTTTATTTTATCTATATATAATAATTTGTGGTTGTCAAAGAGGCGTGTAAATGAAAATACGATTGCAAGCTAAGATTGTTGTGAATCCGAGTTGTTCTCTGTTAGCGGGATGCTCACCCTTTTGTAAGAAAGATTTGGAGCATACCTTTTGGATGGGGAAGTGATACACATGGCTATGTATTGTGTTTACTCGGACAAATTTAGATCTGCACGCGCATACATAATTCTGAGTCATTCATCCTCTTGATACAATATTTT
Source organism: Taxus chinensis (assembly GCA_019776745.2). Lineage (NCBI taxonomy): Eukaryota > Viridiplantae > Streptophyta > Pinopsida > Cupressales > Taxaceae > Taxus > Taxus chinensis. The sequence goes on along the minus strand of CM034153.1, from coordinate 674,774,272 downwards.
CTTGTCAGAGACAGTCATCCACTCGCCTCCATGTGGATTTTTCATGTCCACCTTGAGACGTTGCATATCGATTCAAGTTTTTTACATTGAAGCCATAGGCCTACATAGCTATTTGAGTCTTCACCTGCGAACTGTACGTGATCAATTCCTTTGCCACTTCTCTAAATGCATTAGATCGGATAGACATCAAAGCTATGAAGGATTGCGTTTAGTTTTGTTATCTTTGTATGGCTATACAAATATCTGTAGACCTGCACAGATTGAAGAATGCTTGTGTCTCTTTGATTGGCTTAAAGACCGTAAATTGATCCACACAGGTACATCCTTTAAGATAATTTGATTTTAGTCGGTCAAAGCGTTATTTGTTTTAGTCGGTCCAATATTTAAGCTAGTAAAATCCAAATCTTTGGATGTCCATTACAATCTCGCAAGTAAATAAAGGTTCGGTTTACTATATGTCAAGGGGATAAAATCGAGTATAGGTGGTTAGGTGTTTTTTTTAAAAAAAATTGAGTCATTAATGTAAAATAAATAATTCTTATTTTCAAAATGTGTCTAGGTGAACAATAGGTTATGGAGTATATTAACGTCAAAAAGTTTTATAATTTTTTTCATCAAATTGATGCTCATAGTCTATAGCGTCAATGTGTCAAAAAGTCATCTTATGTCGATTGTAGTATCGTCATTGTCATTGTGTCAATTTAGTCGTGTCCTTCAATGTCATATAGGTGATTTTAGGATTTTTTAGTTGTTAGTCAAGAGTCAGTCGTCTAATTCTAAAAGTCCAAAAATAAAAAAAATTGCCTCACGGACGCATTTTCGGTGTTACCCGACATCCAGAAAAAAACAAAGTGTTTCACATTGCAGGAGGGAGAGAAAAGAATAAAGTACAATGTGGAAACTTGATGAGCTTCATATCCATATATTTCGGACTGAGTTAGCAGCATGAAAATGGAGGATGGAGGCATCGGAGGCTGGAGGTCAGACAGTGACCTCTCGTCAGTCACCAACGATGGGGCCGCACAGAATGATTTGGTGGCATAGGTGTGCAGTGTGAGTTTTTTTTTGAGTTTCTGAAGTGTTACAGATTCAGTTGTGTGGTGTGAATTTCAGCTTGGTGTGATTCTTTTTCAGAGTTCCTGTTGTGTGTTGAATAAGTGAAATGTTCACATTGAGGGGGGAACATGATCAGCATGATCCAATGTTCCATTTTCAGTTTTTCAGTTGAGTATGTGGCTTATTCCTATTTCCCCAAATGCAAAAACATAGTACAGAACAAATAACATAGTGAAACGCAGCATCATGAGGCTTGATGAGGTAGAACAGTCAGATGTGTTCCTGTTCATACCTAGGTTTGTGGTTAGCCTCTTGAAAACCATTGAAGGTTGTTCAGATGTGTTCCTGCTTGAGTTCCCACACTGCTAGGTCAGATGTGTTCCCTGGAGTGACTGGTTGATAAGCAGATGATTCCTGAGCATGTTCCCATCCTCGTCAGTCAGATGTGTTCCCGACATTGCTTGGTCGATAAGAAGTTGATGTGTTCCTTCTTCTACCTTCAGTTTGAGTGTGTGCCAAGATCATGAGTGCGCAGAGGCGGCAGGGATGCAAAGGAAGTGTGAAAGTTATTTTGTTACCATGTAAACATTAAGGGGGGGAATGTTAGGAAATTAAATATTAATGTTTACATTATTTATGTATTCATTAAATACAAAGGTTAGTAATTATATTATTGTTATATTAACAATAATATATTGGTTGGAGTTGTTTTAACAACTCATATGATTTGAGTTGTGTATTGTTACGGGAGTAACAATCACAACTAAATAGGAGATATTTGTGGTTGAGTTGTTTCCTACTTAATAGGAAAATATCTCCCTATATATTCGCAGCTTGTTCAATATGTAATGTAATCCGGAATGAATTGAATATAATATAATTATTCTGTGTTTTATCTGTGCAAGTCTGATCCAAAATTTATAGATTATGCATGCAAAGGGTCGATATGGAGATTTTAATTTTCTAGAGTAAATAATATTGAAGTTTATTTACAGATCTGCAAAACCTTAAAAGTTTCGCAATCGTCTTCAAGAAAAATAGGTTTAAACTTCCAGTTCCTGCCTAAATATTGTTTAAAATATTGTTTAAATATGGGCTAAATGGCTGTTTAGATCATGTTTATGCTTTTGTATGCTTAGATTTTTTCTTCTGCATCTTGTTTCAGTCGTTTACGGTTTAAATCCGTCATCTGTGAGCTTATTTTAAGTTTTTGCACCATTTATAGCTGTTTGGGTTATTTTTTGACTTTAGATCCGAAATATCTATTTAGATTCAGTTTCTTGGAGCTTCTAAGTCCGTTCTAGCAGTAAAAATCTTTATTTTTTCTCTAGTTTTGTATTTGTAAAGATTGGGCTAATCATTTTGTACCATCTGGATTTGTTTTTTCATTTTTATTTTGATCCTATTGGTTTTGTGAAGCTTGGACCAATAAAATTACTCCAAAAAGTTGTAGTTTCACAAATAGGGACACAAGCTTGTATAATTCTTTAATGTGAAATCAATTAATTACAATAGTGTAGGATACAATATTTATACATATTGAATAGCCTAGATACAAACAGATATGGAGTTTCAACTATGCAATGACAAACTAAAATATAGTAGCTTTTAAAATACATTCAGGAAGCACCAATGAATAATGACATAATTGTTATAACAAAATAATAATTATACTAAAAGGAATGATAACTAGATCATACCAAGCCAATAACGACAATGCTAATCAAACACCATGATCTATAAGATGAAATAAACTTGCCAGAATAACTTTACATAAAACCTTTACAAAGAAATAAACAACAATATCATATATTATTATGGAACTCAATGAAATATAATGAGAATGGGCCTTGCTTATATAGGCAAGGAATAATAATCTAAGAACCAGTCAAGGTCATAGATCAAGCCATAAATCAAGGAAAAACTAGTCATAAAAGAGCTAGTCAATACCATAGATCAAGAAAAAACTATACCTAACATCTAGATAATATCTCCTAATATCTAAATAAGATAAAAGATATATCCACACACATAAGTGGATGAGGATAAATACAATAAAGGTAAATAATGTACCTAGGTGAACATGAGCTAAGGTAAATAATTACTCTAACACCCCCCCTTAAGTGAAGATAGGGGCTGAAATAGAAGTGGCATGTCCACAGCATGAGTCCTGAACACTAGGCCTAATGAGGTACTCATGTACAATAATCGGTAAAAAGGGACAATGCAAAGTACCCAAAACTAGTAACAATAAATTGAAGAGAGTAAAAACCCGCTACAAGGCATCCCAAGAAGATCGGCTCAAAAAAATTATACAAAGCTGAAGAAGTTTGGTGTGCATTGTGGTATAAATCCACTGCTCAATCACAAAACTCAAAAACAATTGACATTGGGCTTCACCAGAATATCTCCATATAAGGATACTGTCAACAAAGTGATGTCAAAAGTGTAAAAAAAATACCAAACATAATTCGATCAACTATTGTAAATAGGTGTGCCATGATCCAAGAACAATAACCAAAGTAATAAGGAAAGGACACAAACTCCATAGTGTCACAATCCAAGAAAATCGAAGGTAACAAGGAAAGGACATGAAACCTAAAGAAGAAGGATCAACACCACACCCTCCCATACTGTTGAATGGGTGGAGTGACGCTATAAATATTTATGAGCTGCCTAAAATAACTACTCGAACAATGAAAAAATAACACTGGAATTCACTAGAATAGATCCCCCATAAGAGATACTGTTAACATGCCAAATGTGTCAAAAATACATATACAAAATATCTCAACAAACAAGAGAGATACACTACACCTGCTAAAGAAAAATGCTCAAAACAAGAAACATTACAATGTAGAAGGTATAGAAAGTGGAGCAAGAGGTCAAATGGTGGAGGAGCCACGCCTGTAGAGTCCTCTCAACGAATGCCTATGTCACAAAAATAGGAGATTTGTCAATTTGTAATCCAATGAAGTATATGCTCGAAAACCAATGTCATGGTGAGAATTCCAGTTAGCATGTGGAATAGGGGAAACAATACCCTGTGAATGTCTGCTAATACCTTTGCTAGTGAAACCCGTAGAACGGAGCATGTGAGAATTGAATGCATTGGTATGCTTCTCAAAAGAGCCATGCATATGAGCATGATTATGATACACAACATGTGTTACTGTAATAGGCACAGGTGTGGAAGAGCATGCTGTAACAAGCCTCGTAGGCTTAGGAGCATCAAGAGCAGTAACAGGATCAAATACTAGCAGATCAATGTCAGTAGGTACAAGAACAACAACTACAAGTGGACTAGGATCATGGACATGGCTGTCCACAATATGATGGTGATGTTAGAGGCTAGCAAGTTTTTGTTGCAAGGAGTGTATTAGTGTATCCTTATCGTGAATGAGTGATTGTAGAAGAGAATTTCACTTCTTAAGTGATCTATTTTCTTCCACAAATTTTACAATATCCTCTTGAAGTCCACACACTTTAGAGAAAAGCATATCATTCTTAAAATCCATGATAGATACAATAATGCAACTCCCAAAAGTTTAGGACATTGGGCTCAGCTGAAATTGCGTCCATAATTGATTACAACACTCCTCCATATTTGGCACTTTATAATGAGTGCATGTTACAATATAGCACTTTATAATTATAGTGAAATTCTCAAAATAAATATTTCAATGGATAGAGCACCAAAAAAATCACTTTTGCAAAAAATGGCACTCAAAACCGAGTTACTGATAAAAAAATGCAAACTTTTCAATATTATGCTCTATTATTTATTTTAGATGCCACTAAAAAAATGTTCTTGCCTTCAACACACAAATAAAATGAAAGGGGTCTGGAGTTAACCACCTACTAGTAGGAATCACAAGATTTAAGCCTTCATATGACCATACCATATGACCAAGGGCTAAGGATTTCAGTGGGTGCATTTTTCTGCAACAACCAAAAAAACCAAAAAAAAAGACTACCTCCAGAAATGGTCAAGTTTACAATCGATCTTAGGGCTTTTCCACCTTCTGGATCCAATGGAAGACTTTGTTTTGCATAAAACCACATGCAACAATAACATATGACCAAATCCCAAATATATGAATATATAAAGAATTTATTTGCAAAATAAAACTTACAGACGGATGTCAATAGCAATCTGTTGCTCTGATACCATAAAAGGAACGATAACTAGATTGTACCAAGTAAATAAAACAAATGCGAATCAAACACTACGATCTATAAGATGAAATAAATTCACCAGAATAAATTTACATAAAACCTTTACAAATAAATAAACAAAAATATCATATATTATTATGGAACTCAATGAGATACAATGAGAATGGGCCTTGCTTATATATGCAAGGAATAACAATCTAAGAACTAGTCAAGGTCATAGATCAAGCCATAAATCAAGGAAATAACTATCATCAAAGAACTAGTCAAGACCATAGATTTAAGAGAGAACTAGACATCAAGGATATAGTCAATACTATAGATCAAGAAAAGAACTACTTAATACCATAGATCAAGTAAAAAACTATACCTAACAACTAGATAATATATCCTAATATCTAAATAAGATAAAAGAAATATCCACACACATAAGTAGGTGAGGATAAATACAATAAATGTAAATAATGTACCTAAGTGAGCATGAGCTAAGGTAAATACTTACTCTAACATATACCCGTGAATATAATAAGACAAATATGGTTGATAAAACCATATAACATTATACAACAATAATTAATTAATAACAATAGTTAAATAATTAATTATACAATGCATAATTAATTATCCTAACAATAGCTTCATTGTTCTTTTCTTCATGTTTGCGAAGCTATATCCACTCTTACAGTGTCAAGTGGCTTCAATATGACACCTTTTTGTCTTTGGGAAGCACGATCCAATCGTCTAGTGCCACCTGACATCGCTTTATCAATCCTATAACTGTTTTTGATTTTGCGAAGTTTTTTACTACGAAGCTTGAGCCAATCATTTTGCTCCAGCTAGCTTCACATTACCTGTCTTCTAATTAGACATTTCTATTTTTGTGAAGCCTGAGCCAATCAGAAGGCTCCATCTTACTTCATGGTGTCATTTTTATTATTTATCTGATTATCAGTCGCGAAACGAGAGCTAATAAGGGATTTACGCGTGTCTCCATGTTGTCAGACTTGGATTAGCTGTCCTTTGTTATTTGTGAAATAAGATCCAATAGGAAATCTCTAAGTCACTTAATATTTCACGTTGTTAGACCTTTTTAAGCTTGTTTTTATCTTTGCAAAATTTGAGCCAATAAGATTGCTCAAAGTAGCTCGTATTTTGCATTGTCAGTCTTCTTTTAGTTTTCTTGTGTCATATGTGAAGGGCGAGCCAATAAAATTATTCCAAGTATATTTTATTTCACATTTTTTAGTTTTTCATTTGTGATAGTAGTTATCCAATAAGAATTAGCCACATTTTTTGCATTTGTCAGTGTGTTTCAGTCTTGTGAAAAGTGAGACATTTAAAAGGATCTGCGTGTCCTCAGTTTGATTTAGCCATTTTGGTTGCACTGCAAAATGTAAACTAATAACATTTGGACACATACATCTCTTTTTTGCATTTTTCAGACTTACAAAGTGCGATCCATTTAAAATGCTCCAAGTATCATTTGTTGGGATTAGTCTTTGTCAGATTTGTGAAGCACGAACCAATTGGTTTCTGACACGTATATTAATATTTTAATTGTGCCAACCTTCGAAAGCACCAGGGTGTCATTCTTTTCTTTGGCTTAGCCACTTAGATTGTGACACCCGTCTTATACCTTTTTCGGACCCAAAATTTATTTTAAGTTTGGTTTATTTCAGGGACTTTAAGTATGCTCAAAGCAATCTATTAAAAGAAAGGCAGAAAGCCACCAAGTATCGAGCCTTTAGTTGTTAAATTTTTGAAAAGTGGCTCTATTTGACTAAGAATTTGATTTCACATTATGTGAGAATGTGAAAAAGTGATCCAATTAATTTAAGACACATGTATATGGTTCTTTTGTCATTAATTATCTACTGACTTATTAGCTACACTGCAAAGTGTGAGCTAATTGAAAAGTGACATGCGTATTTATTTTTCGCTATTATTAGTCTTGTATTAGTATTTTGACGTGTGTTTATTTTGTTTATTATCATGGACCCAAAAAAGGCTTTGACTTTAATTTTTAAAGATTTTGCATCTGCCCAAGTATTTATTTTAGAGCTGACACATGCCTTTCTTGGTATTGTTGATCTATGTCATGTATCGCCCCCCGCCTTGGCTATTTTTAACTTGTTTTTATTTGTTAAGTAGCTCATTTTGAGCTCATATAGCTCATTTTGGATCTCGCCCCTTCTAGTTGTTGAATAAATTATCGAGCTAATCTATCCTAACTCAGTATGAGCTCAGTTAGCTCACCTGTAAAATTGACCCCGACTAAACTCTGTCAAATTGATCTTAAATTTAACCAAATCAAGCTATTATTTGATCAATTTAGAGTTTTTTGCATTCGTATAACAAATTAAAAGATATGTAGCTATATTTTTGTCTTTGTTTAGCTTCCTTGATTTGTTTTTTAGCTATATTTTTCTCCATTTCCGTCTTAGCGTTAAAATGGCTAGTTCTGCCAGTTTTGCTTTAGATAAGTCTCAACTCTTAAATGGAAAAAATTATAACCTATGGAGAGTTCGATTGAAAGTTTGTTTTATGACTAAGAAGCTATGTGATCTTGTGATCGGCATCGAAAAACATCCCACGGGGACACAATATACCCCTGAAAACCTTAGCTCCTCTTAGAAATATCATGAAGCTCTGTACATCCTATTGCAAAGAATTAAAGATGAATTCTTGATGCATATAGGCCATATGGACTTTCCTGCAGATCTATGGAAGCAATTAGAAACCATGCATGAAGGCAGTAGGTTGTCTAATATAATTAAGTTAGTTTTAGAGTTGTTTACAACACCCATGAAGGGGGATGAGAAATTTGTCAATTATAAAAAGCATAACTATAACTAAAAACATGCACAAAATGTTTTTTCAAGATTTTGTTTCAGTTTTCTTTAGTAGTTTAGCATATATGACATGTATAGAGTTCAAAAGGGTGCATACATGGTCATTTTTCGAAGAAAAATTCACATAAATCCATGAGTGTGTCCACTATTCAATTGATAATGTTTTCAGTGAATGCTTGATTATTCTTGAATAATCTAATTGTTTGTTCGGATGTGTTATCTATCAAGTCTTATCTCATTATGTAAAGAATTAGAATATGAAGATAATCATATGTTGTTAAACCATTTTATGTGATTAGTAAAATATTATTATATGCATATCAAATGACACTTGGGGATGCCTTTGTGTTTATATTGGAGACATCCAATACTTATTGCATCTAATATATATTTTACAAAGAGTAATATGTTAGAAGTATTTCAACATATTTGTTAGTTGTTAAACATAGTGATATGTTAGTTATTATACAACTAGTGTTTAACCTTTATACTTGGTTAAAAGTGAAAATATGTATGATTTCTATTATTATTATTATGATATTTTTTGATGTTGTGTTGGATATGCAACTCAATTTGTGTTCAAGTTTTGATGTAGGTGCCATCAATTGGAACCACAAAAGAGCCATGTGGCAAAAGAGGCTACTGGAAGTGATAAACATAGGAGCTAAAGGAAGTGTTTCTCTTCTATGTGAAGGCCAGATTTCTCTTGATAAATAATCTAGTTCAACATCAGAGATTATGTTGTAGATACCTTCCCTAAGCCATTGTGTGTTGGGAACTACTACAAGTTTTGTGCCTTGTTCGGCCTATCAGAGTTTCCATTGAGGGGGAGTGTGTATGAAAATGCCACCTCTTGATGGCTTATTATAAAAGACTCGGGTCAGCTTTTAAGAGTGGATCATGACCACCCACTCTATATGTAATAAAGTGATCCTTTAGGGATTGGTTACACATGGTTGTAACATTGTATGTGAACTGTAAGTCTCATGATAAAATGCGTAAGGTAGTTCATTGTAAAATTCCAATACTTCATATTGTAATAAGTAAATGTTTCACTCTATGTGAAGTTACTTGTAAATCCCAACAAAGCTTTAGTTATGGGTATGCCTTATTTTATAAAAGGCTCCATGATCTGATGTAAGTATTCATATGTAAAGCACCGGTCTTAAGAATTTATTTATGGGAAGATCTATGGATTTCCCTTGTTTGAATGTTAGCCTGAATCACTGTTGTTAATTCAAGGAATTTGGCATGTCTGATTTTTTTTCCCACTTAACATTAAGGGGGAGTGTTAGGGTGATAATGTCAAGTGGGATCTACAACTACAGTACGCCCCAATATTATATTAAAGTTTTTTTCATCAAACTTTATTGTGAAGGTATTTCACATTTAAGAGTGAAGTGCCTTGACCGATTCACCTACCCACATTGATTTGGGTGATCCCTCTCGGGATTGGCTATCTACAACGTATACATTTGTACAGACTGACATAAAGACTAAGATATGATTATAATATAAAATCAATGATCATTATATTAAAAAATGATGAAGAGAAACATATCTGTAGTCATTCTGAAAGACCGAGGAGTGAAGTGGAAGTGCTGGGTTAAACTAGTGAGAATTGTTAATACACATAGTACTTTACCAGTGGAGTTTTTTCCTTTAGGTTTCTTCACTTACATCTGGTGTTATATGTCTCTTGTTCCTGTTTTTTATTTGCTTTCAGCTCTTTCTCATTAAGCTTTGTTATTTGTTATCTATTTTAAGCTATTTCTGTGTCTAATCAACTGCATATCATAATCTATAAGCTTTTTCATTGTAATGGTGGATTTTTAATCGGTTTATTACATTTCTCCTGCTAAATCTAACAAAATTTTGGTATGATAAATACAAATTCTTCCTTACAATCCATATGAGGTTGTTTTAGTGAAAAAACAAGACTTATCAATATACTTTAGTTACATGAATGAAATATATTGTATATGAATAAAAGGTGATTATGCATGTTCATATTGAGCTAGAGGGTATTCTAGTATTTACATGGAGATAGGTATAAGGTTATGGTCATCCTTCATTAGACCCCCATTCCTTAAATCCATCAAGAAATAAATCCTCCATTCAAAGTGTATTGATAAATGAAATCCTTCACAATAAATCCTAAAATGAATCTTTATTCATAAGATACATTATATATGATAATGATAAGGAGTTACATTATATAATGGAAAAAAAAATTGTACAAAAAATTATTTATTAGCTTATATTTTGTAAAGATCCCTCTTATAGAGAAAATTTTATAAAAGGATACAATAACATGCCTATAAGAAATAATTCGAAGATCAAATACTAAAATATTGAATCATAAGTAAATAAAATACATTGAAATTAATGGAAGCATTAAACATACCATAATAGAGTTGAGACAATATTTGTCAAGCGGGGAAATAGGTACAATGGAAGAAAACCCCATGTGTTATTAAAAAATGGCTCAAATCTTTTACAAGATAGCAGAACGTGCATAGAAATTCATCCAAAAAATAATAATGTGGAGAGATTAAAAAATCCAAAGAAAATACTAAAAGAAGCCTCAAGAAACTCTAAAAAATAATAGAGTGAGAAAAATGAAAAAGTGTTGAAAAAATTGTTAAGGAAGAGAATCAAACTCTCTTGAAATAGAGTGAAGAGAGAACAAGGAGTTACAAAGTAACTCCAAACATTGCATTATCCAACCTTCCAATTGTGCACCTAGTGTCACTATTTCCCATGAATTGAAGTGACATGTGTGAAAAGTGGCAAAGAAGTTACATTTGAAATATAACTCTAATATTCCTTATAATGAGGAATATTCTTAATAAGACAAGAGGTGAATTCTTCATGCCATCTCACATTATCTAGATTATGTGAATTAATAATTTATATGATAATAATAATGCATAAAACTAAGATATTTAATATACCCAAATAAATATTAAACTCCAATACTCCCCATTAAGACTTATTTGGTGGTTACAAAAAGGAGAACAACCTAGAAAATGAAGGGAGATGTCATTACACAACATTTGGCCTTGATGACAACTTCCTTCAAGAGAAAAACAATGATTTGAGAAAAATAAGAAGAAGAAAGTAGGTTTTGCCAAGAAGATTGCAAAGTGGACATCAATAGTCTCCAATAATTGTCTTCAGACAAGAAGGTCAATCCGTATTGAAACAAAGACCAACTAAGAATGAGATGACAAAAATGATTAACTATACTTGTAAAATAGAATCTTACACTAATTTTCATGTTAAGAAAATATAGTCTACATGAATGTAAAAAGGGTAGATCTAGAATATAAGGAAAAATCAAGAATGGACAACTTCCATAACAAAGTGTTGAATCCTGCACGAAAAAAGAAGTTAGTTAAAAAATAATTACCTCCAAAAATAATAGTTTTCGTTTACAACTTACAATATAAAACTAAGCATGAAAGCAATGGAAAAAAACTTTAATAAATTGGCTCAAAAAAAAAAAAAATCCTTAACAACTTACATTTTAAAAAGTAATAAAAAAACAAGGAAGACATAGATGTAGCCATGTATCAAAAGCTCTAAATAAATAAGGAACATGGTATTTATAAATCATGATAGATTTGTTTTAAAATATACTAAATGTTAGCTTTAAAATGTAAAACAAATAATACATATACTAACCAAAGAAAGCAGACAAACATGGTGTTTTACCTTTGATAAAATATTTCTTATATATTCGTCTTGAATACTTCTTAGAATAAGGAATATTATTGTTCTTTGAAGACGCGAAAAAATATGTGATCCAAATTTGTATAACAACGAGTTTAGAAGGTTTAGCTATTTTCTAGCAATGAAATGAGTCATAATTTATTTTACCACAAATTTTACAAGGATGTAATTTCCAACATTTGCCAATATCATGCCCATCTCTACCACAATGTTCTCAAGTTTTAACATTTTTAACTAGAATAGTATCACAAGAATCTTTATAGTGACTCTTAGATTGAGAAGAATCAAGGTAAAAATTCATAAGATGAAGAGGGAAATAAGACTTCATATTAATGTCAAGTTTATTAAAAACAAGCCCTTTAAATTTGGAAGTAGGTTTAAAATAAAGAGGCTCAACAATTCCATTTTCATCTTTGCCAAGACCACCTCTATTATAACCCACCAATTTTATTATTTTTAAACTAGGGTTAGAAATATGATTTTACATGGGCAAACATTCATCATTTGAAGGAGAAGAAAGTTTGCTATCAATATCAACTGTAGAAATATATTTGTCTAAGGATGCAATCTTAACAATTAATGTTTCAACACAATTATACATGTTTGATAATTTCGTATTAAAAGAGTTTTGCAAAGAATTAATAGTATTATTTTGACATGCAGTTTGAAATTTAAGAGCAATAATTTCATTATCTTGAGAAGAAATTTGTTTCTTTATATTTTTAAAAAACTAAACTTAAAGCCAATTTAAAAGTCATAGCAATAAAGTGTATTAAAAATAATGACCATCAAATAAATAATGTCAAAAAATAACACTCAACAAATTATTGCAATTGAAAATATATTATAAATTCATATTTCAACTAAAACAATTTAAGAGGAAATTGGAAAAAAAAACAAAATGATTTAAAAAAGAAGATAATGAAGCCAAAAAAATTTACATTAAAAACAAGAATATATATATATATATTATGATTTTTAAGAGAGTGTATATCATAAATCAAAATCTAGGTTATGCTATAAATTTGGCATATTTTTCATAATATATAAGAGAAGAAGCCTAATAAAAATATTAAAAAACTCAAATTGTAAAATAAAAGTTATGAGTTGTTTTCCAACCGGATTTTTAAAACAAATCCGAGTATTAATTATTCAAAACAACATACTAAAATACATTTTTCTCTTAAATTGTGATATAGGTTTGGACACAATTTTAAAATCATGTTCCTAACATAGAAAGGAAAAAAGCCATCAAAAATTTTAGAGATACAATTTTTTAATCAAAAGTTATGATTGATTTTATATATAGAATTTATAAACAAAAATGAGTAAAAAAATCAAACAAATTGAATCTTTCCTCTTTTTTTCTCTCAAAGAACATCAATGAATGAAATCAGATCATATAAGATCTAATAATCTCTCAAATATCAAGGAACAAATATTACGAATTAATTAAAAAATATTAAACAAAAGGAAAAAATACCATAAAATAGATTTAAATTGATTTGAAAGAGCTTCAAACAAGATTGTATAATGGGGAAAATCCTGCAAAATTTTATATTTCAAGAAAAAATATAACAAGAATACTAAATGGTTATTAAAATACCAATAAAATTATTTTCAAGGGTATGATCCCTTGCAAATAGAAGTGTCAAATAAACCAATAAATTTTCTTCCTTATCCACCCAAAATATGCACACTAAGTAACAAGATTTAGTAGTATAGTTTTGGTAATATGTAAGAAATAATTCAAAGATAAACTACTAAAATATTGAATCAAAAGTAAACAAAATGCAATGAAATTAATGGAATCATTAAACATACCATAAAAGAGTTGAGATAAGATTTGTCATGTGGGGAAACTGGTATAAGGGAAGAAAACCCCACACATTATTGAAAGATGGCTCAAAGATTTTACAAGATAGAACAATGTGCCTAGAGTTTTCTTCAAGAAAGAATAACATGGAGAGAAAAAATCCATATAAAAGACTAAAAGAAGCCTTAAGAAGCTCTAAAAAAGAAGAGAGTGAGAAAAATGAAAAAGTGTTGAAAAAAGTGTCAAGGAAAAGACTCAAACACTCTTGAAATAGAGTGAAAAGAGAATAAGAAGTTACAAAGTAACTCTAATCATTCCATTAGCCAACCTTCTAAGTGTGCGCCTAGTCTCACTATTTCTCTTAAAGTGAAGGGAAGTGTGTGCAAAGTGGAAAATGAGTTACATTTGAAATATAACTCCAATATTCCTTATAATGAGAAATATTTCGAATAATACAAGAGGTGAAGGCTACATGCCACCTCACTTTATGTGAATTAATAATTTGCATGATAAGAATAATTCACAAAATTTAAATTCCAACACTCCCCCTTAAGATTTATTTGGGGGTTGTAAAAAAAGATAATAACCTAGAAAAAGAAGGGAGGGGTCATTACACAATATTCCCCCTTGATAAAAAAATTCCTTCAAGAGAAAAACAATGATTTGAGAAAGAAAGAAAAAGAGATTAAGTGCCGCCAAGAAGCTTGGAAAGTGAACATCACCAATCTCCAAGAATCCTTTTTGGACAAAAAGATCAATCCATATTGGAACAAATACCAATTAAGAAGGAGATGAAAAAAAAGATTCACTATACATGAAAAATAGAAGCTTACACTAATCTTCATGTTAAGAAGACAAAGTCTACATTAATGTAAAAAAGGTAGATCTAATACAAGGAAAAAACAATAATGGAAAACTTTCATAACAAAGTGCTAAATCCAGATGAAAAAATAAGCTCTAGTAAAAAAATAATTAGCTCAGAAAATAACATTTTCCCTTGACATCTTATAATTAAAAAGTAAGCACGAAAGAAATGAAAAAAAAAACTTTAACAATTTGGCTCCAAAAATAACAGTTTTCCTTAACAACTTACAATTTAAAAAGTAAGCACAAAAACAAGGAAGAAATAGATGTAGCCATGTATCAAAAGCTTCAAATAAATAAGGAACATGATGTTTATAAAAAATCATAGATATGTTTAAAATATATACTAAAGGTTTTCTTAAAAATGTAAAAAATATTATACATATACTTCTTTAGGATATATAATATTTTACTCATAAGTCACTAGGATATATAATATTTCCAATTCAATTTGGACCAAAGATATTCTAAAAATTGTTTCAAATAGTACCTCACAATAGATTCTATAACATTATAATTGATAGACCTTGGATATATCAAACTAAAGCAATCCCATTGATTGTGCAGCAATGTATGAAATTTATACACAAAGGGAAAGTGGTAATTTCTCACAAGGATATAGAGTTTATAAAAGAACAAAAACAAGAAAAAGTAGAAACATGTGAGGGATCAATGTAGATACTTGAACTAAGGAAGAATAAAGTGAAATTACATACATATTGTTAGTGTAGGTTATTATTTATCCTTTTATTTATTTATAGGACAATTCTTGCACTTATGTTAGCCCTACACTTGTTGGGTTAGCTTGCTTAGGTGTACTAGTAATGCGGAGTTATCTTACTAGTTGTGTGGAGTTAGCTTACCAGTTGTGTGGAGTTATCTTGCTAGTCTTGTGGAGTTAACTTAACTACCAGTATCAGTTAGTGATTTTTTTCACCACTGATCTTGGTAGTAGTTGCACTTCCCTCCTCCTATATGTACATCCTCATTATTGAGCAATGTAATGTAATGTATTGAACATTATGGATTATGATGGATTTACATATATGATATTTTATCTCTTTTGTTTTACAAATTCAATGTGGTGTGCTATTAGCATCTGAGATGTTCGCAGCTTGGAACAATCTTCTTATCATTCCTTTCATGGTATCAAAGCCATGTTGTGGGGAAATCTGTGTCAGGGAGGTAGAAAGTCCAGAAAAATGTTTTTTGGATTTTTTTGCATTTGGTAATGGTTTTTTCCTTCCGCTTTGCAGAGTTCCTGTATGTTGAGGATTTAAAGATTTTCTAAATCCGTGCTTCCTTTTGGGATTTCGGAAATCCGTGCCGATGAGGCAAAAAATCTAGAAAAATAGTTTCTGGGTTTTTTACATTCAGTAATAAGTTTTTTTCTTCTTTTATTTTGCAAATCTAGAATTGGAAAGTTTTTTTAGAAACAATAATTTGAGGAAGAGTGGAGGCAAAAGGGAAATTTATTTATTTATTAATAACTATTAAAGAAAAGAATTGGCAAGCTTGTATCTTTTGATTGGTAACTCAGATTTGAGTGTTACTTTTTTAAAAGTGTTTGTTTTTTCATGCTTGTTCCACTGTAACTATTTATTTTGAGAAAAAAAAACTAAAAATTTAAATTTTCATATTTGTAACACACTCAATTATAAAGTGCCAACATTTAAATCTCTCATGTTTGTTGAGAGATTTTAGATCTGTATTTTCGATACTTTTAGGAATGTTGACCATCTCTCTTGTGGGGGAGCTATTCTGGCTAAGCCCAGTGTTAGTTTTTCAGTGTTTGAGTAGTTTTTTTGACAACCCATACAGATTTGTAGCATTACTCTACCCATTCAATAGTATGGAAGGGTGCGGTGCTGATACTGCTTCTTCAGGTTTTGTGTCTTTACCTTGTCACCTTGGCTTTTCTTAGATCGTGGCACACCTATTTTTAGTAGTTGATACTTCTTCTTCAGGTCTTGTGTCCTTGATTTGTTACCTTGGATTTTCTTAGATTGTATCACTCCTATTTCTTTGGATCTTGTGTGTTTTCCTTGTTACCTTGGCTATTATTCTTGGACTGTGACACACTTATTTGTAGCAGTTGATCAAATATGTTTAGTGTTTTTTCTGCACTTTCAATATCAATCCATTAACGATATCCTTATATATTGAGCTATTATGGTGAATCCCAATGTTAGTTATTTTTGAAATTTTTGATCTCGAGTAGTGGATTCATACCACAGTGCACACTTAACTTCTTTAGCACTATATGAGTTTGTTAAGTTGAGCTTCTTGGGATGCCGTTATAGCGGGTTTTCTCTCTCTACTTTGTTATTACTAGTTTTTTGTACCTTGCAATGTCCCTTTTTCCTAGTTATTGTATGTGGGTACCTCATTAGGCCTTGTTGCCAGGACCCACCTTCTTTCATGCCCACCTAAGCTATGCTTACGGGGGGGTGTTAGTGTAGGTTATTATTTATCTTTTTATCTGTTTATTAGGATAATTCTTACACTTATGTTAGTCATACACTTGTTGGGTTAGCTTACTTATGTGTATTAATTATGTGGAGTTAGTTTACTAGTTGTGTGAAGTTATCTTACCAGTTATGTGGAGTTAGTTTGTTAGTCTTGTGGAGTTAACTTAACTACCAGTATCAGTTAGTGAGAGTTTCACCACTAATCTAGGTAGTAGTTGCACTTCCCTCCTATATATACATCCTCATTATTGATCAATGTAATGCAATGTAATGTATTGAGAATTATGGATTATGATGGATTTCCATATATGATATTTTATCTCTTCTATTTTGTAAATGCAATGTGGTGTGTTATTATCATCTGAGACATTCATGGATTGGAGCATTATTCTTATCTTTCCTTTCACATATATCCCTAACTAAGTGCAAATAAGGAAAAATATACAACATAAAACTAGAAGATAATAAAATGGATGTGAAATATACAAATATAACGACTAAGAATGGTGAATATGACTTCCTTATCATGGTTTGGTTCTTGGATGCCTCAAAAATCGATAGTAGATTTGATTCTTATAGTAATTATTATAATGACTTTGGTACTTATGAGTACTATTAGATAACACTGACCATGTTTTTTTTCATTTTTTGAAATGTTATGCCATGAATTATAATATCTTTTTTTAATGAAAATATTGTATATGTCCTGAGAACATTAAAACACCCTCTTTAATTTCATGTCACACACATAAATATAGATGCGATTTCAATAATTTTTCATATATGGTATTGATTTGAATAACAAGATATATGCAAAAATCTTTCACCTATTATAGTATTATTTTTATTATTACATATAGCCTATCAAAGGTGTAGAAAACCAAATTGGTCATTTGGCATTTTAAAATATTTATTTTGTCTTATATCTGTTATACATGACTTGTACACATAAAATGAGATCAAAACCACTATCCTTTCATAAATATCTCACTTTACTTATTAGTCACCTACATGAACACTCCTATAGGTCAAAAAACCCTATGCCCCTTGAAAAAACATCTCCAAATAATCAAATCAATCTATAATAATACATAAAAAAAATTGTCCAGTAGGGACAAGATCAAATACTGATCCTATCCCATGTTGGGCGATTATGTCCTCATCCCTCTAATGGAAAATTTAGAAATTGAATATATTTCAATGATTCCAAATTTTCCTTTTAGGCCAGCCTTAGAGAAAAACATTACCTTTAGATAAATAAAAATATAATTTAAGCCCACTCATTTACTCACATGGAACCTTTCAAGATCTCATCTAGAAAATACATATCAAGTATCGAAAAAACCATTATATTTTCCCCTATTGCTTGAACAGACACTAGGAGCATCCCCTACGCAAATATAAATCACCCTAAACTAGGTAAAGAGAAAGCATCAATAATCCCAATAAAATAAAATCCAATCTAAATAAATCAATAACAATTATTAGAGCCAAGTTCTACATGCATAGATATAGTTAAAATGATCACAATTGCAATTCCAATAGGTAGAAGAACTACATCAGGTTTTAATCCCTTTCGATGTAGTGTTATATAGATGGTTCATGAACACCTCAATCCAAACTAACAACACCTTTTTATAAGACTCTCAAGGATCTATGGTTTTAAGGAGCTAGGGTTTCAAGGAGAAAGGAATGATTTTGAAAATTTGTGCAGGCCTTATGGATCCAAAATTGCACACAAAGACACACATGTAGTAGTCACAAGAGGTCGTATAGTCATATATTTATTTTATGGAGTGGAACAAGTTATTGCAACAAAAGAAAAGCGCTACTAGCAATTTTTTCCTTATTGGACAATTTTGTCCTAGAGCTGATATAGATCTAGTTTCAAAGGAAAACCAATTATATTAGTATTATTTCCACTTTATACTATTTTGTAGTTCACATTAGTCATCAAAGTATATAGAAATATATGTGCATTATCTGCTTATGATTTTACTATATTTAGTATATTTCTTGATTGATCAAATGTCTTAAATGTTTAATCTATATTATGATATGTAAATGAATGTTTAATTTATCAATATGAATATACATATTTTCTAGATTACAATCCTAATAAGGGTTTTATTGTCACATGAAATTCAATTAGGGTTCAATCATTATTTGATGTCGTTAATTGATATAACTATGCCTAAGATATTTTTTCTCTAAGGAATTCTTTCTCTCACTTTATGCAATGTTTCTCCTAGACTATTGTAAAATCATATGTCCCTTACGGTTTCCTAGCTTGAATCTTCTCATTTCGAATCTATTATCTATATTTTATAGCCTATCTGAAGTAGGAATTATATTTTTCTTAATGGATATATCATGGTTGGCTAGATTCATAGTGGATATTCGGTCAAAATACCCTCTTATTCCTTATCTTATAAATACTTCATCAAATCATGCTCATGTCAATAAAAATTCCACTCTTATTCAATGTTGTTTTAGCTACCGTCCATCTCATGAGGTCCATGCTTTCACTAAGTTAAAAGGAATTGTGTAATTTATTGATGATTTGTGTATGCATGATATTTGCATATGCATTCTAATAATTCTATGAGCAAAAAAACATATTATATAGGTATCCTCAAATCTATTCAAACATTAAACAATGACTTTGAAAATCAAATTCAACATATGATTCTAGAGATCAAATCACTCAAAGATGATGTTACACATATTAGGAATCCATAACATGCACATGTCAAACATATATCTACACATAGTTTTGGGACTCAAAAGGGTTCATCTAAAATATAATTTAAGAAGAAATATCAAAATTATGCCTAACAAATCTACAAATTCACTTAGGTTTAATGGGTCTTCGAGGGAAACCTTTCAAAATGTGTCCCCTCCTACATGAAATACAACACCTTATTACATTTATTATATAATTATAGGAAATCATGATAAATGCTATAGACTTTTGCATCATATTGTATAAGGATTTATTGATAGTTGCCATTTTCAATTGGATACATCTACCATGAAATTAGTAAATTCTAACTTGCCTTCTATGATTGAGAAAAAACCTATAGTTAAGAATTATTCCTATAAGATACAAGAGGAAAAAAATAATTTCTTAAAGAAAAATTACAAAGGGAATATGCAAGGAAATATACGAAACAAGAAATATTACAAAAGTAGCAATCAATGAAGAACATATTGGAAAAGGAACAAATTACAAAGGGAAAAAGTATAATTTAAGAAAATGATAAAACAATAATAAATTGAAAAGCACGATCTATAAAAGGAAAAATTGGAAAAAGATAGGTTTCAAAATTTATAAAAAGAACAATTACTAAAAGATAAGTTGCATAAACAAGCGCAAGCCAAGAAAAACAACATTCTCAACAAAGAGTTTGTAAAAAAAGGAATAAAAAAGAAAGATATATACAAAAATAATAATACTTGAATAAAGGCATAATTAATTTCCAAAATTATGGTTGTTGAATATAGAGGTTCATAAGAAAAAACACATTACATCCTAGTAGGTAACATGTATACAACATAGCCAACAAAATTTCACATTTTTTTACTGAAGCTAGAACACACATAAGGAAATGTTAACAACCTAAATAAAATAATAATGTGTAGTAAGGGTTTGATTAGAATTATTTCCTTACTTATTATTAGGTGTAAGAATATTACAAGTAGAATATTATAAATAAAATATTTCAAATTAACCATATAATCCAAAATATAACTATTAATGTAGTAAACAATGAAATAATAGAATAAAACACAAGAATGGATGAATACTTATGTGTAGAGTGGTACAATACTTATATGGCTGTGCAAAATGGATGAAAATCATGATTTAAACCTAGAAATGCTTCATTTGTGATATTTTAACTAAGGACTACTGCTGTTTGGAACCACGAAAATTTGGATAGGGCATAGTATAGTATGGTCATCCTTTATACATTTTCAAACCTATAAATGGTTGATCTCTGTAACTTTGATTTCCTATAATTGGTCTATAATTTTTCATCATTATATGTCATTATGGTTTTCAAACCTTCATCACCACATATAATAACTTGAAATAAATAGAAAACCCTAGATGCACATAACAAACTTTATGAAACAATTAGATAACAAAACATTTGATAAATTCGTGTGTGTGTGTGAGGCTGGACTTACCTTAGGTCAACCCTTTCTAAACCAATTCAAGAACGGCACTACATCCCCTCAAGTGGGAGAAATCCTCGTGTATTTCTCCTAGTGTTTGTGTAAATAGTGTATGTAATCTAAGCCAACCTCCTATGTTTCCCTCACATCTCTTGACACAAAGAGTAACAAGAATAAATATAGATAGAGTAAAAATGTATTCAATGTTGTAGTAGTGTGGTTTGATGTACTTTAGATGATCAAATTAATTCCTTTTGTGCCTTAAACCTTTGGGAAATCTTGGAGTAACTTTTTTTGCTGGTACATAGCTCTAGGACCTTTAAATGCTTGCTAATGGAGGAAACTGGACTCTTGATCCCAGTTTGAGTACTTTAAACCTATTTGGTGGTTTCTCTAATAAATGTGCTTCTCCTTTATGAATATTTAGGAGATCCTTATGTGCTTTAGTGTTGATATTTTACAATTAGAGTGATTTAGAATGCTAGATGAATTATAAAGTGTGTTATACTTGGCTATATTTTCCTTTTTAGGTTAGGTATCGTATTGAGGCCAACCTAGGAAAGATAAGATAATGCACATAATATGTTCTACATAAGAAAATAGTAGTTAGAAGAGAGAGGATGAGACTGTATAAGTAGGCCTTAATTGTAGTATGAAATGGGCCTATTATGTACTATCCCATTTATGGATCTAATGATAATTAAGTCATATCATGGGAATTTTTCCTAGGGATCAAATACTACTTTGGATAACCAAATTTGCATGAATGAATGAAAAAGAAATGTGTAGATATTATCAAGTCATGAAAGAGAGAAAAGGATATGTAAATTGAGCCTAGAATGTGAGTGTAAGTATTAGTATAAGAATAAATAAAAACTTATCATTGTTGAAGGATAAATTATCAAAGTTGAGTGTCTACACTCATCCCCACTTTAGGCGTGGTATTAAAAATTACATACTTAAAGGAAAAACATACCTGAGTGTAGAGAAAAAAAAATTCTTTGCTTGATTTTTTTTTCTTGTGTTGGTGTTGGCACATTCCATTGTCAAAACTATAATACAGTGTAGTCAATGCCCATAAAATAAATTGAACTATAACTCAAATTTAAATATTGTATGAGTAACTTGAAATTTTTAATTTTTTATAGTAAAGTAAAGAGAGACAAAACATGGAAGGAATATGCCTGTTCATTTTGATGGGGGAGGAATTCCTATTCCTATTTTTCTTGTAAATTATAATTTGTGTTTGAGATGATGAACGATTGGGGTGATTAGTCCTTAAATTTACTAGAGTATGAGATGGGTCAAGAATGCATTCGATCCAACATAGAAAAGAGGTATAACAAGACATTTATCCCAAAGAACCATGCAAAGAGGGAAGAGAACTCTATAAATTATCTAGATGCTCTAATATCTTCCCACACAAAGAAAGAGAGGAAGGAAGAACAACCTAAAAACTATCTATCCACTTTTATATGTTACAATCTCATGTACCACAACATTGTAGATAGATCTGGACCTAGTTTCATAATAGAAAAAATTCAAAAGGGAATGGATGGCCCATGACCCCATCATGTTTGTGATAAATAAGTCTAATAATTAAAATGTCAAATAAGAAATATGAGATTAAGGCTCGTGCCCCCAAACTATGTATCAATAACTGTATCTAAATGATGCAATGAATTATTCATGTCTTTTGTATTATTCTATGAAATGTGTCATTTGTATCTAAATTTTTATCAAAACCAATAAATTCCTATGAAAATATGATAATTATGAAATTTCTTATGAATTTTTCATAGGACTAAAATGTTTAATTTGGTCCATAGTGTACTACAATTTCATTCCTTAGTGGATGGCTCTATACCAATATGAATTTTTATTGGTTTTATATTTTTTCCTATTTTCAGGATTTGTGCCCTATATAAATTTGTTTCTGAGTTCTAGATTATATCTATATCATTTCTATATGTATATTATACCTCAATGAATTCCTCTTGTTTTGAGGCATATGAGTTATGGTAGAAGAGTGCGTGACTCAAATAAACAATCTATGTTGGATCACATGGAAGGATGTCATGGTGGCCATTGTTTAGATCTTGTTCCTAAAAAGGGTGCACATGGTGTAAACCATGACACATAAAGATAAAAATCAAATACAAAAGAGATAATCACACAAGCAATCATGTATGGTAGTAAAATAATACAGATTCAAGTAATAGTAAACTAGTAAAAAGTACACAAAAAATGTCATATATGTCATATGAAGGCAAAGGAAAAACGCTCATATCTTGGGTTGTGAAATTAACTCTCTCCCCACCACTTATTTTGGTCTTCCTCTAGGTACTAACAAAGTATCCATCAGTGTTTGGAATGATTTACTTGATAGATTCCAAAGGAAGATTGCTGGTTAGAAGGGGGGCATTCTCTCTAGTGTAGGAAAATGCCTTCTTATTAAGAGCACATTACAAAACCTTCCTATCTACATCATGTCTTTTTTCTTTATTCCTACTACTGTTATTAATAGGATTGAGATAATTCAAAATAAATTCTTGTGGATGGTAATTGAGGAGAAAAATAGATTCCATCTAGTGGCTTGGGATAAGGCTTGCACCAACAAAAGAGTGTGTGGATTAGGAATCAAAAATATCAAAACAATGAATGTTTATCTTGTCTCCAAAATGAGCTAGAGACTGCTAAAGGAAGAACACCCCTGGAATGATCTTATCAGAGAAAAATATCTTGATCAAGGTAAAGCCTAATATTTTCTTAAGAATGTTACTCATCTAAGTGGCTCTATTTTTTGGAAAAATATGGTTAAGACTAGAAAATATCTAGAGGCTAGCTTTAAATGGAATCTAGGAAATGGGGAGGATATTCAGTTCTAGAAAGACATCTAGGTGGATATTTCCACAATCTTAGAAACAATTGTCACTGGGAGTAACTCAAAAACAACTTCACAACGACTATTGGGCAGAATGTCAGTGACTATATTTGTAGTATTGATGGAAGACCTCAATGGAAGAATTTAAACTTTTTTATTTCTAATCATAAAGATCTCATTATGGATTTACAAAAAATCCTCAATCACATCCCAATCAGCCAGATACAAACTAAAGATGAGTTTATTTGGTCTCATTTCTTTGATGGAGATTACTCAGTGAGAACCAGGTACCAATTTTATGCTAATGAAACTCCTCGTGGCTTTCCCTGGAGAAAGATTTGGTTTAAAGAACTCACTCCCAAAACCAATCATTTCCTTTAATTAGTTTTGAACAAGAGTATCCTTACCATTGATAAATTCATTAAGAGGGGATCCACCATGCCTAATAGGTGTTACCAATGTAAAAAAGAAAATGAGACTATCCATCACCTTCTCTTATACTGCTCTACTGTTGTTTCTTTATGGAAGCTTATCTTTAGTAGATTTGGCATAGAATGGTCATTTTTGGATGATATTGTTCAATCTCGGGAATAGTGGCAACCTCCTTTCAAACATGGCTTACATAGGAGGTTTTGGAGGATTATTTTTCCACACACTATATGAAGAATCTGGAAGGCCTGCAATTCTCTCATTTTCAGAGATACTAGAGAAAATCCATCAAAAGGATCCTTAATGAAATCATGGTTACAAACAAGGAAAACATATTAAAATTTAAGCCTCCAAAGAATGTTAAGTATCCCAAGGAAGAGGAAAGGTTCTTAAGTACTTGGTATATTAAAATTTAGCAGGGTCAAATTCTATCTTCTAACATTGATAGGGCTCTATTTCAGTGGATTTTCCCACATGAAGGATAATACAAATTTAATTTTGATGGGACCTCTAAGGGTAACCCCGATGAAATTGGTGGTGGTGGTCTAATTAGAAACCATCATGAAATCCCCATTGCTACTTATGTAGGTCTTATGGGAAAACAATCAAATCACTATGTTGAGGCCCTCGCCACTCTCTGTGGAATCATAATTGTCAGGGATCTCAAGGTGAGTAATTTAATTATTGAGGGAGACTCTATGAACATTATAAACAGCCTTACAAGCTCTCAACTCCCCAGATGGACCATAAAATATTTTATAAATGAAGCCAAGGTCTTATGTAAATGTTTTAATAATATCAATATTTTCCATGTTCTATAGAGAGGGGAATAGTGCGACATGACGCACTTAGCTAATGATGGGGATCATTAATAATGAATTCAAAATTTGGCTTGATTATAAGGATATCTCTCTCGCATCAAAAGAGCAATCATTTTTAAAGAAGCTAAGGCCACCTAGGCTTTTAATCATTCTAAGATTGGATTTGGCACATGTGGAGAAATGATTTTGGTACTCCCAACATTCAAGAGTTATCTCTTCCAAACAGATCCTTTTTCATTATTTTTTGTTCCTTGGTTTTGATAGAAGTGTTGTTAAAATGGTGTTGGAGTGTTGGTGGAAAGTTTTGGAAGCTCTGCAAGTCCTATTGTTTCGATATTCTTCTTTCAGGGTTAGGCATCGCTACTATTCAAGACTCATCCTAGTGACTGGGTTATTTTGCTTCATCTTGCAAGCTCTAATTTCAAAATGGGAGGACCTCCTTGTAGAGTGGAACCTATTTGTGATCCATCATTAAACAGAATGATGCATAGTTATGGAAATCCTTAAGCTTGGATGGTTTTATATATTTTATGCAAATAATTAAGGGTCATGATGTTCACATATATTTGGCATTTCACACACAAATGGAAAGACAAAGTCATCACTTTCAAAGGAAAAGGATTTTACTATCACATAGGGTCTGATCTTATTCATCACCAGTCTAGGAATGGAAGGCGTCAAGTTATACCATAAAAATTTGACAAGATATAAGTAGAGGAACAATGTTTTGTTGTGGGAGATGAAACTTCGCAGATTGGGAAGTGAGGGATTCTTTTCTCCTCTATCCCCCCATTGTTTAATGAAGTTTCTGAAATGGTAGTGCACTACATCACCCTAGAAGGGAACTTCTCAATGTTGTCACTTCACCATTTGGATCTTTTGAACCATTTTAGGTATGCTTCCAAGGTGAGTCTTCCTTACTATATCTTGAACTCTATTGAAAAATTGGTGCATGATGTTCAAGCCCATATGAGGGTTCTTCCCCTGCATCAAGGTGTGATTCATCCTACATCATTACTTCCTTGATGTGGTTTCAAATGATCTCACCCCCTCTCTTTTCCCACCGCCTCCTCAACATCCCAGTATCCATACCAAGAACTTAAATGTTAGGTATCCCATCTCTGATCCCCTACCAGCTAAAAGAGTCATTCATAGTAGTGCTAAGAACAATGACATTTTTGGAGCCAAAAATATTTTAAAGATAAGTAAAACTACCCATGACCCACCTGCTAGTTTTATTTTATTATCTTATCTTCAACAATAGGCTGAGGATTTAAAGGGAATTGAGGACAATGTAGAATTCCTCCTTAAGGAACGTACATAGAGCAATTTGAACCCCTCTGCACTTTCACATCTAGAAGAGAAAATTGATAGTCTATGTATGCAGTTCAAAGCTATGGAGGATAAAGTCCAACACATTGATAATAAACAAACCAAATAGATTTCCATACATAGGGTTGTTCTTGATTATATTCAAATGAATTCCAAGTAGATTTGTGATGTTTGTGGTATCCTAGGGTCATCCTGGAAGAATGAAAGAATAAAGAAGAAGATACTTTCTAAGAGCATCCAGGACCTTGATATGCAAAATTCCATCAACCTTTATAAGGCCCTAAAGATTTCTTAGAATGTCTATAACAAGTATCTTAATTAGTTGTGTTTCTGTGTTGTTGTTTTGGTGCGGTTTTGGTACTATGGTTTTGTTGTTTTGTGTCTAATGTTGGGCTCCTTTTAGGTAGATGGCCCTTGCATCTATTTTTATTATATTATCTTTCTCTTCTTTGGATTTTTTTTGTTGGGGAGTGGCCCCCAAATATAAACAAACCACTCTACTCTCAATGTTCATCCGGACTTTTGAGCACTTTTGTACAGGGAATGGTCCCTCTTAAACCATTTACCAATAATAATAAAACTAACATCCTTTAATAATTTAATATACATTTTTTTGCATTTTTAGAGTAGCATGTGTCACAAAGAATTATTATGAACATATAGTATATAAGTATAGTAAAGAATTCCCATCTAAAACATAAACATAACTTTATTATTAGATATCACACACCTAATTTATTTTGTACTGTCATGCCACATCGCATATGGTCAATAAGTATCTGAGCTTACCTTAACAAGTTGGTTTATCACCATCAAACCATTTACCTGCTTGAGAGAGGTGAAATAAGTTGTTAGCTCCTTGACCAACATCTTGGGAAGATGTTTGAGTGTCATGTTTTGAGAACATGTATCAAACCTTAATAATTTTAAATTGTAAATGTAAAATAATAAAATAATAATATAACAATAAAATAAATAAATGAAATTTAAAAATAATAATAATAAAATTAAATGAAATAAATAAAATAAAATAAATGTTGATGGAGTACATGATTGCTTATTGTTAGTGGGAGGTACCTCGTCTCACTTTCGTGTGCCATTCTTGGAGAATCCATAGCATGGGGGAGTGAGTGGAGGTTGTTGAGTTTGACTATTTTATTTTTAAAATATTTAAAATTTTCAATGATTTTCTTGGGTTATTTGTTAAGAAATTGAGTTGAAGTAGGTGGTATATAGATCTAACATTACATGTCTTGTGTGGAGACATTGGAAGTACATGGTTATTAAATATTTCCCCTACCGCCTCTCCTTTCCCTACATAAATTTTCACCCTTGTTGGCAAACACATAGCTTACGTTAAGAAAATGTTGTGTAATTTGGTTTCAAGCCAAATTACGAAACCTTTATTTACATCCTTCCAACTTGTGTTAGAATGGGATATTTTGAGTGTGCATGGACGTCCCACAAAGCATAATGGTAAGTAATTTTTTTTTGTCTAATTGTTAATGCAAATGTGATGGCTATTTTTGAGCTCACTCACTAACCTTTGCAAATATATCCTTGGTATGTATAAATAATATCTTCAAAAATATATATCATTTAGAAAAGCTTACTTGAAAGAAAAAATGTTTCTCTAGATTGTCATAACTGAAGATTGTACATAAAATGGAATTGTTAATGAGGATTTGGAAATTCTAAAGAAAATGCAATTGAAAAGTGTGGGAGCATACTATCCAACCTTTATTTCATACTCTCAGCCATGAAATTTTTTGAATCCAATGTGTATCTGAGTTATGAATTGATCAATGTCGAAAAGCACCATTAAATTTACCTATGTGAAAAAGTTTCTACATTATATCACTTTTGGTGATATCCCATGGTCTAATTTTGTGCTCAAGATTTCATCGTTTCCTCTCTCATCGACCCTTTCAAAAGTACTTGTTTAATTTTTCATGTATTCATTTTCAATTGTGAAATGAGCCAATTATGTTTAATATACTATAAAAAATTGGACCTCAATCAATTTATAGATGTTGTAGATACCCTTGCACTTGGTTCATCTAAAGAGTAACTAAGTGAAGTAGAGGAAAATATTGCTTGGGAATTTCTGTCTCTTATGTACATCTTGTATTATTTTGTAATGGGAAATTTACCCCAAACCATGGCTTTTCACAAAATGGGTGTATTGGAAACGCCTTAGAGCTTCAAAAAATTATATTTTGACATGTATAAAGCCAAAATTAACAACCCTTGCTAATTTTATAAAGTCTGTGCCAAATAAGGATATTTGAAAAATGTGTGGAATGTTTGATCATATGCCCCAAAAGATGATGCATTAGGGAATATGATGGTAACATTACAGAAGCACGTCAAATGTTTGAAAATTACCTGAATAAGATTTTCATTCTTAACTATAGCTTATGGAAGAAATAGTTTTCCTCTCAAGTCACTGACATGATTTCACCAAATATAATAGACAACCCAATTTTGATTGACAGTAAAGTGTATTTGAAGGACTTGTCTCATTGCTTTCAAGTAGGATAGGAAAAGAGCACCTCATGCACCACTTTGTCATTTAACATGTATGGATTCCTTTTCTCTTCCTAGCTTACTATTGCAATTTAATTTCTTATTTTATTGGAATTTATTGATTTGAGTTGAGTAGTATGTGTGTAAATAAAATGCATGTTAGAAGTTTGGTTATCCATAATTAACTATAAAACGATCTCTTACCATGTAACCAATATATTAAACACTTACTCAAATAACTCAAAAAAACCTCTGAAACTCTAAAAAACAAATAATTAACCTTTCATGTAGTTTTGGATCAGATCTTAGAGTCATGAATGTGAAGTACTTGTAACACTATGGTGTGTTGAAAATAAAACAACCTTGCAAAATTTACAAAACCTCTCAGAAATCAACATGTAAAAATCATCTCCAAACCTCCTACCTATATTTTGATATCTAAAACACAACCTATAACATATAATGATCTTTCAAAAATACATAAACCTCATAAAAACATTTATTTAATGTGTTTTTGAAGTGGTTTTTGGAGGCACCTTGGGGATTTGGGTATGGGAGGAAATCACTCAACATTCTGAAACCCCTTCATAAATTCCCTATTTTAAAGGCCTATAAATCCACAAAATAAGATCTATCACCACAAACTTCCTTATTGTTGTATATAAAATTGTATACTATAATTGATTTTTACTTTTTCCCATGAATTTTAATTTTTCCGTGTCTATTTTGGATCCACTTTGTCTTTAGTTTATCAAGCGCAAACTATAAAATTCCAATAATAGGCTTTGGAATTATCTATTTTTAGTTCCATTAATTTATATACACTCTCCCTATGGTAGAGAATAAGTTAGAATTTTTATATTTCCAATTTGGTTATTCGGTGATATGTTTTTTAGGCCATTCCATGGTATTTTCAATTATTTCTGAACTATGTGGTTACTAAGTCTCACTTATCCAACTTTGATGTTACATGTCAATTCACTTTGAAATTGTTGGTTTACGTCAAGTTAATGATTCATTGTATGTTTTTGGATTTATACATACTCATAAATGAAGTTGAACCACATAAAAATTGGGCTTATCGTGATAGATAAAATACCCTAATGGTTAATGAGATTATCCAAAAATCCAGAAAAGGAGAGAAGGATACTGGAAACTCATCCAAAAACAATTTCAAGATTGGATTACTTTAGCACCTAAGTACCTGTTCTAATTAACAAACACCACAAGAGTACTGTGGATAAATCATAGACAATTATTGACAATGGAACTACAGTTGCAGGATTAGAAAAAATTAAATAGAAAAATGCCTTTGTATATATTTTACACACCCTCAAGATTGACGTCATGAGGTTGCTATTAGTTATATCATATTTCTTGAGCATGCCTTATAAGGGGACTCGAACCTCAAAATAACAACCCAAAGTGAAAAATTCATACTAATGACATGCCTTATTAAATTTAAGCAAATCAAGAATAACATTAGGAAACGGAGTTTTTAGGTTAGAACTAGCATCTTGTGCTTCACCTTTGGGATGAATTTTGTTTCTCTCTTCAGTACCATGGTTGTTTATAAATATTATAATGCAATATGCATCATTTTATGAATTTGTTGCAAGGAAAATTTTAGTGGCGAATATTTGTTAATTCACGAATATTTCAGTTTTTAAAATTTGAAATTGGTGCATTTTTAGGGTACCGGTTAGGACAAGTTCACAAAACATTTATGGGTGCAAGTCAATTTTAGGGGTCAATTTGCCATTCTCGTGAATTAGAAATTCAAAAAAATTCCTGAATATAGTCAGTTGGTAGCATTTTTTTATGCTACCAACTGACAACATATAGTATGTTGTCAGCGAGTAGCATAGAAAATGCTACCGGTTGGTATATGCTACCAGCCGAAAGCATACTATATGTTGTCATCCGGTAGCATAAAATATGCTACCAGCCAACAACATACTATATGTTATTAGCTAGTAGCATAAACTTTGCTACCGACTGGTAGCATATAAAAAATATACTATCTGGTAGAATTTAACAGTGATGTCATGATGTCTTGATATTCACCATTCGTACGAAAGATAATTTTCACATATTCGCCAAATATTTTCTAAGGATTTTTTTTAAGGGACCCTTAAATTTTTCCCTGATTTTTTGTGGAGGAAACCATTAATATAGCAATGTTTTAAAAAAAACCTACCCGATGGGTAGAGTAAAGACCAACTTAGGGGGGAAATGTGCAATAAAGCTCAAAATTATTGCCTAGCTTGATTAAAAATTGATAGTTTGATAGACTAAAATTCTTTAGAAAGTATCCACACAAAACCCTTACAGAGAAACACCACCATTACATTCCTTCAATTTACAACTCTCAGAAATTCAAAGAAATTTGAATGTCAAATCATACCAGAAATTTCATGTATTAAAATTTTCTATACTAAACTACATATTAATATTGTTGTAATAACACCACTCTTATCTATAATTAATATGTTAATATCTATGTTATTAAATTGAAAGGCATATTATAATTACATTCAGGGTGGTAGACTATAATATCTGTGATAAGTTGACAATTAATGGCTAACTTTTAGTTTGAGATTCATTGAATCCTCTGGGAAATTTCAACCTTCAAATTTCCATTAACTTAAGCATTTTTTCTCAAATCTCTCTTAAAAAATTTGGTTGAAAAATTTTAATATCGTGTCCATAATGTGGATTTTGAAGCTCACTTTTTGTTGGGATATATTTTTTCGAGTCAAACTTAGTGGTGTAGCTAGATTAAGGTCTTATATCACAAATCAATGGAAATTCCATGAAGAAAATAATAGAGTCATTAATTAATGTGGTATGTAACAAATCTAAGATAGGCACCTTAAAATTGATCTCTCAATAATTTTTGATAAATGTCATTGACTTATCTATATTAATAAATTATTGTTTTCTAGTTAATTTTATGATGCGTTAAAAAGGAAAAAGGGGAAAGAAAGGGAAAGAGAAAGAGTTAAGTTCACATTATTTATTGTTATTGCCAAAGGTCAACTTTTTAACCAATCATATTTTATTATATTTGAATATATTCTAATAACTCTAAAGTTTGACATACGAAGAAAATGGAATAGTCCTTGAGGTCTTACTTCTGGATATTCCATTTAGCATGTCAAAAATTTATAAAACAAACACACAAATAAATTAATACCATGATTAACTTGTCTCATATTAACATTTTTATCTTAATTATTATTTTATTATAATTTTTAGGACTTATCACATCAACCAGCATCAACTAACATTTTTATCTTATTTATAATGTGTCAAATTTTACATGATGAACAACTCGTCTCATACCACCATATTTATCTTTATTATTATTTTGTTATTGCTTTTCATATATATCATATCATCCAACATCAACTAACATGTTTATCTTAGAGATTTTATTCTTTTACATTCCATTTAAATGATAGAGAGATTTTTGGTAAAACTATATGCTAGTTTTTCAATCACCACAAATTTTTTCCCTAGAAATCTCTCTTTATCATGTTTATCTTATTTATAATGTCAAAAATTTATAATATTATTATTTTAAAAATAATAAGTATAGTAATTAATTAGTTCATACCAATTATTAATAACTACAACATTAATACCATAATATCATAGCAATTAACTAATTCCATATGAAAATTTACTAAATACACTAATACCACAATAACTAAAAATCAGAATGACACTTTACTACTTTGTATTTATTTATTTATATAAAAAATACTTTATATTAAAATCAATCACATCTCCTAGTGTCTACTTTGCACAATTACTAGTATGGTATACATTGAATATAATTTAATAAAATAATATTTTATAGTCAAAACGACTTTTCTATATAAAAATACTTTCTTTTTGGATTCGTAAACCAGAGCTATGAACCCATAGAACATTTATCCACCTTTGACTTCAAATTCACTTCATTTTGCTACAAAAAACCCAAAGTCACATCATTTGTCCATTTATGGCCTCAATTCAAGTTTATATGGCCCAATAAGACATGCACCTAACAAGAGTTGAACCTAGGTGGAATGGGAAACAAGCAACCTATTTTACCAACCCATCAACACTTCATCAAATATATAAAAGTACTTTAATAAACTAACACTGTAGTAATTAATTAGTCCATACCAAAAATTAATAAATAAAAAACTAATACCATAATATCATGGCAATTAACTAATTCCATAATAAATACACTAGTACTATAATTATTTATTACCACAATGACATTTTAATATTTTCTATTAAAACATTACATAAAAATAGTTCATATTAAAAAATCACATCATATGGACCCTCTATGATTTTGGTGGGTGTATCATTGGATTGGAAAACTTTTATGCTTCTAATAATGTGGTTGAGTGAGCTCTTTTTTGGCGTTGGCTAGTGGATTCCTGTCTAGATGCCCACTGGATTCTATGTGGAGATTTCAACATTGTTGAATGTAATGAAGATAAAGAGGGTTTCCTCCCTATGTTGTGGTGTGTCGGGGAGTGAGAATATTGGGTCTACATGTGGCACAAGATCAATATTTATTACTAAAATCACCATCACAAGAAAGATTCCAATGTTTCTTGGTTCACTTGGTCTAATTTTCAGCAAGGGAAGAATAGAGTAGTAAAATAGCTAAAATGTGCTCTTTTTGCTGAGAAATACCTTTTCTCTCTTTCCTCCATCAATAACAAACCAAATTTTGTGGATGAGTCTACCTTACTTTCTAACCACCAACCCATCTAATTTTACATCACTTGGAATGCTCCCTGACTAAAAATAAAAAGGTCCCTATTCTTTTTCAACACTGCCCACCTTTAACATGAGAAACTTTAGGAAATGTCACAAAGATTTAGAACCTAGTTCCCAAACCCATAGGGGATACAATTTGGATTGAATGGTGGGTTGATGCCATCCAAAGAACCACCATGTTTCTTAGTATTTATGGGAAACAAGAGGCCATTTATAGAAAGATAGCTCATGAAGATTCATATAACGAATTCCAATGGATTTTATAGGATCTCAATAGCTCCCCTTTTAACATCCCTCTTCAAAAGAAACTGGCTCATGAATGGCACAAGCTTAAGGTGGAGGAATCCTATAAAGCTTGAGGATCCCAACTCAGAGCAATGCTACATCACTGAAAAATTGGAGATAAAACATCCAAAGTGTTTGTTTTCAATCCACTGATTTCACCATATTGTTGATATAATCAAATCCATTCAAATAGTCAATGCTATACTTACCAAATGTTCATACATCCTGCAAGATTTTTTCCATCATTATCATGAAATTTTTTGTTTCCCATCTTTTTTCACTTGAAAGAGAAGATTCTCTCACAAAATTTCTCCAAGAGGTCCTTTACAATATTTCAGAATACCAAATAGTTACCTACGATAGACCCCTCAGTGTAAATGATATGATATAAGTAGTTATGTAAATGGATTCAGATAAAGCCCATGGTATTGATGGATTCCCTTGTGAAGTATATCAAATCCTATGGGACTATATAGGCCTTGATCTACACAAATTATACCAAAAATTCATGACCTATAACACTTTGGGGGAACCTATTAATAAAGGAAACATCAAGTTCATTCCTAAAGCTAGTGACCTTGAATAGATTGATAATTGGATGCCCATTACTCTTCTCAATGTCTCCTAAGAAATCATAGAAAAATATTTCCTAACAAACTCAAGCATCTCCTTTCCATCATTGTATGCAGTGAACATATTGGGTTCATCCAACACAAGTACATTCTTGAAAATGTTATTGTAGTTTGGGAAGGCATGAAATGGGATATGGCTTCTGATTAAAAAGATATTGTAGTGAAAATTGATTTTGAAAAAGCTTATGGCAAGATAGAATGGGATTTTATAATTTTCATGCTCTAATCCCTCAGTTTTGGACCTCACTTTTGTATTCTATTAATATGATTTTTTAAGATGCAAGAGGTTGCATTTCCATAAATGGAGCTCAATACTCCAGATTTGGTCTTGTTGTCCAAAATATCCCCAAGCTATTGTAATAACTCACAAAACCATTTTTGGAAGAAGGGAAAGACTTGGAAAAATTGGGTAGAATGCATGTTTAGGGGAAAATCATAAATGATTCTAGCATTACTTCCCCTCTTGTAAATATTAATAGTCCAATGACTTGCCATTTTAGCAAAATCGGGTTAAATAGGGAAAAATTAGGAAAAATCGACCTTTGGAGAAACAAGAGGAAATGTTCCTTTGTTCCTCTTATTCCTTGTTCCATCACTTGGCCCGCATTGAAAGTAAATTGGGTAAGTTGGGTTTCATTGGCACTAAGGAAAATGTTCCAATGTTCATCAATTTTACTGATTTCCCGCAATTACCGTTGGGGAGAACAAGGGGCAATGTATTAGGTAAGTCAAAATTTTGGGACACTGTTGAAACATTCCTTTGTTCCCAAGGTTCCATGAATCTCCCCAAAATATGATGAATTGAAAGCGAAAACCATCAGACAATCAGTTTAAATGGGGTTTTGAGGCACCTCCGGAGTAATTCATGGGTTCCTTCACTTCGTCGATTGGCCGACAAGGGAGGTTAAAAGGGCATTGTTGTAGAAAATTCAGATTTGAAAGGAAAAAATAGAACGTTCCCACATTGTGAGCATTCATAAAAAATATGATGGGGTTATAAGGCACGGTTCAATTTTTATTTCGGGAAGGTCAAGAAAATCAGGCATTATTGACATGTCGGGAACATGTCTTATATTTCCTTGGTACACCAAAAGTCTGCCATCTCCACCCATAACACATTGAGTCATTAATATTGGCTCTGATCAATACAATGGGAACTTTCCATGCTTCCTTCACTTCCCCGACAACTTAATTTCTCTGACCCAAGGAAAAAATGATTAAATCATATTTTTAAGGCCCAAATGGAGCATTCCCTAGTTCCATTTGTTCTCCAAAAGACTGTCTAGGCCGACTGAGATTTGTTTTTTTGGCCATAAATTTTGAATCAAAGCTCTAAATTGCACAAAAGTGGTGGCGTTGGAATTACCTCATTGAGGGATTCATTTTGGTATTAAGAAATGTAAAAACCGATGTTATTTTGAGGGCTAAAAAGGTAAACATGGGTTTGGAAGTAAGAAATGTAGTTTTAACAGTTCAACTACCTAAATTTATTATTTCATGGTGTCCATGCTCTATCCTGAAGGTAAAATGACATGGGGGAATGGATTTGACAGGTGCCCATATGGTCATGTAGGGATTTACTACATTTTGTTGGTGGTTAGGTTCAAAGTGGTGCATTTCCCTCTCTTTCCCCCTCTTTCTCTTCCCTTTTCTCTATATATTGGAAAAATCATATCATTTGTAAAGTTGGACATCTTATAAAGCAAGGGAAACATGTAAAAATGGTGTCCCATCTTCCATGGAGTTGCAGACATTAAATTTAGACTCTTACATGTATTTTTTGCCTTATACCTTAGATTTATTGGATTGTGCATACTTTTATTGCAATAAAATCTGGTTTTGTGGTTATTTCTCTATCGTAACTTGTTTTTCATTGCATTCTTGCCTCTCTATTATTATTGAGGTATTATGTTTATGCATTTCTCTTACAGGTTTCTCCATATTTGTTGTGTATTGTATGAGAAATAAAGGGTTAAATGTAGTTTTGTGTCTGTGACACATGTGTCTTCCCTCTCCTTCATTTCCTTCTCATTTTTCCCTCATGGAGAGTGTTTATCCCCGTTTTCTTGGTGATATCACCTTTGTTTTATCTTAGTTTGTTCATTTTTCCTCCTCTCTCTTCTTGGTTACTTGGATGTGTTAGAATAGGCTTAACTTAGAGGTAGTTTTAGTGTTAGGATTAGAATAGGTAGAGGAACCAACCTTATTTAGAGGTTTGTATCGATATGCAAGGTTCCACACTTGGAGACAATCCCATATTACCTTAAAGTTATGATTTTCATTCATGATCATATAGAGGTTGCGAATTTTGTGTGATAACAGTTGTGGTACATGTAGTGGGATTAGTTTAATGCAATTTACATCTTTGTACCATTGATATTGATGTGTTCTTGATGATATTAAACCTTTGGAGTCAGTTCTCAACACATCTAGTGACTCCACTGATCCAAAAATCCATTTTCTGAATCAATAGACCACCTTTACATCATTTCAGTCCTCTTTTCCATGAAGTTATGAAATCATGACTTCATTTCCTCAGTGGAACCCTTAATTTCAAGAGTAGTATCAATTCCCTCCATCTAATTCTTTTCAAAACTACCTTCCAAATCAGTTTTATGAGGCTTATCATGATGAATCTGTATATGACCCAACTCCCACTTATCCATATGGTTGTTCAAGTTACCATGGTGATGTTCAAGAATAGGATTATGTTGATTTTGGGGGAAGTTTCATGACCGAAGATGTTTTAAAGTTCAGGGTTCTAAGAATGGAGGTAAAAATGGTACAAAAACGAGCTACATATGAGATGAAAACAATTCAAATTGGTTTTAGATAGGCTTATCCATGGACTGGTCCTATGCTAAATTGGTTCAACCCTCAACAAAATCTAGATTTTATGACTAAGTTGTCTCCTCAAATATCAATGTGGGTTGAGTTAATGGAGGCTCAACAATCTAGTTGTAGGGAGCCCTGTCAATGGCGAAATCCCTCACTACCATCATATATCCCTCCCATTTGTTCTTTCCAAACTACACACTTTAAGCCCAAGATTCAACTTCTTAGTTTCCTTAAATATTCAATTCCTGATCATTATCTTACACAATAAAATCTTGTCATTTGGACCTTTGAAAACTCAACAAATATCTCAATCTATCCCTCGCTTCATAAAATTAGATTTATATGTGCCCAACCATCATGAAGAACCAATTTTAAACCATGAAGCACTGCATATTAACTTGCAAACTGAGTGTCCAACTACTTGGTTTCCTGATTTCCCATTCCTTCAAAAATAATATGTTAAACCTTTCATGGAAAAAGGTGTTATTATTCATCCTTATGGACATGAATATGCATATGAATTCCTAGAGGGGTAGATTGGGAAATAACCAAATGAAGAAAAACAAATTCAAAGTTTCAAGAACTAGAGCCAAGGGTTTGAAGCCAAGGAGTTTCATCATCAAGAAACTATCATTCAACCTCCTACAAATGCATCAAAATTAGTTGAGGTGAGTTCCATTGTTGCTAATCATGATATATTTGTTGAAGACTAGGATGATTATGATAACATAGTGGAAGGAATTCCCCAAACATTTGAAGAGCCCCCTATTGTTTTCATTGAGAAATATACAAAGGAGAAGATCAGATGGATCTTCATAGTGGGTAAGAGGATTCTTTTGAAATGTCACACTTCTTGTTTGGGTATGAGGAAATGAATGAAGAGCATGTTATTCAAATAAATCTTCACATGGAGGAAGAGAAGATTATAAGTGGGCAAGGTGAAATAATAGAATTCAATGATCCTCATTTCCTTCCATGCCTAGAAATTTTTGCACCCTTAAAGGAAATTTAGATTGAGGCAAAAGAGGAATATGAAGAGGATGACAATGTAAAGGTGGAAACTGATTTTTTTGCACAAGAAGTAATAGAAAAAAACCTAAATCAACTTGCAAACATACTTCTTGATGGAGTAGATGGTGAGTTTGACATGTATGACCTATTTCTTGAGGATGAGGAATTCATTGCCAAATTAGAAATCATCATGGAAGAGGAAGAGTTGTTAGAAGAAGAAAAATAAAGCACAATTCATATTTCAAACAAAGTTCTTGATGAAGTAAGTGGTGAGTTTGAGCTTCTTGACTCTTTGTTTGATGAAGAGGATGATAATGGAAGTGTAGAAACAAGGATGTTTGTACAAGAGAAAGTAAGACAAAGTTCAAACCATCTTGCAAGAATCTACAATGATGAAGAAAGTGTCTCTACCAACTCCAGTCTTGGAACTAATTGCGAAGAAGATGGGAAAATCACAAGGACCAACCAATAATTTTCAATGAAAGCTTTCCCAATCAAATATCTAGCTAGTCTAGATCCAAAAAGAGAGTTACTACTAGTCATGCTTACCTTAGAGCATGAGGAAGATCATCAAGAAATAAAAGGCCATCTTCAACACCTCCATAAACCAAATGCAAAGCAACTTGAGGAGGTATTATTTATCTTTTCACTTGGAACTTTGAGAAATGGGAAGGGAAATCAGTTTCAAGATAGTTTTCCACTCTCATTAAATACCATGTTTGGTTCCAAATTGATTACATGGTCCAATTTTGTAAGGAAGGGAATATATTTATCCTAACCAATTGATGGATTTGGTTAGCTTCCTTTGCCTTTAGTTAGAGTAAGATTAGATTAGGTTTTTTTATTGCAAAACAAATGCTTGTGCACACTCTTCTTACTTCCATTTAGAGCATGTATGATTTTCAATGTTTGTACATAGTTTTTATGCCTTAGTTTTTGTTGCACACTCTAGTTCAGAGTAGGATCCAAGGTGGAAATAAGGTGTCTTGAGGCATCTACAAGGTGCATTATTTCAACCCCCCTAAAATAAGTTGAAAATAAGAGTTCTCCATGCTCCTTTCTTGGAAAAAAATTATAGCTTTGGGACAATTTTCAAGTTTCATTCATAAATCCCAAGAAAACAACTTTTAAGAGCAAAAGTATGTAGTTCCAGATCAGCTCTAAGTCCATGCAGTGCTTCATATAGGTTCATACATAAGAATTTCAAGTTTTAGATCAACTTTCAAGTATTTTCAGGTTGAATCCATGCCTAATGGATGCTTTAAGACCAATGATATTCTATTTATCAAGAAAATAGCCCCATTGAGTTGCCAAATTGTTCTTCATAATACCCCAAGGCTCTTTTGACAACTCACAAACCCATTTTTAGACTTAAACAAGGAAAGAATTAGCAAAATAGGATAATAATAATGTTTAGGGGAAAAGTCTTAGTGTTCTGGGCATTACTTCCCCTCTTACAAAGCTTAAAATTCCAAGGACTTACCCATTATTGTAAAATTGGGTCAAATAGGGAAAGAATTAGTAAAATTGACCTTTAAAGGAACATGCAGAACTATTCCTTTGTTCCTCTTGTTCCTTATTCCAATGATTTTTCTGAACTAAAAAGAAAATCAGGTAATTTGGGTTTTGTTAGCACCAAGGGAAATTTTCTAATGTTCATCGAGTTCACTGATTTCCCATAATTACCGATGAGGAGGATAGGGGGAAGTGTATCAGATAAGTTGGATTTTTGGGGCACTATTGGAACATTCCCATGTTCCCAAGGTTTCCTGAACCTCTACAAAAGTTGAGGAAGTGAAATGGAAAAGCATCATATAGTCGGTTAAGGTGGGGTTTTTAGGAACCTCCAGAACAATTCACGGGTTCCTTTGCTTTGTCAACTGACTAACGAGGGAGGTTAAAAGGGCACCGTGGAAGAAAAATTTATGTTTAGAAGGCACAACCAAAAAATTCCCACATTTTGAGTGTTCACCAAAAATACGATAGGGTTATAAGGCAGGGTTCAACGCTTAAGTAAGGTGAGTTAAGAAAATCAAACATTATTGACACACCAGCCATAGTTCTCGTGTTCCCTTAGTACTCCACAAACTTGCCATCTCCACCCATAACATATTGAGTCAGAAATATTGGACCCACTCGATACAATGGGATTGTTCCATGCTTCCTTCACTTCCACAAAAACCCAATTTATTTGGCACAAGGAACAAATGATTAAAGTGGATTTTTAAGGCCCAAATGGAACATTCCCTAGTTCTAATTGTTCTTTGAAACAATGCCTGTGTTAACTGGGAGTTGTTTTTTTTGCCATAACTTTTGACTTAGAGATAAAAATTGCACAAAAGTTGTGGTGTTAGAACCTTCTTGTTGAGGGATTCATTTTGGTATAAAAAAAATGTAAAAAATGATGTTGTTTTGAGGGAAAAAAGGAAAAAATGCATTGGGAGGTAAGAAATTTAGTTTTGACTGTTCAACTACCCAGATTTATTATTTCATGGTTCCCATGCTCTATTTTGAAGGTAATTGGGGGAATGGATTTGATAGGTACCCATGTGGTCTTGCAGGGATTTATTGGTGGTTGGGTTCAAAGTGGCACATTTCCCTGTCTTGCCCCCCATTTTTTCTCCCCTTTTCACTATATATTGGAAAAATAATCTCATTTACATAGTTGGGCATTTCATAATGCAAAGGGTACCATGTAAAAATGTTTTCCTAGCTTCCATGGAGTTGTAGACCTCAGATTTGGACTCTTGCATGCATTTTGTGCCTTCTATGTCAAATTCAATGGACCGTGTATAATTTTATTGCAATTAAATCTATTTTTGTCATTATTTCTCAACTAACTTGTTTTTCATTACATTCTTGCCTCTCTGTTATTGTTTTGGTGTGTTGTGCATGTGGTTCTCTTGCAGGTTTATCCATCTTTGTTGTGTTTTGTGTGAGAAATAAAGGGTTAAAAGTAGTTTTGGGTATATGACACATGTGTCTACCCTCTCCTTCTTCATTTCATTCTCATTTTTCCCTCATGGAAAGTGTCCATCCCCATTTCTTGGTGTTATCACCTCTGTTTTAGCTTAGTTTATTCATGTTTTCCTAGGTCTCTCTCTCACTGGTTCCTTGGATGTGGTAGAATAGGCTTAGCTTAGAGGTAGTGTTAGTGTTAGCATTAGAATAGGTAGAGTAATGAACCTTCTCTGGAGGTTTGTCTCAAGGTGCAAGGTCCCACACTTGGATAAAATCCCCATCTTACCCAAAATTCTGGTGTTCATTCATGATTATACAGAGGGTGCTAGTTTTGTGTTATATAGATTGTATATATTAAAAAACTTTGACAAAAACATAAAAATCCATATGGAAAGGATTCCCCTTAACTCTCTCTTTGTATATTTTAGTAACAGATGGATTCAACTATTTACTTGTCATCTACTCTTGTCAAGGTTTGGTAAAAGGTATCAAACTTCCTTAATCTGAACAACTCATAGTCAACCACTTTTCATATGAATCCTTTCTCACCTTAATTAAGGAAGAAACCTCAATCAACAATGTCATGGAATGTTTGGATATATTTTTCTTTGCTTCTGGTTATGCTATATAGTTGAAGAAGACCCAATGCTTATAAGATAATATCCCACTCCCAAGCCTCCATGGTTATAAGGATTCCGATAGAAATTGATTCAACTTGGGGCACAATTAAAATTATTTGGCATACCATTTTCTTTCAAAGCCTCTCCTTCTAAGTTGTAGTCATATGTTGTTCAACGTGTGGAAAAAAAGTTAGCATATTGGGTTACCAAACCTTAAGATATTGCAGGGAAATTTCATATCTGATCCAAGTTTTTGGATGTTACTCTTGTCTACTATTCTTCTTGTTGGGCTCCCTCTAAAGTATCTTATGCCAAACTTTAAAACCTTTTCAAAGACTTATGTTCTAACTTAGAAGGCCATAAAGGGTCGATAGATTTTCCTAGGACATATACTGTAGAACTAAATAAGTTAGATGTTTGGGACTTCTTTACATCAATATTCAAATATCTACTCTCAGTATCAAATGGATTATTCAATGCTTTTAAGGATTTGAAGCTTAGAAACTCCTTCTCATACATTATGTCACCTAAGGGACCCGTATGGGTCGATAAACATGGAAAGATCTAGGGTTTCAAATCCTCTTGTTTTTGCTGACACAAGTGAAGATATATGGCACATTTGTGGATAAAATTATATGGAAATATTAGGAATTACTCAAAACCAACCACATTTGGGTAGGGGATAATTTCATATCCGGGCTCTCAATTAACTCTCTCCTTGTTTGGTGGTCTTCCATTCTTAATTTCCATAATGTCTTGTTCACCATGGTGAGTCTTTGAATTTTTAATAAGGTAAATAGGGTAATGGTGACATCTTCTTCAAAGTTTCACATGATTGGCTACCATGAGATATGCTAAAAACAAAATTCTAGCTCAAAGAGGAAGATGCAAAATCTATTTTAGAAGTCTCAAATTTTGTAGCTAATGCTTGTCCTTCATAAAATTAGGGTCTTATATGGTGTGCCTTAGTGGAAAGATTGGAATTGGCCATCTACAACCCTCCTTTGCTGATAAAAACCCCATAATGGATATCACCTTCTAGCCCTAAAGCATGTTCTAAGTGATTCGTTAATTCATCGTTAGAATCTCAAATCCAGAGATGGGACATGAGACAAAAGGTTTGACACCATCTGAAATACATGAATTGAGCCTTAAAAATCCACTTTCTATTGTTCCTTCTATATCAGGGCTTCCCTGTAGGATATATACTCAAATATATGGGAGTTGCTAACCCTACATTCCCCGCTTGCTAATAACCAGAGTCAATTAAGCACCTCTTTTGGTTTTGTCTGCATTCCTAATCTGCACAAAAGTGGATTTTCACATTTTTCTAGCCTTTCATCCTTGAATTCTTCTCTTGGAATATGGTTTTGTTGGGGGATTCTTCCATGATTCATATAACATACAATGATTATGAGCAAGTGTTTAGAGCTGATATTCTCTTTCATATTTGGAAAGATATAAATTTTTCTTGTTTTAACAACAATGTTATGGTTTAGATTTCCATGTGACTAATAAAGTTACTGTGATATCCAATGTTATGCTTTAGATCTAGGTGCTAGTGGATAGATTATGCCTGACGATAGAATACCTTAAATCCCTGCTCTCACATTGCATTAATTCCCTATGTGTTGTTAACCAAGTTCCTCTATACTCACCACTCCATT
The DNA here is from genome assembly GCA_019776745.2 of Taxus chinensis. Lineage (NCBI taxonomy): Eukaryota > Viridiplantae > Streptophyta > Pinopsida > Cupressales > Taxaceae > Taxus > Taxus chinensis. The sequence continues at coordinate 674,730,314 of CM034153.1, read as the reverse complement.
ATTCCCCCTCGCATGGTCATTTTTAAGGTTTTCATAAGCGTCATTCTAGAAGTTAGTTGAGATCCTCTCCCCGACACCACCGCTCCCCTCCTAGGTCTTGAAATCCTTCCCTTGCCTGTAATGGTGGAATTTTTGAGTGGTTTAAAGGAAATGAAGGTAGTGTCGGAAGTGGGTGGGGTTCCCCCTCCTAAGGGAAATTCCTGCATCTAGCATTGGCCATATTTCCCAACCACCATGATCAACTACTGAAGAAAAATAACAACAACAAAAAAATGATGGGTGGGATCCCATCCTTGATATGACCCACACCTATGCCACTAGTGGTTAGGGGGACAAGATGGGTAGTTTTCCTTCTCCTCTTCTGAGCACCATGTTCGTAGCAACAACAAAATTTTTTGCAGGTCTCCTTGTTCTATAGAGCTTTTTATTTCATGCACCTTTTTTGGTTTAAAAGCACACTTTTTTATAACGTTTAGTTTTGAATTCCCTTTTGAGGCGAGATGGATTTTTCTCGAGGCTTTCTAGACTTGATTTGACAAGCATTATGGGGTGTGGCCTTTTCCATCCATTTTTTTGTACAATAAGTTGTGTACTATCTTTTCTTATATATAAACGTGTGTTTTTTCAATAAAAGATCACATCCTCTAATGTCAACTTTGCACTGCATTGGATGGAATATTGACACATCATTTAAGCATTATAACCTAAGGTTGTTATATCAGTTAACGAGTCCCTTTTCCTTATCTCTTCGCAATTTGAACCCTCACTAGAGTTGAAATTCCTCACCCAAAAGTTGGCTCTCACGCCTTGTTCAAGTTTGGAATTCCAAACTCGAGTAAAAACTAAGCCATTTTTTGTGGTTTTTTTTCTATCAAATCCTATCCTTGGGATAAAGACTCAAACACATTGGTGCTTCTAATCCCCAGTGTCTAATGCGTGCTCATCCCAAGTTTTTCAAACATTTGTTTTGATCTTTCCCTTGTGCCCAGTTTTCTCGGTCTTAGATCCATTTACTATTCTAACTTGTCCATCTCAAGCTTTTCACTTGGAAAATGACTTTTTTTATGACCACTCAAGTTGGTAAGCTTATATAGCTTATATTTGGATTTTTAATTCTTTTTCAGGTATAGAAAGCTAGAAATGTCATATTTTTAGTAATGATGATATTTCACATCAAATCTCTTCTAATAATAAGGTTGTTGTGATATACTCCATGTTTCTTCAGATCCAAAATCAAGCATATCTTGGCGGACTTGGAATTCTAGTACATATAGCAATTGCTTGACCACTGGGGGAGCGTGTCGTTCACTATGAGTGAGGTGTCACTTGATGTGACAAGGCTAAGCCCTCTACATGTTGCGGCGAGGCATAGACATAACCGTTCTCATATCTGCCATTACTCCCAAGTTCGTGGTCACTCCTTTACTCCAGCACGTTGACAAGATGGTTGGAGCCCACCTCTTCGACGAGGTGTTTAGAGCTAGTCACTTGTGTGGGAAAAAAATATTGTTGGTTTGTCTCTTTGGCCATCTCTAGCTCTAGGGGGCATTACCATGGTTGGCTCCCCTCCTCGAGATGGAGAATAATGGTGCCTTTGGCAAATCTCAAAATCCAGATGGTTGGATTGCACTAGAGGTTCCGGTGAGAAACCAATTGGTTTAGGGAGCCTCCCTCCCAAAGATGATCTGTCATCACTCCTAATGTTGCTGATACATGTGCCTAATTTGGGCTCGTTCTAATGTAACTTGGTTTCTTTTATGGCCTTTTTTTGAGCCATGTTCTCTCTGACCTTTGTTGATTGTCATCTGTGGCTTTTTCAATTGCCTTTCTAACTTTTTTTTGGGTGGTGACTTTTCCAATCGCCTTTTTTATTGTAACCATATAAATATTATTGATAATATATTTATGCATTCCATTACAAAATTTGCACCATAAGAAAATTACTAGTATGATATCTCTTAAATACAATTTAATATAACTCATTTATTGAATACAATTAAATATATTTAATTTTAACTATAATTTTTTCGACCATTGTTAAAGTGTACTAAAACACTAAATAGACAATTGTGTAAATTTGAAATTTGGATTGAAGTATATTAAAAAACTTTATATTTTTTTAGAAATATGTTTCAAACTTTTACAATAATTACCAGTATAACATCCATCGAATACAAGTAAACATATTCAATTTCAACAACTGCTGTTAAAAGCATACTAACATTGAGAAAAAAAAAAAAACACTAAATAGACAACTGTGTAAATTTGAAGCTTGGGTCTAGGCCCACATGGTGCGTCTCAGGGAAGTTAAGGAATTAGATATAACTTGTTCTAAGATTTTTCTAAAGGTGACGGAAGACCAATACAAGATAGCATTTTGAAGTGTTATGAAGAGCAACCGAGTGCTTGACGCAAAAGCTACCCATTATTCTTGTGTTAAGACAAGGACGTGAGTAGCCGAAAAAGCAAAGGAAAAAGTATTTTTCCCTTTGATATGAATGGAATAATCGTGGGTGGCCAAGTTGTGTAATGCTTTCCAATCCAATACGGTTACTAATGTCAATTTAAGACGCGTCACAAGTTGGCAGGTGTCGTGTCTTTGAACGGAAAATCAGATCAAAATGTGACAACAAACCGACCAAACTAAATGTGTGGAGGAGGATAAGGTTTCACATGTAAATGGAATGTTGCAATGTTGAATACTCAAAGCCAAACGCATGTTTTCCTTCACAAACACGCTTTTAGAATGATTTTACAAATTTTCATTTGTTATTCCATGTAGGAAGTGTGAAAAAAGGAATGTAATTTGGTCCCTCTAGTCCACAATACACAATGGAAGATAGGTTTGGGAGACTGACAAACAAAATCCAAAAGAACCTTCTTCTAAAGAGTTAAATTTGTAAAAGTATGGAAATGATCATATCTTATAAATAAGATTTGTCTGTGTGATTTGATTATCTGTTTGTGGGTTGTGTAAATTTCACTCCTTTTTCTACAATTTGTTGCGGGTGGCTGGAAAATTGTTCTCTTTCTTGAAAAGCCTAATCTAGCCCTTAGGTATACATAATGCATTAGGAAACAAAATGCGTTTTGAAGCATCTATTAAACTAGAGAAAATGTGAGTTTCTTTGATATTTATCAAGCTCCTTAATTGGTTAGCAATGTAACAAACAATAGATATATAAGTACAATGCATTCAACAAACATGTCTATATGGTGCAAGAGTCCCACTCCCCACCACTATCTTTTTAGTGGTCCATGCAAATGAGTAGTAAACATTATATGCTTGAATTCTACTTTTGGCACAAGGATGCCTCCGAAATAGAAAGATTCTTTGATATACAACTTTAATATGGTTTAGAACTCTCTTTGTATTTGTGCCTACCTATGTGTCTAAAATGTTAGTCATACATGTCGACATACAATGAGTGAGAAATTGGCAAAAAGGGTCAACTTTAATATGATATACAACAAACCGACCAAACTAAATGTGTGGAGGAAGATAAGGTTTCACATGTAAATGGAATGTTTGCAATGTTGAATACTCAAAGCCAAACACATGTTTTTCTTCACAAACATGCTTTTATAATGATTTTACAAATTTTCATTTATTTTTCCATGTAGGAAGTGTGAAAAAAGGAATGTAATTTGGTACATGTAGTCCACAATACACAATGGAAGATATGTTTGGGAGACTAGACAAACAAAAGTGGCATAGTGAGCTCAGAACCTTCTTCTAAAGAGTTAAATTCATAGAAGTATGGAAATGATCACTTCTTGTAAATAAGATTTGTTTGTGTGATTTGATTATCTGCTCCTGGGTCATATAAATTTCACTTATTTTCTTACAATTTGTTATGGGTCGCTGGGAAATTGTTCTCTTTCTTAAAAAACCTAATTTGGCCCTTAGGTATACATGATGCATTAGGAAACAAAATGTGTTTTGAGGCACGTATTAAACTAGAGAAAAGATGAGTTTCTTTGATATTTATCAAGCCCCTCAAGTGGTGAACAATGTAACAAGCAATAGATATACAAGTACAATGCATTCAACAAACATGTCTATATGGTGCATGTGTCCCACTCCCCACCACTTTATTTATAGTGGTCCATGCAAATGAGTAGTAAACATTACATGCTTGAATTCTACTTTTGGCACAAGGATGCTTCTGAAATAGAAAGATTCTTTGATATACAACTTTAATATGGTTTAGAACTCTCTTTGAATTTGTGCCTACCCATGTGTCTAAAATGTTAGTCATACATGTCGACATACAATGAGTGAGAAATTGGCAAAAAGGGCCAAAACCACAGGTAAACCAAAACTAGGGTAAGAATGGCCCATAGAAAAATGACACTCAAAATCATAAAAGTATGGTTTTGGTTAGCCATAATTGTAATTTTATTGTTCTGACAAAAAATAGAAACATACCAAATATATGAGACAGACGATCTACAAAAGAAGAGAGAGAAATTTAGAAGAATGGATGATGTTTGATGCATGACCACACAAGAAAGAATGAAGAGTTGACAAGAGTAGTAAGAGACAAATATATAGTCCAAAATGTCAAAAGTTACATTTAAACACAATAAACAAGTTAAAATTTGCACAAGACATTTGAACACAATAAGATCCAAACTTGGACTAATGATCAATAAACACATTAATATAGTAACATTCTAATAATTAACTTGTTCCATATCAAAACTAAGTGTCTCTATAATGCTCCACTTTGATGTGTGTGCATTGTATGTCAAAATAAAACAAACATCAAGTAGATACAACATAGTTGTATTACCTCACCACATCTATGCTCTAGTGTTGGGAAGAATATGTGTAAGTGAATCAATATCTAAATAAAATTGTGATCAATAAAATGCTGAAATATATAAAAGAAAAGAAAAGAGGATAAGAGACAATACCATAACATTTGTTGACGATTACATGAGTATCCATTTATAAAAGGAAAGTCTTAGAATCTGGACCTTGTATATGAACTTGATAGAAGTCTACACACCTTTTCTTATTTTACAACTATGAAAAAACCTTCTAATTGAGTAATGTAGACTTCTTTCTAGAAATATCTGTTTCAAAAGGCACTTTTTAAATCCATTTGGTTAATATTCCAACCAAGATAAGAAGCCAGATAAAATTCTATCTAGGTAGTTTCGATCATAGCCATGGGAGAAAAAGTCTTCTCATAGTCAATGTTTTCTTTTTTAGTGCACCTTTTTGTTGCAAGTTTTACCTTATGCTTAGTAATACTGCCATTTGTTTTGTAATTTGTCTTGAAGATCCGTATGGATTCTACACTGGTGGAATATCTATAAGTTGTTGAGTTGTGGAGCTTAATTGTTTCACATTAGCATGCTTTACTAACTTACTGGAATACACAGTAACTGACGTCAGTCGACTGACCGACGTTGGTCACCTGGGAACCAGTATCGGTCAAGGCAAGGAGGAGCCAACATTAGTAAGGGTAACCAGTGTCGGTTATCTGTGTGTGAATGTTTCTATTTAACTCATAGGAATTAGATATATTCTTTTTTGTACTTTTGATTTAATGGTTGTAAACACATAGCTAACGTGCTCTAAGTTTGTATATGTACAAAGGTGTGAGAATCAGGGTTAGAAGGTGGTGAATTGCATTTGTTGAATGTAAGTTTTCTTTAAGAGCAAGAAAGAGTAACCGGTGAGGAGAAAGCATTATACATCCTGTGAGGTGTGGAAGATTATATATCTTCATTGTATTTCATCGGTAAAGCTATGAATAATTAGATTGGTCGTTTCTTGGTGGATGTAGCCCACACTGGGTGAACCACGTTATATCTGGTGTTATCTTTCTTGTTTATTTTGTCTTCTAGTTAAATTTTGTGTTTGTTGTTGGTATGCTTTAATTGATTATAGATCTATACAACACTGGTTTATGGTTTAACCTTAATAACCGGTATCAGAGATTTGTTTGGAGGTTTTGTTTGTTGACAAGATTTACTCTCAGAGGGTTTTCTGATTGAGTGGGAGCATAACAATGAAAAAATATAACAAGTATAGAGTAGAGAAATTTGATGACCATAATTATCAATTATGGAAGATGCAGGTGGATTATTATCTATATCAGAGAGATTTATATTTACCATTGGATGAGAAGGAAATGCCTACAAAGATGACTGACGAAGAATGGAATATTCTTGACAAAAAAGGCTCTAGGATCTATAAGATTGAGCCTGATAGCATCTATAGCTTCAAATAAAATAGAAGTAGCAACTGAAGTAGATTTGATTATCTGCTTCTGGGTCATATAAATTTCACTTATTTTTTTACAATTTGTTGTGGGTCGCTGGGAAATTGTTCTCTTTCTTAAAAAACCTAATCTAGCCCTTAGGTATACATGATGCATTAGGAAACAAAATGTGTTTTAAGGCACGTATTAAACTAGAGAAAAGATGAGTTTCTTTGATATTTATCAAGCCCCTCAAGTGGTGAACAATGTAACAAGCAATAGATATACAAGTACAATGCATTCAACAAATATGTCTATATGGTGCATGTGTCCCACTACCCACCACTTTATTTATAGTGGTCCATGCAAATGAGTAGTAAACATTACATGCTTGAATTCTACTTTTGGCACAAGGATGCTTCTGAAATAGAAAGATTCTTTGATATACAAATTTAATATGGTTTAGAACTCTCTTTGTATTTGCACCTACCCATGTGTCTAAAATGTTAGTCATACATGTCGACATACAATGAGTGAGAAATTGGAAAAAAGGGCCAAAACCACAGGTAAACCAAACAAGGTTAAGAATGGCCCATAGAAAAACGACACTCAAAATCATAAAAGTATGGTTTTGGTCAGCCATAATTGTAATTTTATTGTTCTGACAAAAAATAGAAACATACCAAATATATGAGACAAACAATCTACAAAAGAAGAGAGAGAAATTTAGAAGAATGGATGATGTTTGATGCATGACCACACAAGAAATAATGAAGAGTTGACAAGAGTAGTAAGAGACAAATATATAGTCCAAAATGTCAAAAGTTACATTTAAACACAATAAACAAGTTAAAATTTGCACAAGACATTTGAACACAATAAGATCCAAACTTGGACTAATGATCAATAAACACATTAATATAGTAACATTCTAACAATTAACTTGTTCCATATCAAAACTAAGTGTCTATATAATGCTCCACTTTGATGTTTGTGAATTGTATGTCAAAATAAAACAAACATCAAGTAGATACAACATAGTTGTATTGCCTCACCACATCTGCGCTCTAGTGTTGGGAAGAATATGTGTAAGTGAATCAATATCTAAATAAAATTGTGAAATATATAAAAGAAAAGAAAAGAGGATAAGAGACAATATCTTAACATTTGTTGACGATTACATGAGTATCCATTTATAAAAGGCAAGTCTTAGAATTTGGACCTTGTATATGAATTTGATCTAGTGTGTGTCACTATGAGATCAAGTGAAGTATGTTAGGTATCACCTCGTGGTTTCTTCCATATGAGGAAGTGAAAAAACGTCTCGAAGCCCAAAGACCTTAGATAAAACTATTATGATATATGCTCTTCTAACGAGGTTCTATTTTTTAATATTCAACAGAAGTTGAGTTAGTGTGGTTTCTCGTAACCATCAAGGTGTCTTGTTGGTGATAGTGAAGGCTTGAATTAAATATAACTGTAGAAAATGGAAATGGATTACAATAGCTTATTTATCATACAAACTAATAAGTAATAACCACTATAAAGTAGAGTGAGAAGTTACAAGTCTAAACTTAGATAATACCTAAATAACCCAAAGTAAAATTGTTTTATAACTAAACAAATTTAAGTTACACTATTAGATGATGAATAAATTTATTCATAAAAATCCCCCCTTTAATTCATCAGGGTCTCAAGTTAATAGGTGAGTGATTCTTTGAATGCCTCAAATTTATCCCATGAAAGTGACTTGGTGAAGACATCTACACGTTGTTCTTATGTCAACAAATAGTAGAATTGGATGTTGTGTTGCAAAATATTCTCACATATGAAATAAACCTATACCTCAATGTTCTTTTTCCTTTCATGAAATATTGGGTTGTGAATAAGCTTGATAACATCCTCATTGTCAACATATAAGATGGTTAGTTGCGTCTATGTTACTCATAGTCCTTTAAGTATGAGACAACCATATCACTTCACAAACAACTCCTCTTACGGTGCAATATTCCTCTTTAGTAGAAGATTGAGAAATAAAGTTTTATGTCTTTCTCTCCCATGATATTGGACTAGATCCCAAAGAGAACATATATCTAGTAGTGGATTTTCTATCATCAATATTACATGCATAATCTGAGTTTGAATGCCATAGTAAGAATAATTGATCATTCTTCTTGTATTCTAAGAAAATTCCATGGTTCCTCTGATGTACTTTAATAATCCCTTTGTTGCTTTCTTGTGATTCATTTTTTCCTCTTGCATGAACCGCGAGACATAGTTGACAACATAGATGATGTTTGACTTGGTATAAGTCAAGTAAATGAAATTCCAAATCAACTGCCAATATAGATTAACATTTACTTGTTGTGATGGTTCATTACAAGACAAATGAAGCTTTACCTCCATGGGTGTAACAAATAGTTTATCGTCCATCATTGATTGATTTGAAACCTCTCAAGAATTATCTTGGTATATTTCACTTGGGACACAAAAATGTGGTTCTCCTTTTACCATACCTTTAGCCCAAGACAATAGTATAGTAGTATGAGATCAGTCATGTGGAATGATCAATTAAGATCCTTCTTTGTTGCATTGATCATCTTCATTGAAATACCAGTGATGAATAGATTAATGGCATATATGACAATAATTACGACCCCCTTAATTTTTGAGGTAGAGATTGAGATTATATGGATTCGTATGGAAGCCATGATGAATGATATGGTCATCAATATTGATATACCATGCCCAAGGAGCTTGTTTGAGACCATTTAGTGATTTTACGAGTCTACACACCTTTTCTTATTTTACAACTATGAAAAAACCTTCTAATTGAGTAATGTAGACTTCTTTCTAGAAATATTTGTTTCGAAAGGAACTTTTTAAATCCGTTTGGTTGACCTTCCAACCAAGCTAAGAAGCTAGATAAAATTCCATCTGGGTAGTTTCGATCATAGCCATGTGAGAAAAAGTCTTCTCATAGTCAATGTTTTCTTTTTGAGTGCACCTTTTTGTTACAAGTTTTACCTTATGCTTAGTAATACTGCCATTTGTTTTGTAATTTGTCTTGAAGATCCATATGGATAATACCCTGGTGGAATATCTATAAGTTGTTGAGTTGTGGAGCTTAATTGTTTCACATTAGCATGCTTTACTAACTGACTGGAATACAGAGTAACCGACGTCGGTCACCTGGGGACCACTATCAGTCAAGGTAAGGAGGAGCTGACATTAGTAAGGGTAACCGGTGTCGGTTGTCTGTGCGTGAATGTTTCTATTTAACTCACAGTAATTAGATATAATATTTTTTGTACATTTGATTTAATGGTTGTAAACACATACCTAAGGTGCCCTCAATTTGTATATGTATAAAGGTGTGAGAATTAGGGTTAGAAGGTGGTGAATTGCATTTGTTGAATGTAAGTTTCCTTGGAGAGCAAGAAAGAGTAACTAGTGAGGAGAAAGCATTATACATCCTGTGAGGTGTGGAAGATTATATATCTTCATTGTATTTCATCGGTAAAGCTATGAATAATTAGATTGGTCGTTTCTTGGTGGATGTAGCCCACACTGGGTGAACCATGTTATATCTGGTGTTATCTTTTTTGTTTATTTTGTCTTCTGGTTAAATTCTGTGTTTGTTGTTAGTATGCTTTAATTGATTATAGATCTGTACAACACTAGTTTATGGTTTAACCTTAACAACTGGTATCAGAGATTTGTTTGGAGCTTTTATTTGTTGACAAGATTTACTCTCAGAGGGTTTTTTGATTGAGTGGGAACATAACAATGAAAAAATATAACAAGTATAGAGTAGAGAAATTTGACGACCGCAATTATCAATCATGGAAGATGCAGGTGGATTATTATCTATATTAGAGAGACTTATATTTACCATTGGATGAGAAGGAAAGGCCTAAAAAGATGACAGACGAAGAATGGAATATTCTTGACAAAAAAGGCTCTGGGATCTATAAGATTGAGCATGATAGGATCTATAGCTTCAAATAGAACAAAAGTAGCAACCGAAGTAGATTTAATGAAAGATTTAGCAAACTTATATGAAAATCCAAGTGCATCGAATAAATTTTATTTGACGAAGAAATTAGTCAATTCTAAAATGCAAGAAGGTGGATCTATGTCTAATCATTTGAATGATTTTCGTTCTATTGTTAATCAATTAAAATTGGTTAATATTCGATTTGATGATGAAGTGAAAGAGCTTTTATTCTTATCCTCTTTTCCAGATAGTTGAGATAATTTGGTAATGGCTATTAGTAATACATCATCTGCTTGTAATATTTTAAAGTTTGATGATGTGGTTATTATAATCCTTAATGAATAAATACGTAGAAAAAGTATAGGAGAATCATCATCTAGGAATGCTTTGAATGTGGAAATCAGGGGAAGATCTAAAGAGAGATCCAATAGCAATAAGAATGGTATAACAAAGAATGGCATATCTAGATCCAAAGTTAGAGATATAATCTGCTGAAATTGTGGAAAGAGAGGACATGCAAAAGAGTGTTGGTTCAAGGAAAACAAAGAGAATATACTAGAAAATGATAAAGAGAAAAAGATTGCAAGTGAGGTAATGCAAGATGCTATTAGTCTCTCCTTGGATAATAAAGTAGAATCATGGGTTTTAGATTATGAAGCTTCTTTGTATGCTACCCCTAATAAGGGTTATTTAAGAAATTATGTTCAAGGTAATTTTAGACATGTTTATTTAGGAGATGATGAACCATGCATGATTACTGGTAAAGGTGACGTTCATCTTAAATCGTAGAATGGAAATACATGGGTATTGAAAGATGTGAGGCATGTGCTAAGCCTCAAGAGAAATCTAATTTCTACAGGACAATTAGGAGAATTTGGATGCATGGTTACATTCATAGATGATTCTTGGAAAGTTTCCAAGGGAGCCCTTGTTGTAGCAAGAGGCAAGAAGGTAGGAACATTATATTTGTCTACTTGTGTTACTGATTCCTTTTTTATTCTATCTACTTCAGATTCAGATGCAAGTATGTGGCATTATCAGCTAGGCCATATGAGTGAAAAAAGTATGCATATCTTAAAGGCAAAGGGTAAGTTATCATATTTGAAACATGTAGATCTTGATTTCTATGAGCATTGTATATTTGGAAATCAGAAGAAAGTGAAATTTCTTAAGGTTAGGGCAACAAGGAAGGAGCATAAATTGGAGCTTGTTCATTCAGATGTATGGGGACCAACTCAAGTTACTTCTCTTGGAGGATCCCAATATTATGCAACTTTGATTGATGATGCCACAAGAAAGGTATGTGTTTATTGTATTAATCAGAAATGTGATGTTTTTGAGAATTTTAAAAGATGGAAAGCCCTTATAGAAAATGAAACAAATTTAAGGTTAAAGTGCCTTAGATTTGACAATAATGGTGAGTACTGTAGCAAGAATTTCAATGATTACTATTCAGTGAATGGAATACGTAGAGAAAGAACGGTTCCTAAAACTCCACAGGAGAATGGAGTTGCTGAAAGAATGAACATAACAATCATGGAACGTGTTGAAGCATGAGACTACATGTTGGTCTACTTTTAAATTTTTGGGAAGAAGCAGTAGATACGGCAGTATATTTAATTAACCATGGGCCTTCAAGTGCACTAGATGGTGGAATACCAGAAGAAACATGGACTAGAAAAGAGGCAGATCTTTCTTTTCTTAGAGTATTTGGATCAGAAGCTTTTGTGCATGTTGATAAGGAAAATAGGAATAAATTGGATGCTAAATACAAAATATGCACTTCATTGGTTATGGTTTTGGTGATCTTGGATTTTGGTTTTGGGATTTAGAAGATACTAAGATTGTTAAGAGCCATAACATTGATTGGAATGAAAAGAGAATGTACATGTATCAGGTTTTGGTACTAAAGAATGAATCGAGTGAAGAGTTTTTTGAGATAGATGCATTCTCGGATTTAAAATCAAAATCCATAGACACTGGCATCAGTCAAGATGACCGATATCGGTTAGAGAAAGACTGACATCGGTTGGGTGAACCGACATCGGCTATAGAGGAATCGAAATCGGTTACAGGTGACCGACATGAGTCACTGTCAGATATTGACACGAATGTGTAATAGGAGAAAAATGAGCCCCAGGCACCGCAAATCTTAGTGAGAAGGTCACAAAGGGTAAGTAGACCTCCAGAAATATTTACTCCATTATATTATTTATTATTGACTAATGATGGTTAACCGAGTGTTTTGAAGAAACAATGAAACATGATACCCATGTGTAGTGGGAACATGGCATTGATGAGGAGATGGAATCTTTAGAAAAGAATCAGAAATGGGATTTAGTCAAGTTGCCATCAGGCAAGAGGACATTGCATAAAAAATGGGTTTACAAGGTCAAGGAGGAAGAGGGTGGAAATAAGAGATACAAAGAAAGAATTTTGGTAAAAGGATTTGCACAGAAAGCAGGTATTGACTTTGGTGAAATATTTTCTACTATTGTTAAAATGACTTCAATCTGTACAGTTCTTAGTTTGGTTGTAGTAGAATATTTTCATTTAGAACAACTTGATGTTAAGATGGATTTCCTTCATGGTGATTTGGAGGAAGAGATCTATATGAATCGACTGCTTGATTATGAAGTCAAGGGTGATGAGAAAGTTGTGTGTAGGTTGAAAAAGAGTTTGTATGGGCTCAAGAAAGCTCGAAGGAAATGGTGTATGAGGTTTGATAGTTTCATGTGTGAGTATGGTTATATGAGATGGGAGCTATATTATTTTGTTACTGTATCTAGATGATATGTAGGATATTGGCGAGCTTAAGGAAAAGTTAGCTCACACATTTGCATTGAAGAATTTGGGAGTTGCTAAGAAAATTATTAGCATGAAAATTCACAGAGACATGAAGAATAAAAAGTTATATTTGTCTTAGGAGGATTATATCAATAAGGTGTTGAAAATATTTAAAATGAAGGATGTAAAACCTGTAAGTACACCTATGGCTAAACACTTCAAATTGAGAAAAGATCAGTTTCCTACATCACTTGAAGAGTTCTAGTACATGGCACATGTTCCATATGCTTCAGCAATTGAAGGTCTTATGTATGCTATTGTTTGTATCAGACCAGACATTACACAGACATTGGGCGTTATGAGAAGATTTATGGCCAATCTAGGTAAAGAGCATTGTAAATTAGTCCAATGGATTCTCAAGTATTTGAGAGGGACATCCAACATACATTTTTTCTATGGAGGGTCAAACACTTCTTTATGTGGCTATGTTGATTCAGATATGGATAAATATTTGAATGGTAGGAGAAGCACCACTGGATATGTATTCACAGTAGGTGGGACGAAAGTTAGCTAGATTTCTAGATTGCAAAAGGTTGTGGCCTTATATACTACAGAGGCCGAGTATGCTGCAGCTACAAAGGCTAGAAAAGAGATGATATGGATGAGAAGGTTCATGGAAGAGTTGGGAAAGGAACACGAGGATTACAGGTTGTGAAGTTATAGTCAAAGTGCGATTCATCTGGAAAAGAACTCAACATTTCATTCAAGAAAGAAACACATTTAGTTGAGATATCTCTTCATAGGACATGTGTTGGAGGATGGGAAGCTGAAGTTGGAGAAAATTAATACAAATAAGAACCATGTGGATATGAGAAAATGATCACTTCTTATAAATAAGATTTGTTTGTGTGATTTGATTATTTGTTCCTGGGTTGTGTAAATTTCACTCGTTTTTCTACAATTTGTTGTGGGTGGTTGGAAAATTGTTCTCTTTCTTGAAAAGCCTAATCTAGCCCATTAGGTATACATAATGCATTAGGAAACAAAATGCATTTTGAAGCATCTATTAAACTAGAGAAAATGTGAGTTTCTTTGATATTTATCAAGCTCCTTAATTGGTTAGCAATGTAACAAGCAATAGATATATAAGTACAATGCATTAAACAAACATGTCTATATGGTGCAAGAGTCCCACTCCCCACCGCTATCTTTTTAGTGGTCCATGCAAATGAGTAGTAAACATTATATGCTTGAATTCTACTTTTGGCACAAGGATGCTTCCGAAATAGAAATATTCTTTGATATACAACTTTAATATGGTTTAGAACTCTCTTTGTATTTGTGCCTACCCATGTGTCTAAAATGTTAGTCAAACATGTCGACATACAATGAGTGAGAAATTGGCAACTTTAATATGATATACAACAAACTGACCAAACTAAATGTGTGGAGGAAGATAAGGTTTCACATATAAATGGAATGTTTGCAATGTTGAATAGTCAAAGCCAAACACGCTTTTAGAACAATTTTACAAATTTTCATTTATTTTTCCATGTAGGAAGTGTGAAAAAAGGAATGTAATTTGGTACCTGTAGTCCACAATACACAATGGAAGATAGGTTTGGGAGACTAGACAAACAAAAGTGGCATAGTGAACTGAGAACCTTCTTCTATAGAGTTAAATTCGTAGAAGTATGGAAATGATCACTTCTTATAAATAAGATTTATTTGTGGGATTTTAATATCTGCTTCTGGGTCATATAAATTTCACTTATTTTTTTACAATTTGTTGTGGGTCGCTGGGAAATTGTTCTCTTTCTTAAAAAACCTAATCTAGCCCTTAGGTATACATGATGCATTAGGAAACAAAATGTGTTTTAAGGCACGTATTAAACTAGAGAAAAGATGAGTTTCTTTGATATTTATCAAGCCCCTCAAGTGGTGAACAATGTAACAAGCAATAGATATACAAGTACAATGCATTCAACAAATATGTCTATATGGTGCATGTGTCCCACTCCCCACCACTTTATTTATAGTGGTCCATGCAAATGAGTAGTAAACATTACATGCTTGAATTCTACTTTTGGCACAAGGATGCTTCTGAAATAGAAAGATTCTTTGATATACAAATTTAATATGGTTTAGAACTCTCTTTGTATTTGCGCCTACCCATGTGTCTAAAATGTTAGTCATACATGTCGACATACAATGAGTGAGAAATTGGAAAAAAGGGCCAAAACCACAGGTAAACCAAAACGAGGTTAAGAATGGCCCATAGAAAAACGACACTCAAAATCATAAAAGTATGGTTTTGGTCAGCCATAATTGTAATTTTATTGTTCTGACAAAAAATAGAAACATACCAAATATATGAGACAAACAATCTACAAAAGAAGAGAGAGAAATTTAGAAGAATGGATGATGTTTGATGCATGACCACACAAGAAATAATGAAGAGTTGACAAGAGTAGTAAGAGACAAATATATAGTCCAAAATGTCAAAAGTTACATTTAAACACAATAAACAAGTTAAAATTTGCACAAGACATTTGAACACAATAAGATCCAAACTTGGACTAATGATCAATAAACACATTAATATAGTAACATTCTAACAATTAACTTGTTCCATATCAAAACTAAGTGTCTATATAATGCTCCACTTTGATGTGTGTGCATTGTATGTCAAAATAAAACAAACATCAAGTAGATACAACATAGTTGTATTGCCTCACCACATCTGCGCTCTAGTGTTGGGAAGAATATGAGTAAGTGAATCAATATCTAAATAAAATTGTGAAATATATAAAAGAAAAGAAAAGAGGATAAGAGACAATATCTTAACATTTGTTGACGATTACATGAGTATCCATTTATAAAAGGCAAGTCTTAGAATCTGGACCTTGTATATGAATTTGATCTAGTGTGTGTCACTATGAGATCAAGTGAAGTATGTTAGGTATCACCTCGTGGTTTCTTCCATATGAGGAAGTGAAAAAACGTCTCGAAGCCCAAAGACCTTAGATAAAACTATTATAATATATGCTCTTCTAACGAGGTTCTATTTTTTAATATTCAACATAAGTTGAGTTAGTTTGGTTTCTCGTAACCATCAAGGTGTCTTGTTGGTGATAGTGAAGGCTTGAATTAAATATAACTGTAGAAAATGGAAATGGATTACAATAGCTTATTTATCATACAAACTAATAAGTAATAACCACTATAAAGTAGAGTGAGAAGTTACAAGTCTAAACTTAGATAATACCTAAATAACCCAAAGTAAAATTGTTTTATAAATAAACAAATTTAAGTTACACTATTAGATGATGAATAAATTTATTCATAAAAATCCCCCCTTTAATTCATCAGGGTCTCAAGTTAATAGGTGAGTGATTCTTTGAATGCCTCAAATTTATCCCATGAAAGTGACTTGGTGACGACATCTACACGTTGTTCTTATGTCAACAAATAGTAGAATTGGATGTTGTGTTGCAAAATATTCTCACATATGAAATAAACCTATACCTCAATGTTCTTTTTCCTTTCATGAAATATTGGGTTGTGAATAAGCTTGATAACATCCTCATTGTCAACATATAAGATGGTTAGTTGCATCTATGTTACTCATAGTCCTTTAAGTATGAGACAACCATATCACTTCACAAACAACTCCTCTTACGGTGAAATATTCCTCTTTAGTAGAAGATTGAGAAATAAAGTTTTATGTCTTTCTCTCCCATGATATTGGACTAGATCCCAAAGAGAACATATATCTAGTAGTGGATTTTCTATCATCAATATTACATGCATAATCTGAGTCTGAATGCCATAGTAAGAATAATTGATCATTCTTCTTGTATTCTAAGACAATTCCATGGTTCCTCTGATGTACTTTAATAATCCCTTTGTTGCTTTCTTGTGATTCATTTTTTCCTCTTGCATGAACCGCGAGACATAGTTGACAACATAGATGATGTTTGACTTGGTATAAGTCAAGTAAATGAAATTCCAAATCAACTGCCAATATAGATTAACATTTACTTGTGGTGATGGTTCATTACAAGACAAATGAAGCTTTACCTCCATGGGTGTAACAAATAGTTTATCGTCCATCATTGATTGATTTGAAACCTCTCAAGAATTATCTTGGTATATTTCACTTGGGACACAAAAATGTGGTTCTCCTTTTACCATACCTTTAGCCCAAGACAATAGTATAGTAGTCTGAGATCAGTCATGTGGAATGATCAATTAAGATCCTTCTTTTTTGCATTGATCATCTTCATTGAAATACCAGTGATGACTAGATCAATGGCATATATGACAATAATTACGACCCCCTTAATTTTTGAGGTAGAGATTGAGATTATATGGATTCGTATGGAAGCCATGATGAATGATATGGTCATCAATATTGATATACCATGCCCAAGGAGATTGTTTGAGACCATTTAGTGATTTTACAAGTCTACACACCTTTTCTTATTTTACAACTATGAAAAAACCTTCTAATTGAGTAATGTAGACTTCTTTCTAGAAATATTTGTTTCGAAAGGAAATTTTTAAATCCGTTTGGTTGACCTTCCAACCAAGCTGAGAAGCTAGATAAAATTCCATCTGGGTAGTTTCGATCATAGCCATGTGAGAAAAAGTCTTCTCATAGTCAATGTTTTCTTTTTTAGTGCACCTTTTTGTTACAAGTTTTACCTTATGCTTAGTAATACTGCCATTTGTTTTGTAATTTGTCTTGAAGATCCATATGGATTCTACCCTGGTGGAATATCTATAAGTTGTTGAGTTGTGGAGCTTAATTGTTTCACATTAGCATGCTTTACTAACTGACTGGAATACAGAGTAACCGACGTCGGTCACCTGGGGACTAGTATCAGTCAAGGTAAGGAGGAGCTGACATTAGTAAGGGTAACCGGTGTTGGTTGTCTGTGCGTGAATGTTTCTATTTAACTCACAGGAATTAGATATAATATTTTTGTACATTTGATTTAATGGTTGTAAACACATACCTAAGGTGCCCTCAGTTTGTATATGTATAAAGGTGTGAGAATTAGGGTTAGAAGGTGGTGAATTGCATTTGTTGAATGTAAGTTTCCTTGGAGAGCAAGAAAGAGTAACTAGTGAGGAGAAAGCATTATACATCCTATGAGGTGTGGAAGATTATATATCTTCATTGTATTTCATCGATAAAGCTATGAATAATTAGATTGGTCGTTTCTTGGTGGATGTAGCCCACACTGGGTGAACCATGTTATATCTGGTGTTATCTTTTTTGTTTATTTTGTTTTCTGGTTAAATTATGTGTTTGTTGTTAGTATGCTTTAATTGATTATAGATCTGTACAACACTAGTTTATGGTTTAACTTTAACAACTGGTATCAGAGATTTGTTTGGAGCTTTTATTTGTTGACAAGATTTACTCTCAGAGTGTTTTTTGATTGAGTGGGAGCATAACAATGACAAAATATAACAAGTATAGAGTAGAGAAATTTGACGACCGCAATTATCAATCATGGAAGATGCAGGTGGATTATTGTCTCTATTAGAGAGACTTATATTTACCATTGGATGAGAAGGAAAGGCCTAAAAAGATGACTAACGAAGAATGGAATATTCTTGACAAAAAAGGCTCTGGGATCTATAAGATTGAGCATGATAGGATGTATAGCTTCAAATAGAACAGAAGTAGCAACCGAAGTAGATTTAATGAAAGATTTAGCAAACTTATATGAAAATCCAAGTGCATCGAATAAAGTTTATTTGATGAAGAAATTATTCAATTCTAAAATGCAAGAAGGTGGATCTATGTCTAATCATTTGAATGATTTTCGGTCTATTGTAAATAAATTAAAATCAATTAGTATTTCGTTTGAGGATGAAGTGAAAGAGACTTTTATTATTATGCTCTTTGCCAGATAGATGGGATAACTTGGTAATGGCTGTTAGTAATACAACGTCTGCTACTAATGTTTTTAAAGTTTGATGATGTGGTTAGTATAATCCCCGAATGAATAAATACACATGAAAAAGTATAGGAGAATCATAATCTAGGAATTCTTTGAATGTAGAAAGCAGGGGAAGATCTAGAAGGAGAGATCCAAAGAGCAAGAATAATGGGGAAATCAAAGTCTAAGAATGGTAGATCTAAATCTAGAGGTAGAGGTATAATCTACTGGAATTGTGGAAAGAAAGGTTATGCAAAGAAAGATTGCTGGTTCAAGGAAAATAAAGAGAATGTACCCAGAGAAAGGATAAAGAGGAAAATGTTGTTGTAAAAGAGGTAATGTAAGATTCCCTAATAGTCTATCCTTATATAATAAAATTGAGTTGTGGGGTTTAGATTCAGGAAGCTTCTTTCCATGCTAGCCCCTAATAAGGGTTATTTCAGAAATTATGTCCATGGTAATTTTAGAGCATGTTTATTTAGGAGATGATGAACCATGTAATGATTATTGGTAGAGGTGAAGTTCATCTTAAATTGCAGAATGGAAATACATGGGTATTGAAAGATGAGAGGCATGTGTCCAAGTCTTAAAAGAAATCTAATTTCTGCAGGACAATTAGTGTGAAACTGGTTGCATGGTTACACTCATAGCTGAATCTTGGAAAGTTACCAAGGGATGTCCTTGTTGTAGCAAGAGGAAAGAAGGTAGGATACATTGTATTTTTCTACTTGTATTATTGATTCCTTTTCTATTCTATCTACTTCATATTAATATACAAGCATGCGGTATAATTGGGTAGGCCATATGAGTGAAAAGGGAATTTAAATTTTAAAGGAAAAGGGTAAGTCATTAGATCTGAAATGTGTAGATATTAATTTTTGTGAGCATTTTATTTTTGGAAAGCAAAAGAGAGTGAGATTTCTTAATGGTTAGGATCCAACAAAGAAGAATCATAAATTAGAGGTTGTACACTCAGATGTGTGGGGACCAACTCAGGTAGCTTCTAATGGAGGATCCCAATACTATGTTACTTTCATTGATGATGCCACAAGAAAGGTATGCGGTTTATTGTATTAATGATAAATTTAATGTTTTTGAAAATTTTAAAAGATGGAAAGCCCTTGTTGAAAATGAAATTGAATTCAAAGTTAAAGTTCCTTAGATCTGAAAATAATGGTAGTGAGTATTGCAGTAAGGCTTTCAATTATTATTGTTTAGTAAATGGAATACACAAATAAATGAACAGTTCCTAGAACACCCACAAGAGAATGGTTGTTTGCAGAGAGAGAATGAACAAGAAAAATCATGTAACGTGCTAGAAGCATGAGGACTACATGTTGGATTTCCCCTTACAGTTTTGGGCGGAATCAGTAGACATGGTGGTTTATTTGATTAACCATTCGACCTTCAAGTGCATTAAATGGTGGAATACCAGAAGAAGCTTGGAATGGAAAAGAGGTAGATCTTTCTTTTCTTAGAGTATTTAGCTCAGAAGATTTTGTGCATATCGATAAGGAAAATAGAAATAAATTGAATGCTAAATCCAAAATATGTACTTTCATTGGTTTATGGTCTCTAGTGATTTTGGATTCTAGTTTTGGGGATTTAGAAGGTTCTAAGATAATTAGGAGTCGTGAGACATTGATTGGAATGAAAAGAGAATGTACAGGGATCAAGTTTTGGTACCCCAGAAGGTGAACCGAGTGGAGAATTTTGTGAGATGAAAATGAACTCTCAGATTCAAAATTAACACCTACAGGTTTACATAGTACACTGGTATCAGTCAAGATGACTCGATGATCGGTTAGACATATGTCCCCTGTACCGGCGTCGGTTACAGAAGAGTGAACCGACATCGGTTATAGATGAATCGACGTCAGTAGACAGGTGAGCGAGTATCGAGTCACTATCAAATAGTAGATACAAATGTCTACATAGATGAGTAGATTGAGCCTCTGACATCCACAAATCTTAGTGAGAAGGTCACAAAGGGGTAAATAGACCTCTAGAAATATTTTAACCTTCCATTGTCTTATTTATTATTGATTGATAATGGTGAACCGAGAAATATTTAAAGAGTCAATGTAGGATAAAACCCACAAGCAGTTGGAAGAACATGGCAATGAATGAGGAGATGGACTCCTTAGAGCAGAAACCAGACATGGAATTTGGTTAAGTTGTCAGCAGGTAAAAAGAACATTGCAGAACAAGTGGGGGTTTATAAGGATCAAGGAAGAAGAGAGTGGAAAAAAGAGGTATAAGGCAAGACTTGTAGTAAAGGGATTTGCATAGAAAGTAGGTATTGACTTTGGTGAAATATTTTATTCTGTTGTTAAGATGACTTCTATCTGTATATTGTATTGAGTTTAGCTATAGTAGAGGATTTGCATTTAGAGACAACTTGATGTCAAGACGAAATTTCCTTCATGGTGATTTAGAGGAAGAGATTTATATGAATCGATTCATTTGGGTATGAAGTCAAGGGTAAGGAGAAACTTGTGTGTAGATTTAAAAAGAACCTATATGGGCTCAAGCAAGCTCTAAGGCAATGGTATATGAGGTTTGATAGTTTCATGCATGAGCATGGTTATTTGAGATGTGAATCTGAACATTGTTTTTATTTCAAGATGCTTGGAAATGGGAGCTATATTATTTTGTTACTGTATGTGGATGATATGCTTATTGTAGTATCTAATATACAGGACATTGGTGAGCTTAAAGAAAAGTCTAGCTCACACATTTTCAATGAAGGATTTGGGAGTTGTAAAAGAGAATCGTTGGCATGCAAATTCACAAAGACAGGAAGAATACAAGAAGTTGTATTTATCTCAGGAGCATTATATCAATAAGGTGTTGAAAAGGTTTAATTTGTAAGGATGTCAAAACCTATAAGTAAACCTATGGATGGAAAACTTCAAATTGAGCAAAGACCAATGTCCTACATCACACGAGGAGGTCTGAGTACATGGCACATGAGTTCCATATGCTTCATTATTTGGGGACTTCTTGATGTATGTTATGGTTAATACCAGACTAGACATTGCACAGGACAGTGGGAGTTGTGAGCAAGATTTAAGGCTAATCCAAGTAAAGAACATTGGAAAGTAGTCAAATGGATTCTTAGGTATTTGAGAGGGGACATCCAAACATACACTTATGATATGGAGGGTCAGATACTTCTTTACGTGGCTATGTGGATATCAGACATGGCTAAATGATTTGGATGGCAGGAGAAGCACCACTGGATATGTATTCACAGTAGGTGGGACGAAAGTTAGCTAGATTTCTAGATTGCAAAAGGTTGTGGCCTTATATACTACAGAGGCCGAGTATGCTACAACTACAAAGGCTAGAAAAGAGATGATATGGATGAGAAGGTTCATGGAAGAGTTGGGAAAGGAACACGAGGATTACAGGTTGTGAAGCTATAGTCAAAGTGCGATTCATCCGGAAAAGAACTCAACATTTCATTCAAGAAAGAAACACATTTAGTTGAGATATCTCTTCATACGACATGTGTTGGAGGATGGGAAGCTGAAGTTGGAGAAAATTAATACAAATAAGAACCATGTGGATATGCTAACGAAGCTGTTGGCAAAGGAGAAGTTGGAGATTCATTCCACTTCTGTTGGTCTTCAAGTTTGAGACTTGAAGAGGAAGAAACGGGCCAAGGAAAATGATTCAAGGATGGAGTTGTACGTGCAATGCAACAATTTATATCCAAGTGGGAGATTGTTGAGTTGTGGAGCTTAATTGCTTCACATTAACATGATTTACTAACTTGTTGGCATACACAGTAACTGGCGTCAGTCGGCTGATCGACTTCTACCACCTAGGGACCGATATCGGTCAAGGTAAGGAGGAGCTCAACATCGGTTAGGGCTAACTCGTGCATCGATTTCCTATGTGTGACTATTTATAATTAAGTTGTGGGAATTAGATCCAATCTTTAGTTGTAAAGTTGAATCTAATGGTTGCAGATTGCATAAGCTAAACTGCCCTAAGTTTGTAGATGTATATATAAGCATAAGAGATTAGGGTTTAGAAGGTGGTGAATTGCAATTGTTGAATAGAGAGAAGTTTCCTTTTGAGAGTAAGAAAGAGTAAATTTGTAGAGAAGAAAGTATTAGGACATCCTGTGAAGGTGTGGAATATTACAAATCTTCATTGTATTTTCTCTATAAAGCTTTGAATAAAAAGATTGGCTATTTCTTGGTGGACATAGCCCACACTGGGGTGAACCACGTGTAGACATCAAAATTAGTGTCACACTCCCCTGTTGGTCTTCTTGTTTATTAAATACCATCATTACATTCACCTAGTCATGGCCCCCTTCACCATCTGATTAATATTATTTGTACAACTGATGTGCTAACCCCAACTCACTATTTGTACTATGATTTCCAATAGGTTATTTTAGAGAATATCCCTCTCACTATTGTCACCTAACTTAGGTAGCACCTCATAAATTCACCTGACCCTCAGACCTATTCCAAACAAGTGGCCATTAATTAACTATAGTCCATGTTCCCAAGCTTTGAAATTCAATGATTGATAGTCCCTCTAACCATATTCGCGCATACTGTACAAGGAAAATTTATAGAACTACTCCGTGGATTTCCATAGGGGACTATAACCCAGAAATATATACATGTTTTATGCCAACCCTTAGGTATACCTAGTAATATCCCGTTCTTGGAGCTCAATGGTCGGTATACCCTTAGAGTACCACTGGTTAAGCTAGAACCATCGTCGGTAACTTTGGATGTAGTTCTCTGATAATGGATAGCAGTGCACTTTAAAGGTTGGACTCAAGGTCTAGTGTATACTTGATATTATTAGCATGCATCGGATGAGAACAATTTTCTTTTAAAACAAATATGCTGTATGGGGGTCATCTCTCAATTTATGAATTTACAAACTAGTTAAATTTTATCTTTATATTGTGGCACACCTTATCTGATTCTAAATGAATAGATCATTTGGATATACACATTCTATGCCAATCAATAGTTGTAGATCCTATAACCGTATGCAACTGTAATGACTCGGTCATCTATGAATTTCTCAGTTCATGCCTTTTGGGTTTACTAATGCCCCATCAACATTATAGGGATTAATCTGAATAAATATTGTATGACCCCGTATCCTTTGTAAATTAAGCTATTCCAGGTATTCTTTGAGTGACATCTTGATCTATTATAAGAACCTATGTGTCAAACATTTATAAAACCTCAAAATGGAATTACAACCGACATCACGTTACTACAATAAAATATTGTGATAAACATTCCAAGTGATAATTTATCCAAACAACAATTTAAGATACCTTTGCAAATATATTATGTCTGCAACAAATTGTCTATAGTTGATTGATTCCTAGACAACATAAACGTCCATAAAAAATGGCCTTCAGGTAACTCTTCTGATATCTTAGAATGTTCTTCACTGGATTTTTAGGTCTAACCACTTGTCCATGATTATATCCTAACCCAAAATTCAAGTGACTATGGGAAAATCACAGCCCCATTGGATCATTCATGTTAAAAAAAATTCCTTTTGCATGTACCCATGCATTCAGAGCATGCCTTTGAGTCGAATTAAAATATGCCTACTTACCCCTAGATAGTGGGAGTCATCCCCTATACTCAGATCATGTATCTAATTTCTCCTAGAAGGATTTTCAAGTATTAAGACCCCAATGATACGTATGAAAATGGATGTTCATCCTGCTAAGAAGGGTGTCATCCCAATACTATCACCTGTAATATTGACCATCTTCGAAACATATAAGCAGTGGTTTCTCTAAATCGATATGTAACAAATTCTGCAGTTGGCGTGTGCTAAGATTTGCCATCAAGTACTTCATCGAGATGTATATACTTGTAAGGAGAATATTATAAGAGTGTCATGGTTAGTTAGTGGATTAGAGATATTGAATTGCTTATATATCCTATACGAAGAGGTGAAAATCCACACTCCTTATGATATTTTCCAAAATCTGATTCAGTTAATCATGAAACAACTTTACTTAACTAAAGATTGCTTTTTAAGTTGATTTAATCAGAGACTTAACAAGTAGTGAACCAAAAGCAGGACAACAGACCATACATATGTTCCGTTTACATGGCCATAGACCTTATCCCATTCTAAGGAGGTGTAGTAACAATCATAGGTTTAACTAAGTATGAATGTGATGTGAAAGAGAAAGTCTAATGGAATTATGCACAAAGATGATTTACCTATCCTTTGATTAATTAACATTCTCCTGAGTTAGGATGAGTCATATCACAGTGTGGAGATGAGAATAGTCAAGAAATATATAGACAGGGATATGCTGATCTGGACTTAGAATGTGAGCTATAGTTTTACTGCATGTGTCACGACACAGTCTAGGTTACCATGTGCAACATTGTCGGGCATGCTGAAACATCACCCAGGCTACACCCTATCAAGCTGTTCACCTGAAACACGGAGTTTGAACTTTACCATGTCCTTCCTTTGTCTAACTTCTCAAGATGTATTTCCAATGCAACCGTGGCTAACATAAGGTGAACATATATCAACTATGATAGAACATGCCATCTAGTGTGATAATGGTACAAGATAATTAATCATCAAACAATGCAAGGATATTTGTCCAACTTTCAATATCACTCTTAATGCATTATAACTTATGATAGGATTAGCCAATACCATGCATTTTACTCACTAATGCCAATACAGGCAACCTGACTTCATACATAGACTACTAATTCTCTTGGACTTAAATCAGAACTCATCCAAGACATGACAATTCTTCACACACACCCCTAATTACATAGATCATCTATACCTATCATATATGACGGGAACTTGTCCTTCTTTTTACCACTTATGATATCCATCTGTAATATAACTTCTAGCACGGGTTACTTCCTATACCTAACTTAGCATGATTTTCCAAGTACCTAAAATCCCTATAAACTAGATGCTTTGGCACTAATGGTTCCATTGATAAATAGACTCTACTTTAAATTTGGAACAATTAACATCTTTATCCTGAAAAGCATAAGTAATAACAGATTGTGCCAAGATGTGCATTAGTAGAACTGATATCTTCCCCCTTCATGCATGCTTCATGACATAATATATTATCCATGCATGTGTTTTTATCCATGTTTTTTTAATATTTTCCTTGGCAATCATGCAAACCATTTATTTTTTCTATTTTTAGTCTAGCTTGGAAATCTAACAATACTACTAGTTTAGTTGTTCCTAGCCACGCAACCCTTCGTGCATGCTTCTTCATTCCTCCTATGCGTTCTTTAAGATGCACTACTTTATTCTTTGTACCATAATTCATTCATGCTTCTACCTAAACCCTTGCGCACATCCTTTGACCTTCACGCATGTTCATATACTTATTCAATGGAACTCAATCCCAATACATTACCCCAAACAATGTATATTGTTCATCTTCAGTAATACCGAAAAACAATCTAATGAATGAATAAAGAATACTTAGATCTAAGCCATAAATGTAAGGAAATACCCTAAGTGAATCAAAGAATGTATTAAAAAGCATAGATAATTATCCCCCTTCACGTAGACCATAAAGGATCTAGGCAATACCAGGTAGATCTTTAGGAAAGTTCTAAGAACTCAACAACTAGATTTTATGCTTCTAGTAGCTTCCATTCCTAAATAGCGCGCTAATCTGAAATGTCCTAGTACTGATTCAAAAATATTAAAGGGGGCTGATGTTATCTAGGCTCTTTCCACCAGCATTCACAAGTTGTAAGCCCTCATATGAAAAATACCATCCCACTCAAGTTGCTAAGGACCTTCTAAAATGTCTCAACTTGTTCATTACCTTCGACCTGCAACTCCTTCCACCTTTTTGAATCCACAAATGGTCTTTTTTGCTTGTTAAAACTCTATTTACGGATGCTAATTCCTGCAATCACCTTTGTGTGTGCTTCCTTGAAAGGAACGATAACCAGTTTATACCATATGCCAAGAATGCAGATCCTCTTCAAACTCTTCGATCTACTAAGCATGCATCAGTAATAGAGTTTTTAGAAAAAATTCTACATAAACTACCTCTTCCAAACTAATGAGCAGCAATATCCTTTATTATTATGTGAACTCAATGAGTTACATATGCTTCCAACCTTTGGTCAATCTTTGTTTGGTTTTTCCCTGGAATATTTCCTCTGTTATAGAACCAGTCATGTTCTATTTACTCTTATCCATAAATCAAGTGACGTAATTATTCATCAAAGTACTAGTCCATTTCACTAGTTGTTAGAAGAGAACTTGGCATCTAGGATCAACTTCCAGACCATGAGCACACAATGTTATTAAGCAAGCTAGTCAATGCCTTATTGTTCACACCAACCAACCTCTTTTTCATCTTATTCAACTCTTTAATATCAGCTTATTATTTTTTCTTCCTCACATCCTCAGAAATATGGCTTGCACATTTCATAAAGTGGATGAGGATAAATACAATATTCATGCAAATGCAACTTCATTGGCCATCTTGATTGAAGGTACATTTTTCTCCTGCTTGTCTATTAGTTATGTAGATTCAAAAATGGATCAGTCATATTCATTGTATCTCTCCTATTCTTATCAGTTCATTAGATGGCACAACATTTATCTTCACTTAAAACTTTGGCTCTTCTATAAGTGTTTACATTTCATGTTCCACAAAACCGGAACATCTAATATCTTCCTACATTTATTCTTCAAATGAAATAAAGGAAGACCAAACAAATATAAAATATCTGTTTCAAGAAAGTCAATTATTTCATTTCATTGTACTTAATAAAACAAATTCCCTTTCTAATCCAAACAACTTAGTTCCTACACTAGTTTCCAGAAAATAGAGAACAAGATCATTTCCAAGTAAGAAGAAGACATACTACAAGTCCCCTTTGCATTCCTTATTATATAGAAGCATAAGTTTCATATTTCAGTTCAGAATAATATAAAAAAAAAAGTACAGAAACATCACACTACCCCTAAGGATTCACAACTTCCTTTCTTTTTTTAAAAAATGACAATAACTTAACAAACCCAATACGAGTAGAGAACTAAAATAGATAAATAACTAATTCATAAGTGCCTAAGATCTCAGCAAAGACTAAAACTACCTTATAACATTTCAACATCTTATGACATAAGCAAGCAAGTCTAGGTTCCAAGAAGGACAATAATCCAAACAACTTTCACCATTTCATGTTTCCAAAAATGGATACCTTTCTCTAACAACACACAACCCACGATGTGGGTTTCTTCAAAACAGAGAAGAAAATACTATCTCCAAATTAAACACCATTGCCAAATTCAAAGAATGAATAGTCTCAAAGAAGAACGAACCGTTCATTAACAAGACATTTCCTGATAAGATCTCGAAGAGATCTTCACAACAATTTAGACAAACCAATCTCACAGATCTCTTTAAGTAGTTCGAGTTTAAAAACAAAGTTCTGAACTAAAACATTTAAGCAAGTATAAGGAGAATCCCAATTCCATATCAAAACTAAATCAAACATATCGTTAAAAAAACCAGTTCAGAACTCAAAGTTCAAAACCCAAATCACCATATTGAACACATATTTCTCATACTAGTTCAAGACTACACAAGTGATTAATCACGGTTTTTAGGGTAACAACTAGTTCCCATTCAAGATTACATCCCAAAATGAAGGAGACTTGAACCATTTCAAAAACAAAACATGAGCATGAAACAAGAATTCAAAACCATACGAGGAATGATATATGAGTACAGTATAATATTTAACTCCCCTGAACAGTCCATAATAGCACAAGAAAATAAGATACGAGTACAGAGCCACATACATACCTCAACAACAGTCCCGAGTTACCCACTATCCCATTACTTAGTTCAGAGCAACACGAAACCCGAATACAATTTATTCAAACACGAGCCCGTTACAACTCACAGAAACACGAGTTTAATACAAACTTAAGCCCAACACAACCGAATATAAGCTAAAACAAAAACACAGTTTCATTACAATCTACGACTCAATGCGAGCTTCAAATACAAACTAAATCTCAACATGGTACAAGAATTCAAGCTTCAAACAAAAATAGAATGAACCCAGATTTTAATAAAGTTCCTAGTCATGACATAAATAAAGCAACGAAGGTCTATTCCACCCAACATCTCATATTCCAGTTCAAATAGACAAGCAGAGATACAAAATTGAGATTCTCATGCATGATTCACTAATATCTTACACAAAAGAAGTTTCCAAACTTATCTTTATTTACAATGGGTTTCATACCCAGATTTCACCAAAGATCAAAAACCAGCAAGCAAATAACCAGTTAAAACATGCAAGTCAAGAATCTCATTTAAGTAGAGTTCATTTAAAGAAACATTTCGAAGAAAGAAAGAAATCTTAATGGTTAAAGCCTATCATTCCTGATAGCACTTCTGCCAAATTGAAGGAGCTTCTAGGACGAGCTTCCAACTTCCTTTCTCTTCAATGCAAGATCAAACAACTTTCCTTAGAATGCCTCTTATATTTTCCCATGATCGAAAATAGATCAGAAGAGCCAAAAATAGCAACAAAGTACAAGTCGAACTGCTGGTTCGAAGAACTAGTTTTCCTCATGCAAAACAAAATCCAGAGAGAGTGTGAAAACAAACAACTTCCCCAAAATCTTCCTTCCAAGTTTCCAAGGCTGTTTGAGCGCCTAAACCGAGGCCATTTAATTTCATTAAATGTAATTTTCCCGCTTATCCTTATTTGCCACCCGCCTTTCAAATCTGGAGATCACCAAAACAAAATTAACATGCATTTCCAAGTTTAGTGGAGCTTCCACTTAACATTCCGCCAATGCCAACTAGCCCCTGCCAAAACTGGCAGTCCTTGAGCATTAAAAACCTTATCACCAAATAAATGCCCCTTTGGAACCGTCACCCAAGACATGCGACCATAGGCCCCTTTGCATATAGTTTAGGATAGGTCATTTTAAAAACTTAGGTTAGTTTAATTTCCAACTTTATAGTTTTAAGAATTTAATTAGATTAATTCTCAATTATATAGTTTTTAGGAATTAAATTAGATTAATTTGCAACTATACATAGTTTTAGGAAATAGGTTAGATTAATTTCATAACCATATATAATTAGGCATTAGATTAATTTAATTAGTCTATCAACCTTAGGAATTCCATATTAAATTTATTTAGCATAAAGGCTTAGGTTAGGATAGAATCCATTTAAATAACACAACTGAGAAGTAAATAATCTTACCCAACTTAGGATTCGGAATCCTTCTTAAGTCGTGAAACGACTATATTTCATTTACACATGAATGTCCTGCCAAGATCGATCTCCAAATACCCAAGCATAACCAAACAACTGAATTGAAACACGTTCACACACGGTCAAAGAACTTGTAACAACAAAGTTCAATCCATTATGTTCCTTAAATTATTGAATGTCAATTTAACGTTCATTCAACAAAGAAGATTTTAAAACACTCCTTGGATCAATGGAATTGATCCAAGGATGAGTCAGATCAAGAGTTAGGTTTGCAACTCCTAAACTAGATTGCAACTTACCTACAAGAGGTAAAAAAATGGATTCAAAGAAGCCATTTTATTTCAGTCAATTGATCTAAAGAACATAAATGATTTATCCATTTCAAGCATGATTTCCTATAATCAAAAGAACACATCTTTATAAGGAGAAATCACATGTCAACACTTGAAATGCAAAGGAGGAATATAACAACTGATAAGGGTGTTACACATGCAAGGAAGGAGATCAAGCATTTTGTCTTGCACAGACATCTGACATTCATCCAGCAACCACCTAACACAGATTTGATCCAACTAGGAAAAAAGGAATGCACATGTAGCCCATGCATGAGCTTTCCAACATTTGATGATCCTCAACAACATTCAACCTCTTACCAGTACCTTCATCCATCACTCACAGGCGCCCATAACCAGATTTCAAGTAAGTAGAACAGTTTAGCCCTTTGGTTCATTCATTTAATTATTGTATCTTCATCCTTTGTTCTCCTAGCCACCCATTGACCTTATTTAATACTCACCCCTCCATATCCCCATTAAAACCTCGCCAAACCCCATCCAAATAGCCTAATACCTCACTCTGATCAGCCAAGTCCCTTGTGTAATCATAAGGGAGATCTAAAGCTCATTCTGTGGCATTCTCAGTTTTCCACAATAACCGGCACCGATTCTCCCCAACCAACGTCGGTCACCCTTAATTGGCATTGGTCTCTGTATTTACCAATACATCCTAGAATAGTAACCTACCCCATCTATTCTCATGTCACCCTTAATCACCTGTGACCTGCCTGAGACCTTTGTCAGACCTGCAGAGAAACATAACCAACTACTTGACCTTCGGATCTTATTTTAACCTAGCTTGTTAGATTAGATCTTTCTTATTGTGTTTTTAATGAGATACCTAAATCATTTTAATTACAATAGGATTTACTTCATTATCAAAATTAAATTGTTTTAAATAGTGGACTGACAGCCATCTAGGAAGTATCACACTTCTCAGATCTAGCACACGCTAGGCAGTTCACTGCACATATTGTTTAACTTTTATTTTGGTGGTCTTGTGTTCCATTTTAGGTAGTTCCTCCCAGCCAAAAGGAAGCTCTCACGATCAACTGTGGGTTCAGAAGTCATACGCGCGCAACAACCTATCAACCATCAGTTCAACAGGTATTCATCCTATACGTGTTACCCTATCTATTTCATCAATATTCAAAGAAACATCTAAGAATCAGGTGAAATATTTTGGCATGCCCGGTGGGACCCATTCGGGGTTCCTTGCATTTTATTCCTTCCTAGGAAAAGTTATGTGTTTTTTTTCCCTTCTGAAAAGCATACACATTAATTTTCTTCCTTGGTAACCCTCTTTTTCTTTCTATTAGCTCTAAAAGAAACCTTTCTTTTGGTGTACTTAAAAAGAATAATTTCTTCTTGTTTTCTGCATTTTAGTGAAAGAGCATCCCTCTTGCTATTCATCCATTTATGTCATCAAACTTCATATTTCAGTTTGGGCTTAAAAATCATTGCATTTCATTCTAATTTAGACATTAGCTCACATTAACTGAGGGCAACCTATACACTGGAAGTCATGCCCAGCTGATGGTTGAAAAATGAATCATAGAAAGCACATCTCTCTCTCTCTCTCTCTCTCTCTCTTTCTAAGTCTTGCCAAATTACACAAATTCAAAACAATTACATATTATTAAACAACATCTTTCCTAGGAAAACCTGTCAACAAACGCACTGATATGAGGATTGGTAGGTACTCCCCAGCTCGCTGCTCTGTCGAGTCATACTTCAGAGTGAAGCCTGCCACCACCATAACATACCTGAAACCTCACCTTTTAGATCTCTTTCTTTGTAGGAAGCCATCCTCACCAAAAAATTCTATTCTATAGTTCATGAGTCAGTCCTTAAATAGCATAAGCTAAATAAACATAATAGAAAAGGCACTCTTATGATTGTATTTTTCTTAGTGTTTCTTCTTGGCTTGCGTTTTGAGGTGAGAGGTCACATTCTTCATTCTTCTTGTTTCTCCTTGCATGCTCCTCATCATAGTTGGTGTATTCTAGCTTATTTTGAGTGTGCGTATACCACATTCTCATCATTCTCATAATTATGGGTTTGATTCCACATCGGATTTTAATTAACAACCACTTTTTCTTCATCACTGTTTCAATTTCACAGTAACTGGTGTCGGTCCAGCGACTGTCATCAATTACCCCCTGACTGTCATCAGTTATACCTGACCAGTGTCGGTTCACTGTCATTTTGGTTAACTTTCCCAAAAGGAAATTTATTTACCTTCTTCAACTATTTAGAGTCCCTTTCACTATTATCATTCACATTGACCTTGTAAAACTCACCAGATTTGGCATACCTATCAAATTTAGCCTTATACCATTTTTTTTGACCAACCGTCCATTTCCCATAATGACCGGGTAGCGGTTACCTGTAACCGGCGTCGATCTTTCCTGACCAGCATCAGTTAGCATGTGTCACTTTCCAGCTGACATTCGGTACCTAATCCATTTATTACCTCCTATTCTTCCTATTCCTGCTGTATTTCTGTGTCATTTACAGAAGGGCAGCCCAACCTGATCAGTACATGTTCACATGGTACTGACGTGTCAACAAGCTTGCGCCCTCATATTCCATGCCAGTTGTTAACCGCTCCCACCTAGCCCTTCGCCACCTTCTATTTTATCACCCACCATGGATCTTATCCAACCTATCACTATCACCATCGGAGATGAGGAGTTTGCATGACTCCTTGACCAAAACCTTGCCGCCTTGCAGTTTTATCTTTCTCACTCATCCACTAGAGATGCCTTGGGTCAGTTGATATATGGCATGCCCATATCTATCCCCCCAACCCTCACTCCCACTCCTGCATCAGCTCCATCTGGCTCCGTGTTACCTGTGTCTACTTTAGCCCCAGTCATTTCGCAACTAGGTCATATACCCGCTATGACAACAATGTCTGCTACATCCGTTGCACCCACAAAATCCACCATACCTTTGATAACCACTCAAAACACAACCTCATATACCCCTATTGTCTCACATATACCCCTGGCTACATGACCACCTCCCATGTCGGTGACCCCCACCCCCTTTCAAAACGTGGTCCTTTCTATTCCCCAATCGTCAGCCCCCATTGCCACTAGGGTCACCACGACCCTTCCACCTCCATATACGTACTATCAGCAGCCTCCTATTTCATCTGTTATTCATTCCGGGTACATACCCCCCATTTCAGTACCTTCTTCTCAATCAACCTACATGACAACATCATATACCAGAATGCCACCCCTGTTACACGCCCAACACCAACCATCTTATGCTACAAGAGGCACCCAATCGTCGCAACCTACCAACGACCCAATCAAATTGATGATGGACAAGATGCAAACATTGGAAGCATCAGTTTCCAGCTCCTACAATACTCTCACCTACGATGAAATTTACAACGAGCCTATCCACCCATCCATTCCTATCCGCACATACCCCATGCATTGGGAAATTCCTAAATTCAACCGTTTAAATATTAAGGAAGACCCGCAATAGAATTTGCAGTCGTTCAAACAAAGGTGCTATCTAATCATCCATGATGATGCTTTGCTCTTGAGGACCTTTCCCATGTCTCTGACTAGATCTGCATTAGATTGGTATACTGGGTTACTTAGACACTCTATATTTTCATTTAATCAGGTAGCCCAAGCCTTCTTGGATCATTTCTCCATTAACATTGTTAAGAAGGTTACCATGACTGACCTATACTCCACACGTCAGTATGATGACAAATCTATCACAGATTTTCTCACTCGCTGACATAGCTTGATCAATCAACTCACCTTCCAACTACCAAAAATAAAACTCATCGAGATTTTTAAGCAGGATTGTGATAGACATATCTCACCGACCTTGCAGGTCCAAACCTTCCGAACATTCGACGAAGCATTCACCATGGCATGAAAGCTAGAAATTCGGGCCATTAAAGAGAAGAAAATCCAATTACGCAATAAGAATTTTGCATTCAAGTCGAATGATACCTATTCTTCTTCCAAACCGCAAAGTAATTATTCAAAAGCTAAGGACACCACTAACGTAGTGGTACTCAAAGCCGGTCCGAGTCATCCATCAAATCAGGCTACCCCCTCATCTAATCTCTCACTTGTCCAGACTTTTCAATTCAAATGAGAACAATAAAAATATACCCCAATTAGGGAGCCTTATTCTTCTTTCTTAGAAAAGCTAATTAAAGCTGGGACCATCACCCTTCCGCCTATAAAACCACACACTAGTTTTGACCTTACTTGCCCCATGCCCGCATAGTATAAAGAACACGACTTCTATAACTATCATTGAGTAAAGGGTAATAGTGACGGCAATTGCATCACTTTCAAAAATATTGTCCAAGAAATGCTCAAGAAAGGTGAGTTAACTGTGGATAATCCTAACGCACCTACCAATCAAAACCTACATATCTTCAAGAAACCCTTTCCCAATCATGCCCCTTCGTTTGATCAAACCGGTGAGACCTCAACTCATGATAACCATACCCACAAGGTCCATCCTATTTTTAGTGACACACCTGTTCCCTATTACCCCATATTCCTTCCATAGAGGAGATTCTAGCTCGAAACCCTCCTTCTGCATTGGAACCTACCTCACCTATTCCTTCATCCATAGAGGAACACATTTCACTTCCTTCCTCACCCATGGAGGAGCCCTTTGCTAATATCAAGACCATTTCACCTTTGGCTTCTCCACCTAGGGAACCGTCACCCACAATACTTTTGCAGTCCATGGAAGATACTTGTTTATCTCCTCCACCCACAGAGGAGTATCCATTATCTCCTCCACCCACAAAGGAGCACCCATCATCTTCTCCACCTATAGAGGAGCACCCATTTTCTCCTCCACCTATCAAAGATCCAGTAGAGATACCTTTTCCTCTAGGCGAGCATTTTCCATCAGCTACCCAAGATCTTGCAGACCTAGTTTCGGCTCTCTTACCCATGGAAGCTGAAGCTAATGAATTTCCCATCTCTAAGACACATTTTATAGGAATAGCCATTGGTTCCTCATCAACATCACCTACAGACATGTCGTTCTCACGTTTTGCTGATCACCTAGATTATGTGGACAGAGCCTTATTGTGGGGGTGTCTTCTACTTCCTATTTCAACACAAATGTAGATGTCGCTTGCTGATACTTCCACTATCTACTCAAAAATATTTCAGCCAGTTGAACTGAGCACAACCACCTCTATCACTACTTCTTCCATAACCATCCGCAGCGCTCAACATACTCCCTTACCCATAACCCAAAATACATCTAAATCCAAACCCACACCTTCATCATCTTCCTCAACTAAACCTATTACTACCTTAGGGGTCATCCCAACCACCAGCCTTACTCATCCACCTATCAAACTAGATTTAGCCACATCCTCCAAAGTCAACACCAAACCTACTCCGAAACCCAAACAGAAGAACCAAACCTATAGAACTCATACCCCGGCTATGCCTACCATACCTACATCACCTTCACCCTTTCCATCCATCTTAGGGCCCCAACCTCCCAGTACGGTTAAGAAACTTCCGCCCGCTGGTAAACCAAAAACACAATAGCCCACTCCTTCCTCGTAAACCTCTAACATACCTAGGATCCTGACATGACTTACACCTACACCTGCAGCATCTTTACCACCCATACCTCCAATACCCTCAACAACTTCTTCATTACCCACTACACTTCAGTCTCTGTCTCTCACACCCTCTTGCTCGAACCCGCATCATCTACCTTCAGATCACCTTCGTTATCCCTGTGGGTAACTCACCCTCTTCCCCCATCTACTTTTCCCTCTAGATCTCGTACACCCATATCACCTTTACCTAAGAAGGTGCAACCCAAAAACAAAATCCGCTACCCTCCAATAAGGTAGTCAAAGAAACCATACACCCTCCTACCCATTCATTTACCATACCCCTACCCAAACAAACATGACCAACACCCAAGACCACTCCAGCACCCAAAACCATGGCTCAACCCACTCCCCCTCCTGCTAAGGACCGTTCCTTTACAATCAGCCACACCTACACCCAAACCCACTTTCACTTCCCATTGCAATCCACTAGTGAGGTCCTATGCCAAAATTTTAACCAACCTCCTTGAGACTTCTGTTATCACATTACCACCACTCAGACCTTATGACCCCCTCAAACCCAAGCCAAAAGGGTTTGATGACACTAAAATTTGTGCCTACCATCATGTGCCAGGGCACGATGTGGAGAATTGCAAGGCTTTGAAAATCATCCTTATCCAATTGTGTCCTCTGAAAACCAACTTTGACGATGACAACCTTCTCGATGAGGACCCTGCTTCACTGACACCCATTCCCACAGTCCTTCCCTCACTGCCCACTCAACAACCATGACCTCCACCCCCACAGTTCTTAGAGCCACCTCCAAGATTTGAAATTAACATGGTTCACATCAGAGAACTTGCTACACCATTACCTAAATGTCATTGTGCCCAGCTCACCTCATAGGGTTTTTCTCCTCCGGTAGGTTTTTTTCCGTCATGTCATTATACCACTCACCCTACACCTTCTTCGTTTGTCAACTCCCCTCAGATCAACATGATCCACGTTACTAACTGTGCTCAGAAGGATAAAGGTAAGGAAAAGGCAACTGACCCACCAACCAATCCTATACCCAACATACCATCTACACCCACACCTAAGATTACTATCCGCAGACCCACATACCCTATTTCTAATGGGGTCACACATCACACCATGCTCAAACAATTACACCAATCTCCCTCAAAATGTCCCTATATGACCTCATCCAAACCTCAGAATCCCATCGTCAAGCTCTCATGGAGGTTCTTCAAACTATTGAGGTTTTACCCAATGACCCTACACCCGTAGCCTCCATTATCACACCCCATCATGTAGCCTCTCTCACCAAATTGCCACCTTTATCCACACCTCACCCTACTCACCAAGTAGCCTCCCTTAGCTTCTCAGAGGAAGAGATCACACCGCACCAAACAGATGACCCAGACCCAACCCTCTTCATCTCTATCCACATCGATGATATACATGTATGACATGTAATGATTGATGGGGGCACTAGCATTAACATCATTTCATCCCATGCATTCACTCAAATGCACATACCTGACATTTGCATGCATAAACATCATATCATGTTGCATTCATTCAATGACGCTATCACCTCTACACTAGGCACTATCATTCTCCACATTCACGTGGGCCCCTGCACTATTCTAGATCTATTCTATGTCTTGGAGGGGGAATTTCAATATAACTTGTTGCTTGGCAGACCCTAGATTTGTGTCATGGGTTACGTTCCTTCCACTTTGCATCGTTGTGTAAAGTTTGAACATGAAGGACACACCTATACCATTCCAGCTGATCCATCACCTTTTAAAACATGCAACATGCTCTACCAACCCAATGACATGCTCATACCCATTAAGGCATCTACCTCCTCGACCACTACCCCTGCACCCACACCCCCACTTACCAGTATAGTTGCTACCTTAACCGCACATACCTCCTCCATTCCTACCGCTGCCACAACCTCCACGGTCGACCCATCGGCCTCCCAATCCATTAACTCCACCTCTGCATCGACCTCCGACACATCATCTATTCCAGCTACCCACATACCAACCACTGATCCCTTGGAAGGCATTTTTCAATGCCTCACTCTTGGAGAATATCACTTATATAGTGTCAACACATTCCTTACTCCACAAGAGTATGGAAGTCTTCACCAACACCCTCGTTATGATCACCGCATAGGAGAACACCTCCTTTATGGTCCTCCTCATCTCGTACCAGTCTCACCTATGGGGGACTTGATACTACCACTACACACCTGAACCACCATCACAAACTCGCCCATTTTTTTTGAATTTCCAGTCTCTCACCAATCACCATTTTCACCCACACCTTCCTGCACCGATATGTGCATGGAAGGGTTTTTTGTTTTGGATTTTACAAACAAGGCTGCCATATTGTCATCCCATGTACCACCCACAAACATAACGACTGTAGTGGTATCAGCTTTCCTGAACCACCTACTAAGCAAGCTCACATTGAACCCATCGAGAACATCAACCCTTCTCCACCTTCTTCACCTGCTCCACCTTCATCACCACCTTTGCCGACGGAGTCGATGGATCCAGAATCTATCCCTCCTAAATTTTTTTTTCATAAACACCATTTCCTTGGGGCCTTTGACTTATCAACGTGAGGGCGAGGCCCCTTCCTCTCTTCCCTTCCTATACCTTGAAATGATCGATGATGATACACCTTCCATTAACATCATTCAATGTTCAGGATGATGAATCTATACTCACCTACCTTGGTGTAGAAGATTCATATATTCATCGGTCGTTACCTTTTGAGATGCAAACCATGTTGAATGAATCGACTATCGAGATCAACATCCATACTCAGGACGAACCTGCACATCCTAAAGATCAGTCAATCTTTAGATGCTGCTGAATAGGAAGCCATCACTTCTTTTCTCAAAGATCATAACCATGTGTTCGCTTGGTCTTATGCAGACATGCCTGGTATTGACCCCACCATAGTGGTCCATAATATCGTAACCATTCCCGATGCCAAACCCATCAAACAAAAACTGAGGAAAATGCACCCTCGCATTGTCCCTTCTCATCAAAGAAGAACTTCAGCGTCTTCTTTCCGTTTCCTTCATATTACCCATTGATTATCCTCGTTGGATATCTAACATTGTCCCTGTCACTAAGGTGACAGGGGGACTCCGCATTTACACGGACTTTCATGACCTCAACCTCACTTTCCCAAAAGATGACTTCCCTCTACCCGACATTGACCAACTGGTTGACCTTACCACTGGTCACGAGATACTATCACTCATGGATGGCTTCTTGGGTTATAACCAAATCTT
The DNA here is from genome assembly GCA_019776745.2 of Taxus chinensis. Taxonomy (NCBI): domain Eukaryota; kingdom Viridiplantae; phylum Streptophyta; class Pinopsida; order Cupressales; family Taxaceae; genus Taxus; species Taxus chinensis. The sequence continues at coordinate 674,690,800 of CM034153.1, read as the reverse complement.
GCTTTCCCTAGAGGATCAACACAAGACCTCGTTCATCACCCCTTGGGGGACCTTCTGCTATCGAGTCATGCCTTTTGGCCTTAAAAATGCTAGGTGCCACATATCAATGGGCTATGACTTACATCTTCCATGACATCATGCATCATATATTGGAAGATTATGTGGATGACCTCCTCACCAAATCTAAATGCCACTCGGAGCACCTTGCCGTCCTAAAAACCATTTTTGACCACCTCATTAAATATTGTGTTTGCCTTCAGCCTAAGAAGTGCGTGTCTTGCGGTCCTCTTAGGAAAACTCCTGGGCTTTATCGTTTCCCTACGTGGTATAGAAGTTGACCCTGCTAAAGTCAAGGCCATTCTGGAAATGCCTCCACCCACTAACCTTAGACAACTATGTAGCCTGCAAGGTAAGTTGCAGTCTATTCACCATTTCATTTCACAATTATCTGATTGGTGTTAACCATTTCATCATCTTCTCAAGAAGGATGTCTCCTTTAAATGGGATGATGACTGCCACAAAGCTTTTGAGGCCTTAAAACAATACCTTCTCCAACCACCCGTACTCATTCCACCTAAAGATGATCAACCTTTCTACCTATACATCTCAGCTACCGATCATTCCTTGGGAGCCATGCTCACTCATCGCAATGAACAACACAGGGAGCAGGTAGTTTATTACATAAGTCCATACTCTTTTGGACTATGAAACCTGATACACCCATCCCGAAAAACTTTTCTTAGCCTTAGTTTTTGTTGCCACAAAACTCCATTTACCTACTCAAACACCTATGTTGTAACCAACACTGACCCCTTACACTTCATGTATGCCAAACCTTATCAAAATCAGCGTGCCACACGATGGCTTATGCTCTTAGCTGACCTCGACCTCAAATTCATTCATCAAAATTCCATCAAGGGCTAGGCTATCACTGACCAATTGGCCGACGCACCTATTTCCGGGGATCAACACTCTAATTTTGACTTTCTAGATGAGTCCATTGCTACCCTTTCCTTGGATGAACCCGCTTATCAAATGACGCTCTTCTTCGATGGTTCTAAGTGTTAGCGTGGAGGTGGGGCTGGTGTTATCCTCATTTTGCTTGATGGTGAACCCATGCCTTTGTCTTTCAAACTAGATTTTGATTGTACAAACAACATTTCCGAATACGAAGCAGCTTCGTATTAGGTCTCCAAGCCACCTACACCCTAGATGTCAAATCAATCAACATCTTTGGTGATTCCCAATTGGTCATAAACCAAGTCAATGGTATATACCAATGTCATAATGAGATACTTCAAAAGTATAAACATCATGTAGACATACTTTTGACCACCTTTGACCGTTACGCCCTTCAAACCATCCCTCGTTCGACTAACAAATTTGTAGATACCATGGCCTGCTTGGCTTCTCAAATACCCGCTTCACCTGCCGATTCTAAAATATTTGTCACCATACAATGAATCCAATCACCTTCTTATTTACCTCACGAAGTTTACTCTATCGAAACCGCTGCCCCTGATCTGAGTGACCTTTGGTATAAACAATACTCCGACTACCTTTCTCTCTCCATCTTACCTCCTGATCTCACCCGTAATGGACAACGCGCCTTCCTTAAAAAGGTCTCTCATTACGTCATCATGGGGGGCCTTCTCTATAAGCATAGATTTGATGGTATTCTCTTACGATGCCTCACGAGTTCCAAAATTCCTTATACCATTAAGGAAGTTCATGATGGCATATGTGGAGGTCACTTCAGTGGCCTTGCTGTTGCTAAGCGTATTCTTTTCCTGGGCTATTACTGGCCGACCTCAACCATGATTGTTGTGACTATGTTAAACATTGTGTAAAATGCCAACAACATGCCAACCTTCATCATACACCCAGTCATGCCTTACAGGTCACCCGTGACCTTTGGCCCTTCTCTCAATGGGGTTTGGATCTTGTCGGAGAGATCAACCCCCATTCTTCCCAACGACATCAATGGATCATCACCGCTACCGAATACTACACAAAATGGGTTGAGGCCATACCACTCATCTCCATGAAAGCCAAGAAAATATGTGAGTTCATCAATCATCACATCATTTTTCACTTTGGTGTTCCTCATCGTCTCATCACTGATAATGGAAAACAATTCAAAAACAAAACATTGTAAAAACTTTGTGATGCCTTCAGCATTCAGCTAAGTTTCTCATCACCTTATTACCCATAAACCAATGGCCAAGCCGAATCCACTAATAAAACCCTAAACAAAATTCTCATGAAAGTGGTTAACGATACTGGGAAGGACTGGCATACGCACATTCCTTTTTCCCTATGGGCATACCGCACTAGTATCCGCACTTCCACTGTGGCCACACCATTTTCTCTGGTCTACGGTACTGAGGTTGTTCTACCTCTCAAAGTCCAGATTCCCTCACTCTCGCATTTCTCTCCATGACATGCTCAATGATGATGAATTTCATTAGGACCATTTAGCACAACTTGAGTTATTAGATGAACGTCGTCTTAACACTCTTGACCACCTTCAAGTTTACCAAAAATGTATCAAACATGTGCCTACGAAAAACGTGTCCATGAATGAACCTTCCAAGTCAGTGACCTTGTCCTGAAAGAAAATCAACATGTAACCAAAGCAGAAAAAAGTAAACGGGGAAATTTTCTCCTAATTGGCTTGGACCATACATCGTGACCCATACTTATGGATCAGGTGCCTATCGTTTATCTTCACTCGATGGTAAACCTGAACCTGAGCCCCTTAATGCCTTGCATCTTTGACTGTTCTACTGTTGACCTATAGTCCTACATCACTTTTGCCTCCTTCCATGCTCATCCCTTGAGCGCTATCCACTTCATACACCTCACCAATGATTAAACAAGAATCACGTGAGTACCCATCACTTGTTATCTTCTCTTGAATATGTGTACCACGACGCTACACATAGCATGATTCTCATGGATACTTTTCATCTACCTTTAGATGAGATCCCATGGTCGTTTCACCCTGCTTTCTGAACAAGAATCCTATTCTTCACCTTGGTCTTGTCCATGACTTCAAAGCCCTCACATGGGACCCAACTCCTTGAGTCAAACTTCTAATAAAAAGATGACTCCCTCAAAAGGACATCTTCCTCTCTGCAATCAATAGAAATAGATTTCTCCCTCAAAGGACAACTATGTAAAACCCTTTCAAAAAAAAAATGAGAGAGACTGAAGCTTCCCACATCGATCAGCTTCATGAAGACCTCAAGGAGTTCATTTCCTCATCCCATATAGACTTCCCGCATCGATCAGTCTATCTCAAATACAAGTCAACACAGACAAATTTTTAGTCATGGACTTGCCCATTATGACCTCGGATCTCTTTCCCAAAGAGCATGCCACCTCATATCATATAAAATTACCCACCTTTCACCCTTCTCACCATTTGCACCCCCATTTTCCTACCACCTCAAGGGACCTCTTAGAAACCAAGACATTTGGTGATCATGTGACTACTTTTCACCTTAGAACACTCAATCATGTAATGTCTTTAGGGTCTTACATTCATCACCTCCTCCAAGGTATGATCTACTCGGTATGATCCTAACCAATCAGGTGGCTTTATTGCCCCTTCTTATCTTTTAACCATCTTTATTTACATCTTGATTACCTTATACAGGACTTGGTCCTCGATGCTTACCTTTGGGGTAATCTTCTTCTTTTTCCACAATCGACATCGCCTATACCACTTTTCCTATAACCCACCCACACCTAATAGACCTAAACCCAAATCATGCCTAAAACCTACCAACTCATTTTCTACATCCTCATATTCTTCCCTAGCTCATGGGAGAACTACATCGGCCTGAGGTCCCTTTTCACCAGGACTATGTAGGCAGCACTCCGAGGGCATGGGGCCCTTGGAGGTTAGCTCAGCCACTCTCTACCCTAACCAATTCATCTTTCATTTTCCTCACATTACATTCTACCCTACTTAGTTTCCTTTTTATATCTAAAACTTGGAAATTAAACCAAACAAATAACAAGTTGCTTAACATTTTTATCATCACCACAACATACATTTATTATGACTACCATCATCATCCATATATTATAAAGCATCTTAAAAATAACCCATATTATCATTCATTATATAAATTAATGAATCACAACCCCAACCACTTTAAAAATCAATCATGCCTAGATCACAAACCTGACTCCACCATGCCTAAACCGACCTGACTCAACCATGCCTAAACCAACTTGACTCAACCATGCCTAAACCAACTTGCCTATGACCTCAACCATGCCTAAACCAACTTGATTCAACCATGCCTAAACCAACCTGACTCAACCATGCCTATGACCTGACTCGATCCATGCCTAACCAAACCTAACTCGATCCATGCCTAAAACCAACCTGACTCCATCATGCCTCACTTACCTAGTTTTCATCCATATCACAACAAAAAATTAAAAGTCTCATAAAACACCAACAAACCAAGAATATCATCCATCTCATCATATACATAAATATGTGTCTCAATACAATATACATGGATATCCCATCATGTCTATCTCAAACACATCATCGGCACATAGGCTGATACTCGATACAAAATGTCATCAGCACGCAGGCCGATCTCATATACAATAAAATAATAAACAATACAAAATCTCTTCAACACGTAGGCCAGTATATGCTCAAAATATACAAAAACTCTCATACATCCTCACTATCTTTGGCACGTAGGCTGGTATATATAAAAAAATGACTACAATACATCAACAATTAGGAGCCATATATCAGGCATCTCGGTGCACATCCTCCATATCTGTGTCACCTGTACCCTCTACCTCCTCGGCCCCAGTCTGGGTCCCTATTGGTGCCTCACCTAGAGCTGGCCTCCATGTGAGCTGGTGGCCTCTCCATGATCTGGCCTCGGAGCTCGATGGCCCCCTGTGCTCTCTACACTATGAGTGCGAGATCTAGTCCTCTCACTCGAAGCCTGTTGTGCCCGGTACTCTCCATAGGATAGAAAGTCTATCCCAGCCACCATCAGCTGGTCTTGGTAGTATCTGGCCTCACCTAGGGCATCCCATAACCTAGGATATAGGCATGGTCTGTGGTGGCCCCATAGGCCTCGGCCCCTGTACCTATCCTGCGGGACCCTATCCCACTCCTGCCTGTGAACTGGGACCCTATCCCGGTGCCTGTGGTGGTGCCCTCTACCCCTATGCCTGTATCTGGGCCTATAAGGCCCCAATCTATGTCTGAGTTGTGGCCAACTGGCCCTATAACCCTGTCACATATGCCTATAAGGTAGCCACCCGACCATCATCCCCATCTCCATCTCCATCCCCACCCCAGCCATCTGGGCCTGAAGACTGGCCACCTGAGCATGTAACTCCGCTACCTCTACCTCTGAGCTCGCAAGCTGTGTCTGTACCATACCCAACTGGGTAATCAGAGTCGCCACCTACCCCTGTAGGGCATCCCTCTGCACTGTGATGGTGGCTAGATCCGGCTGCCCCGGCCTGGGTGGTATGGCTCGTAAATGAGCCACCCACCACTATCTATATCTGTCTGTGACCCCAGCATCATCAATCCACCAGTCTACTACCTGCTCCTCCTACCCTGTGGGCACTGTAGGTTGTGGTAGAGGTAAGGGCCTCTCCATGTCATCTCTCCTATACTATGGGAAGGGCGGAGGTACGTCCTGTAACAACCCAAACTACTGCCTAACTCTGTCAACTGGGATCATCTCGTGCTCCCCAGCACGGCAACCCTGTATCCATCTCAGTAGCTATAACTCAGCTAACTCATCACGCATCTACCTATATGATGGGAAGTCCACATATGGCCTCCAAATGATGTCCACCCCAGACAACCCCTCCAATAAACACCAGAAATAGGCCACATCATGTGTGGGCCTGTCTGATCTCCACTCTCCAATAATAGGCACCCATCACCTATACCCCACTCGTACATAGCCTGGCGGAAAGGCATCGGCTCAGGGCATGCCCACTAGACACACATAGACAATGTGCTCATATGCCCAGTAGTGCAGTAAAAAGGTACAACACAGGCTAAACCTGCGCATAACCGTCCATATGCCCATAACTCCCTGTATAACTGCACCAGGAATGTTGGCACCCAGGAAAATTGTCTGATCTATCATCATATCATGGAGTACCCCCATCAACGAGTGGGGAAATCTACCTCCCTCTGCATCTGGCAGTGCAAAGCAGCACACTGCCTCCATCAATAGAACTACTAGCCTCATCTCCTCCGAACAGGGCTAGGTACATCTCTCCATAGCGAATGCTGGCACTATGGAATGTCAGCTCAGCCATCCCCTCTCCAAACACCATCAGCATCAGCTCCTCTGAGGCCTCGGAGGAGATCAAATAGACCTGGGTACCCAATATGGGTAGCCGTAGAATCCTGAACACATCCTCCAGGGTGACTGTCATCTCACCCATCGGTAGGTGGAACGTGTTGGTCACGGAATCCCATCTATCGATGAGCGTAACCATCAGACTAGGCTACCGGACTACATGTTGGTAGTGTCAGACCCCACTCAGGCCCACCACCTCCACATGTTGCAGCTCCTCAGGGGTCACTGCACCATGAACTATCACAAGCAGGGGTGGAACCCTATCCCACATGCATAACTGATCTCTCCCTTACATCCAATACGAACAACAAATTAATCTACATTTCTCATACCCATACTCACCCACTATCATTTTTCTGCACCCTATTTTACCTCTACCCATCTCAACCACCCAACCTGTGGCACTTTTGGCCCCTTACTCTCCAAAACCTGACTGGTGCCGGTTCTCTCTAACCAACCCCGGTCACCCCTAAACTGGCATCGGTCACCTATTTTGTGACCGATACCAGTTCAATAATACCGATGCCGGTTCAACCCAACCGATGCCGGTCACTATCACGGTGAAAACCCACGACCCCCAAACCCTCCCTTCTCAAAAACTTCCTACCCTGACACTTCTCCCACCTAAAATCACCTACACCTCCCCCCTACACCTCATTCCTTCCCCTCTTCTCCCACTTATCTCTCTCCCCCTCCTATTCGACCTAATTTACCCTCCCATCTTCCCAATTTTATTTTTTTCCCCCACCCACAATAAAAAAAAACAAAACCAAAAACCTAATTCACAAATCACCTAATCTATCTAACAAAATACAACAAGAGTTGGATGCTTACCTCATCATGTGCCATCGTCATGGTGGCACATCTGGCCGCTGCACCGGTGGCCCCTGATCCCTCTCCAGCCTCTACCATCACAAAATCTCTACCCACATCTCTAACCAATCGAATCATGCCCACCGATCCTGTGGACCCACCTCTCAATAACCAATCACCCACTTCTCAGATCACCAACTCACCACTCCATTCCATCTGGACACTTTTCCCTTTTTTTCTCTCTCCTTTGTCATTTTCTCAATTCACTAAATGACAAATGAATAACAAAAAACATGGATTTTTTGTTTTTATAACAAACCCGACCTAACCGATGCCAGTTTTACCTTCACCGGCATCGGTCATGTGCCCTACCTTACCGTAGTCGGTTGCACTATACCAGCATCGGTTACCCCTGACCAACATCAGTCACCCTCTCTTACACAAACACCCAATTTTGTTTTTTACCTCACCCTGACCTTTACCCTCACCCGATTTACCTCACCCTCCATACCTCATCATTTACTACCTACCCTCATCCTCCTTTGGGGACTCATTATTTTACCCATATCTCGGCCTTACCCATGCCGTAACCTAGATTTTTGGACCTGGACCATCACTAGTGACCTTTGACCTCATGTGTTCGCTATACCTTGTGGCACTAAAACCTGTGTTGTTGACCTAATGACCTTACCTTGCCTCTAGCTGTGACCGTTTATCCTGACCCCTACCTTTGGTGTACCAGAACATACCTAACATTCCTGCACCTAACCTACGTCGTGTTTCCTGACCATATCCTATACCTTGGATACCAGAATCACTTCAACCTTGTTTGGATAAACCTATCGACCTTAGAAATGTAGAGTTTTCCTACTCTTCAAACTGGTAGCTGTGTTGTAGTTTATACATGTGTGTGCATTTGACTGTTACTACCTTTGACCCTGACCCATTACCTAGATTACCTGAGTAGACCTGGCTCCCTTTTTTCCCCCTGTTACCCACCTTCCTTTTCATCACATTTACCTTTTATCAAACCACTCACTGATTCTACCTTCTGCCTCGTCAATTCCTGGTTTGAGGGGGATCACCTTCACCCACACATGGGGCAACCACATCTTATTTTTGTCAGCATCGCTTACCAATACAAGCTACGCAACAAAAAGGGGCAAAATGTAGACACCAAAATTAGGTCACACTCCCCTTTGGTCCCTCGACAAATAAATACCTTCATCACATTCACCTAGTCATGGCCCCCTTCACCCCACTAATATTAATTTAATTAATTTAATTAAATTAATTCATTATCCTCACCATATTTATTATTTAAATATCTTAATTTAGATAATGCCCACACATATGCCACACCTAGACACCTCATCAAGCCACCTCACCCTAAGACCTATTCTTAGTAAGTTGCCATAACTAACTAAGTCTTACCCAAACCCTAAAAATCAATGCCTACATTCCCTCTAACCACATTCCCACATACTTACAAGAAGCTTCCAGTCTAATCTGTGGGTTAACGACATGAGATCCCAAAAAATCAAGGGGATCTGCCTAGTTTAGTAAACCTAGGAAATCCCTCCCTAACTGACGCCGGTTACCCTTAACCACCACCGGTTAAGCCGGAACTGCCATCGGTCACCTTTTAATCCCCAAAACAACCTTATTTTCAAGGTTGGAAAAAGGTTGGTGGATTCCTGAGAGATAACACATCTTTTGAGAACAAGTTTCTGTGAGAACACACATGCAAGGAAGGAGATCAAGCATTTTCTCTTGCACAGACATCCGGCATTCATCCAGCAACCACCCAGCACAGATTTGATCCAACCAGGTAAAAAGGAATGCACATGCAGCCCATGCAGGAGCTTTCCAACATTTGGTGATCCTCAACAGCATTCAACCTCTTACTAGCACCTTCATCCATCACTCACAGGCACCCAGAACTAGATTTCAAGTAAGTAGAATAGTTTACTCCTCTGGTTCATTCATTTTATTATTGTATCTTCATCCTTTGTTCTCCTAGCCACCCATTAACCTCATTTAATACTCACCCCTCCATATCCCTATTAAAACCTCACCAAACCCCATCCAAATATCCTAATACCTCACTCCGACCAGCCTAGTCCTTTGTGTAATCATAAGGGAGATCCAAAGCTCATTCTGTGGAATTCCTAGTTTTCCACAGTAACCAGCACCGGTTCTCCCCAACCGATGTCGGTCACCCTTAACCAATGTTGGTCTCTGTATTTACCAATACAACCCAGAAATAGTAACCTATCCCACCTATTCTCACATCACCCTTAATCACCTGTGACCTACTTGAGACCTCTGTCAGACCTGCAAAGAACCAGAACCAACTACTTGACCTTCAGATCTTATTTTAACCTAGCCTGTTAGATTAGATCTTTCTTATTGTGTTTTTAATGAGATACCTAAATCATTTTAATTACAATAGGATTTACTTCATTACCAACATTAAATTTTTTTAAAAAGTGGACTGACAACCGTCTAGGAAGTATCACACTTCCCGGATCTAGCACATGCTAGGCAGTTCACTGCACATATTGTTTAACTTTTATTTGGTGGTCTTGTGTTCCATTTTAGGTAGTTCCTCCCAGCCAAAAGGAAGCTCTCACGATCAGCTGTGGGTTCATGAGTCATACGTGTGTAACAACCTATCAACCATCATTTCAATAGGTATTCCTCCTATGCCCATTACCCTATCTGTTTCATCAATATTCAAAGAAACGTCTAAGAATTAAATTCTACTGGGGTTTTAAGTGGATCTGGTCATATTTTATTTATTAATGAAATATGCATTTTTTAGGGATTATTCAGCAATACCATGCACTTCCAAATGATGGTTTCTATATGAGTATGAAGCACCAACATGCTTCATGAATCTACTTTCTAAACTACAATTCTAGTATTCTACATTAAACAAGTCTTAGCTATATTAAACACTCAAATTTCAATGTCTTGGTATTTGTTTGAATCAAGTTCCATACATCATTGTATACCTTCTTGATCACATTTTAGATAATTCCAAAAATTGGTAATTTTTCCTTTGGTCTCTAGTTAGGATGTCTCACTTTCTATCCTTCTTTAGACACTTTCTCTACTCTACTCCTACCAATAGTTGGTTATCATCTTCCCTGTCAAAAATGGTCTTGAACTTCCCCATCTATTTCGTTGTTTGAGTTTCTCTTCACAGTTTTCCCATTCTCCTATTTTCATTAAAAAATGATCCTTTTCTTATCCTTTAAGATTCCTCTTTACATGTCTAGACCTTTCCCATTCATCTGGGATGGTACTAGGAATACATCACATTTGGCACCTTCCTGACTACTCCATAGTTACAGTCTTAAATGTACACCATGGCCTTTTCCACATCTATCATCTTAACTAATAAAGGAAGTGTCTCTAATAGACCTAATATTCCTAACAAATTCAAACAAATGATATTTATCATATTCTAGAATAATTAAATGAACAAAATTTCAATTGGAGCTAACAATCTCCCCTTACGTGATGGTACCCATTAATTGTGACATGTAACATCCAATTATCTATAAGCATGAGTCCATGGAACTGTCCAATTTGTACATAATTTAATGTTTTTGGCAATTCAAGAACAAAGTCTATACATCACTCCCATAGCTCAGGTTTGGGTATCAACAGATGTTGATATAAACTTCCATTTTTGCCTTGAGATTTAGAAGTGATGATAACTCTGTTTGCAGAATCTTCTTCCATCACAGTTTATAAAATATCACTGCAGACTATCTCCATTGACCTATTATCCAAGACCCATATCACGGTTCTTAGTATCAGGATTCACCATGAGATTATGGATCTCTTTCAAATTCACCATCAAATCCGTATTTTATCTAAATTTATAGTCCATCCGATTACAATCTTTTATTCGGTAGATTTACCGAACTTAAAATTAGAGTTGATCCATGTTGGTATACAACTAACCATTGTTATGTTCCCAAACATCCTTAGATTCCATGGATCTCCATTATTGGTCAACATTGTTGTACTATACTCCTACTCATATGGCTATTTAACATTAATCGAGCACACATTGTGAGTTCTTTGTCTACTTAAGTCGTCAATTACTCCATCCAATAACTCTTGAAGAAACAATTAGTACACCACTTCATATGCTTGAGGTTTAACTTACATTATGTTTAGTGAAAGTGCATAAATAGATGATGCATTCCTATCACTGAATCAAAACTCCTCCATAGAAATTAATCTCTTACAAGGAATTAGATATAGATTTATAATTGCATATCAACTTTTGGTAATAAATTTTGTGTAAGGTTTTGATTTACATTTATAGCATGAAACTTTAACTTCTCTATTGACTAGATCCATTCTTGGGTTTACCTTTTGATTCAAAACAGAGACTTTACTAACCTAATGTTTCTTCATCATATCCATAAGAAGATGTTAATCTTCTATAATTTCATGTCCGGTTTTGTTGATGATTTTGAATCATGGGAATCTAAAATGTTTGGCTTACATGCTAGAAACTTTCATGATGAGCTTTATAATATTGTTTATTCACTGACCATTGCTTCTTGGTACCAAGTGCACTATATTTTATAGAGTGAGCCTTTTTGATCAACAATGATAAAAACTTGTTCCCTTCAGTGAATATGTCTTTCTTCAAACTAGGATCTTTGGCAATCATCCAACATCAAAATTGGGCTCTACTTATAGTCATTCATGTCCTTCTCCCTGCAACGGATCCTATTTACTATTGGATCTATCCTTAATAAAAGGATCAAGTGAACATAAGAAAAATCCCAAATAATAATTAGTTCATCCTTCTACTTAAGACCTGTATTCCCCCTTGAAGACAAAGCTAAGATTTTCTATTTTTGGCACAATTATAGTTTATACCAAAAACTCCATTTACAATTGACTATTGAACTTCATCCTCAAGGCTTGGTATTTGGTACGAAGATGGAACTACTCACTCCATAAAAAATTTATTGTGAGTATCTCACTCAAAAATCACACCATTGAACTCCTTGGATACCATCATGAATACAATTCATTTATTACGCAACAAAAAATGTATCATTAATTGACTATATTCTTACTTGCCAATAAGTGTTTTTTGTTGACACTCTTTCCAAGTATGATTATCCCTATTGATTGTACTCTCTAGATAAAAAAATTCTTAGGCCATGGTTATCCAATATAGCATCAGAAACCCTAGAGGATAGCCTCGAATACACGCAGTAATGTACATGAGTGGTAGTCCAAACACTGTATCCAAAAAGATGACCTGAATTTTCCCTGCAATACAAAGTTATGATTGGCGGTAGTGATAATTTGTAATTTGTTCCTTGAATGCTCTAATTACCATATGACCAAAGCTCAAATGGTAAAATGATGCCTAAATTCCTTATGGTATGCCAAAAAATTTTAATTGGCGATTAGGTATTCATATTGTAGTATAAGAAATCAATATTTGTTACAACCTATATCAATCTATGATAAGACTTCCCATAAAAGCCTTCCCAGGTTGACTATCTACGAGTTGACTGATATATGAGTACATTATCTGGTATGTCCCAACGATGCTAGGAGACCTTTGCTTTTACACTATTGGTGCTAATGAGACTTTGGCTAGGATACCGTACAGTCTGTCACCACTGGTGATCATAATCGAAGGCACAATTAATATCTTCCCCCTATCGAGTGAGAGGTGACACATACTTGCAGCAAAAAAACATTATTAAAACAACTCATGTCTACTGGGTCATCACCTCATATCAACATGAACTAGATAGAACTACAATATGATAGAAAATAATACATCATTTGATCTATCCAAAGGTGCCACTATAGCATAACCCTTCTTGGACCTAGGTTCAAATTGCTCATTAGATGGATCATGTTGTCGATACTATTATCTTGTTAAATCCCTAGGAACATATAAATCCTCAAGAGTACAACCTTTTTGTCTCTGATAGCATAAGCGATGGCAAACAATGCTTACATCCTTAATTTTGAAGGACAATCATCCTCCGAGCAAAAACATGGTGTAGTAACTTCCAAGAGACATAACTGTAGCTATGATTAACTCTGTTAAAAATGTGACGAAAAGATTAGAACATGTAGAAGATGGTGGAAGGTTGCGGATTTTTTTTGGAAAAAATTTACCCCTCAAAATCAGCATCTAAAGCCCTCAAAATGCAATTTTTGTAGTGTTTTTTAAAAATAGTAAATTCGCGAAATTGTCACATATGTAATTCATGAAAGATGAACCACATCATCTCACTCACGATTGGTGACCTTCCACATTCTTCTAGGTTCCTCTTCATATATATATATATGTAACCCACAAGGGAAGTACACACATCTCCCTATGAGATAACTATTGTAATCATAGTCTTTTGAGAAATATGTAGATCTCTTTTTAGAGATAATTTTAAGAATTATACATCTCTTCTCAGAGACAGGTTTTCTATTTTCATCTAACACAATTGTTATTCTATCCTTTAATCCCAGAACCCCTTTGAATTTTTGATCATTCTTGATATTGGATGATCCCTATTGGAATCCATTATACCAACAATATTTTAATTCATGACCTTTCTTACCAAAAATTAGACACTATTTCTAATTTTTTCTCCCTCGCTAGTTTTGTTGATTACTTTACTTCCGGGGGTGTTATGATGACTTCATAGAAAATTTCCCTTTTTGATGTGAAGTTAAAGCACGTTCCTATTCATATTCTTTCATGCGCATGGATTCTTCTTGTTGTAACATGTTCACCAAATTTTGAAATGTTGATGTTTTTCCATTGACCTTCAAAGTGGCCATAAAGATCCTATAGGTGGGGGAAATGTTCTCAATACTATTGGTAAAAATGATGCACATATCAAATCTAATTCCAATGTTAGTAATTATGCCCTCAATGTTGAAATACACCTAAAAAAGTGTTTCATTTTTCACTACTTTTCAATTTGAGACTGTGTAGTTGACGTTGGAGGTAGAGAATTGTATTCTAATTTTGTACCTCATACAATATGTTGAGTTTATTCCACACTTAATTGGTTACTATGACATCACAGTTAAAAGGGTTGTACCTCATATAAAACTCCAAACAATATGATAAACTTAGTCTTCTGATTAGATCTATCAAACTACAATTATACATCAACATAATTTTTGTAAACACAAAATCTATACACTTGGGTACATTTCTAGGTCCTAAAGCATACTAATGTATACATGATTTCTAATCAAGAAAAATAGTGGTTGACAACTCCTTTTGGCCTTTTGGTTGCTTTGTCTCTTGCATTTTACTATTTTTGAGTTTGACTGAGCATTCATTAGGCTTTACACATCTTACATTTTTGCCAACACTCAACTGATTTACCTTTTGATGGCCTCAGAAACTAGAACCTAGTTAGGATAGAAGTGCCCATGCGCTCATATCCCTCCTGAGCACTCTTGTCCCTCTGTTTCTTCTTCTAACTCTTTTGGGTCCCTTTCTCTTCTTGGTCACCTTTTAACAATTTTGGTTGGCCTTTCAGTTTTCAATTACTAAATTCAAACAAGGGAATCATATAAATACTTAGTTACTTCTTTCACATAAAGGTCCAAACAATATAAACATTATCTATCACCCTCTAAGATTGCACAAAGGAACAAGAGAAATACAAAGTACATATATAATACATCCATATAAAGGTCAAGGGATAAATTGGTCTGCATGTACATCACATAGGAGGGGATTTTATTCTATTCCATCACACACATTTTTTATATTCGGAACAATCTAGATCTAGCTTGCTATCATCATACAACTTGCACAAGGGAAACCTAGGACATGAGATAAGGATACACACACATGGGAAACTACATGGAGTTTGAGATGTAGTGTAATGCTTGGATGTAAGTTCACTCTTTGAGTGACCTCTGAGTCAATCTAAATCCCCATTTTGCATCTTTTTTATTAGATTTGATGTGGTTTGCGGGTATGTATAGGTAGTCATTTGTTTTGTAGGTTACAGGTGTGATTGGTGACCTAAAAATGAAAAAAAAAAGACAAAGAGAGACTAAAAATGAAGGTATTACGACCCATAAAGTATCGTCACCTGATAATTTTAGCAGACACAGGCACCTAGATCAATCATTAATGCCTGGGGTGCTCCCGTCCTTCTATGAGCGCTTCTGCCCTGTACATTCCTAGGTTCCAAACCCTCATCGAGCCTGTATGAATTTATTACTATCTTGTTTTAGTAGCTACAAAATCACGATCACTCTCAGGTTGTACATAATCAACTAAGTCATCATACCTCTCTCATTTTCTTAGGGTTTAACATCCTCGAATGGTTAGTGCTTGCATATTGATGTACTTAATCATTTGAATATCATTTATTATAATTAGTTACTTTGAATAATGTTTACTTAAAATTATATTAAATCATTTGGTGAACCCATACTCATGATCGACCACTAAAATCCTTATTTTTTCTATTCTATTAGATTTTTCTTTCCCTAACCCCAAACCCTAGTTGTACCAAGGATCATTTTTCCATCTATTGTTTATCATACATCTTATTTACATATTTCTTCCTAGGATTTCATCCTTGATCCTATCCTCTATATCACTTTCTAGGGATCTTATTTCATAAATTACCTTTTCCTTCATATCATGGCCCCTAACATTCCTCTAGTATCCTTATATAAATTACTTCAAAAGCACCCAGTTTGCAAATATGCTCTCAAAAAATCCATACATACAATGTACATCCCTTGTGATACACCACCTTCACAAGTATGTGAGATTTTCAATCGTATCTCTGACCCCCCTATTAGTTCTAAAAACACAAATTATTAATCCATCTTCGAATCAATTCAAGATTTAAACCTTTTCTTTCAAGATAAACATCAAGCTATGGAATCTACAATTACATCCCTCACAACTAAAAGTCAACATCTCAAGGATTCTTCTCATGCCCATCCTAGTTCTTCTTCTATGCCTCACCCTGATCCCTTGTTTACTACATGTGCTCATACATGTGTGGTCAAGGTATTACCACAAAAATCACCTATCAATTTTGATTGAAATGGTAGGAAACACGATATTCTCTTTGAGCTCCTTAATCACCAATTAATCACCTTGCCACCTACTCATTACTACCCTATTTATTGACTTACCAAATA
The DNA here is from genome assembly GCA_019776745.2 of Taxus chinensis. Taxonomy (NCBI): domain Eukaryota; kingdom Viridiplantae; phylum Streptophyta; class Pinopsida; order Cupressales; family Taxaceae; genus Taxus; species Taxus chinensis. The sequence goes on along the minus strand of CM034153.1, from coordinate 674,674,397 downwards.
CAAAGGTCACTCGTTTTGTAATTATCATAGAATTAATGGACATTATGATGATGATTTCTATGCTTTAGAATGAAGAATCAATAAATTTGAGCGTTAATACTTTATTTTATCTACTAAAAAACATTCTTCTACGCAATCATCTCCAATTACCAAACCCCAATGGGTTACCAAATATGATCCCTCTATGTATAGCAAGCATCACACAATATTCACTCCTATTCCTTCTCCAGTAATTGAAGAGTCACCACAAGCACCATATAAGGCCAAACATCAAAGTAAGAACATCCAGTTTCCTTGCCACAAGCCGAGATCCCCAACCAACATACCTATTTTAAACTTATAATTCCTCCTTTCAATATAGATAATTCCTATGTTGATGACTAGGACCTAAAAGAAGCTTACGATGTTAGTGAACCATTTGATTTTTCATATGATAATTTGTGCACATTATATTTCAATCCTAGAAATGTTGTTGACTCTGATTTTGATGTTGGTCATACCCTTGATTCTACCTACCATTTTGATGACCATAATTTTTCTCACGACACATTTAAACATCTTCCACCATTACATGGTCTCTTTACCTTCATCAGATAGATCTCCATCACTCACATATTTGGTGGGCATCCAACTTCCCCCATAGTCACATGTTTTAATCAACATTTTCCTATATATACTATTCACACACACACACCTATACCTTACTTTCCCTTTGCACTTTAAGTCAATATTTCTCGCGCAACTTTCTATTATCTACATTATGAACACACCTTACTACTTCTATCTATTATTATTGCTCCATTTCTAATCCTATACCACTCCATACATGCTTTTCTCCTCATTCTTACTTATAGATTATTCTATTCATGATACACATACTACTTTATATGTATGGTATACATCCTTTCGTTCACTACACCTATTAAGGATATTATTTCTCACAATGATCACATCTATTTGCTAGTAGCTCCTAATATACACACTTGGGGGGCATAAAACTTCCCCTCTCCTCACCTGCTTATTATACCATTACTTCTTCCTATCTATACAACACAATATTGCTACTAAATACTCTGCCTTGCCACCTGATGAATCAATCTTGTTCTAGGTTAATACTTGAGTGTTGAGGGTGTAATTACCAAATGAACCTCACCTCAGACACATTTTCTGGGGGGTAATGTGAATCCCCTCATCTGCACATCTTTCATATTACAACACACCATCACATTCACATGGCGTCTACCTATCTTGGTTGTATTTACTCTTGTTATCTTATAATACTTACATGTTGCAATTTGTTTCCTATGCTACTTGGATTCTTAGTATGTCATTATTTGTTTCTATACACACATACACGTTCACATGGTATCTTGAGGTGAATGTAGGACCTTTACAAATTATTACATGATGTAATATTCTCGACACTGATCTTTACCAGTCCCAACGAGGATCCTGGGGGCATCTACCTTTACTTCTCTCATACTCCACACTCACTGGTCCTATTGTTACAATATTTACTACTTGTCACTATCACCTACTTTTCACTGATCTATACATGAGTTGACATACTATTTATCTTTCTAATATGATAATAGGTGCTTTATGTGTAGAAATTTCCTTGCAGGATACTATAAAAACATGGTTATTTGTTACATCTTGTTTATTATTGTTTTCTACTATTTGCGGGCTATGCTCTATGTGTTACTTGATCAATTTTTTATTATGGATTCTTCGGCCCTGATTTTCTTGTGACATTGTGAGCGATGTCCCATATATGCAACACACTTTTTTTGGGAACTATTTCCTTCATAATTTACTTTCTACATTGTATTCTATCCCATGCAAGCTCTTTTTTAATAACACTTATTTTTAACCTATATTGTTTGCATGTTCCATGGTTATCTACCATGCACATACCATACCCCCTACATGTATCCAATCTATGATATGCATATCACTCTCCGATCCTCTCGTTTGGGCCACATCCTCATATATTTGTGACATGCACCCTAAAATGAGGGGAAAAATTCTTGGGTGAAAAAATCACCTTTCCAACAAAACAAAGCTCCAAAAAAGAACAAAAAAATACATAATTGGAAAAGGTACACCATTACAGAGTGGTCTAAAATCAAACTTGGATCACAAAAAAAAATTAGACACTATTAATCAGTATCATATTAGAGGAATAATTCGGATTAGAATCTTTAGAAGAATATGAAGACTTATAATCATTGGGATTGGAATCTTCAGAAGAATCATAATCATACCACTTGAGATGGGTTGAATATGGGGGAAGAGGTAAGTGAAAGGGTTCTTTGGCGGAAAGACTCAAATGAGGTCTAATTGTGATAGACATCATTTGATGGGAATGCTAAAACTTAGGTTCCTTACTGTCATAAGTATGCAAAAATGCATGATAATCAGTCTTTGTCAGCACATGCCTAGACATAGATAGTACATGGGATATCATAGGGGTTATTGTGTTGACATATTCAACAAGTGTATCTATATAACCAATGAGAGCATAAAAATGATTCTCCTCATTAGACACATATTAGAATTCTTTTCTCGATAATGTTTAGGAAACGTATTCATATTGGGGGATTTTTTAGGAGTGGATGAATCCATCTCCATGTCACCACATTTGACTAAGTCTTGGATGTAGTGGTGAAACTGCAAAAACTTATCTGTTTTGTGACCTTTAACATGGTGTAATCAGAAATATTAATTATCTCTAAACAATGATGGTTTAGGTACATCATCCTCATAAGGCACAGTTTTAGAATATCTAAAACCATATTAACCACCTTTAGATGTTTTAGTATTGATTGCATTGAGTCAGATAAAGGAGTGAAATTATGACACTTATACTACATAGGCGGAGCTCCCTTTACAAGCTTCACATGAGTGTTGTTTTGAACGACTTGCACCCACTTAGAATATATTATCCCATCACTAATGACATTTTTATTTCTATTAGGAACAAAAAAAATTTTATCGTTAGATTTAGAATCATTATGATCACATGAAATTTTTTTTAGGGTCCCTCTAGCTAACAATTCATTTTCAATTTGACTCCCTTTTTCACTTACCTCTTCGAACTTGTTGCCACAATGCATTTGTAGGTGGAACGCAATGTATGGATGGAGGTTGGGAAAAAATATGATTATCAACTATTTTTTAGGTATGGAGTAAGGAAAGCGAATAGCTAATCCTCTCCATCATTGTAAAAAATGCAGTGAAGTTTTCATTGTTTCTTTGTTTAGCATTGCAGAGATCCACCATGGTGACATCATTCTTTATATTAAAAGAGAAGTGTCATATGAAACATTCTTCCAGTTCTAGCCATGTTGATATGGATCCATTAGGGATGTGACCAAACCATTCTAGTGTCATTACTCCTAAACATCATGGAAGGAGGTGCATAAGATAATTATCGCTGAATGCAACCTCTTGGCATGCCATATAAAAATATTTAATATGGTCACGAGGGTCACCTTTTCCATTATATTTTTCAAATTTTGGAAAATCAAAGTGTCTTCAAAAACTTACATATAGCATAGCTTTATTGAATGGGTAGGGACATAACACATTGAACTGATATTTCTTGTTATTATTACTGGTTTGTCCCTCTTGTAATGTTTGAAGGGCGTTCTTCATAGTTGAACACTCTTGATTAAAAAGTGGATATTTTGTGGGTGGAGTAGGACTATATGAAGGATTAAATATAGGTGTATTCCCACTTCTATTTGTTGCGATAATCTCTTCATAAGAATATATTTGTGCCTCCCGTCGAGGAGTGTTTATTGGGAACTTATAAAACGAAGCTTTAGGTTTCACTTTTGGTATAGCTTGTTCCAAAACTTTTGGATGTTCCTTATATATGTGCGATGTCAAAATTTCCAATTATCGAGTGAGGGCTTAGACCTGTTGTTCTAATGTCACCTATTTAATAGGTATTTCATAACGATTTTAGTTAGGGGGAGGTTGTGCATATGAACATGTTCTTCATGGTATTCGCAACAAATTTTAATAGGAGGTAAATGATAGTCTCCATCATTTTCGAAAGGTACTTCCTCATTATTTTTTCATGCAGAAGTAGAGGTGTGACTTGGGTTTAATATATCATCTTTATGGTGATAAGGACGTTCCAATTCCTCTTCCCCTAGAACCATTGTACCAATGAGAGAAGGGTCCATCGTGGGAGCTAACCTAGCTCCTAGTTCCATAACACGTATAAGAACCTCATGTTTATTTTTTAAAATGCAACTGTCAAAATTGGCAGGAGGACGCTCTATGATCATACGAGGAGAATAATCCTCTCCACCACTATGGTCAACTATGAGATTATCCTCTAAAATAGGGTTTTCACCTCTAAATATATTTGTTCCTAATCTTCGGGATCCCATCCTCGTAGTAGACATATTCAAGATAGGTAATACAACATGAATAATTTCCACTAAGGTTTACTGAAAAGGGACCTTAGTCAAAGAAAACATGTGAACTAAAGAACAATGAACAAGCTACCCTAGAAAGGTAATATATGATACAAGTTTTCCTTAGAATAATATAATGATGTAGAACACTCAAAATTTAGTTACACCAAATAGTTTATTCTCTAAGATATCATCTAGATAGGTTTGCAACCAAATAGTGAAAACACAACATCACCAATTAGGTCAAGTTTACAATCAAGGAGGCATAAATGATAAGAGAATGTTGACGTGATATTATAACAAGATATACTAAAAACTAGTTTATAAACAATAACAAATTCCAACTCTTGTAAAATGGACGATAACAATGTGAGCATCGTAACCACACTATTTGGACATGTGAACCAAGATTTTGGGAAAGCAAGATTTTAGTGTCAAAATGATATTATCATGATGCCAAAAAATGTATCCTCAACACTCACAAAACTAAAGACAAAGTTAGGATGTAGAAAATACGTCTAATTATAACAATAAATTGCTATGCGTGTAGGTAGTTTAACCCTACAATATAGAGATTTAGGCCTAATTTCACAATGAAAACAAGACGTAAATATCTCAATTGAATGGTTACAATGTGGGAAATGTAATAACTCAAAATAAGACAAGGATGAAATCACCTAACTAAGATGATAATAAGTCTCAAATATGGGTTTTTGAGATAAAGGGGCCTACTAGATCATAAGTACGTACCATGCACACTTTGAACACTTGCACTCTAACATTGTAACCTAGTCGCGCAAGTAGAATACAAAAGTGGTGGACACATGCTATCTAGTGGTATCCATATATGTTGTTTCCTTTTTTCCAAAAATGGGAAATAAGAAAACAAGGGTGTAGACCAAGTGGTGTTGAAATAAACTTGGTGTTATTTTGGCAGAGTTTCACCTTGTCTTAGGACAAGTGAAAAACTAGGAAAAAATGACACTAAGTAGATTTCGTGATGAAAATCTCACTATTTCAAATTTGAGAGATTATTTCCCTTATTTGAAAAATAAGATTTTGAATCTAACAAAGTTGTCACTTTTTGAGAGATCTCAAGTATACTATCGATGATAAAAACAATGGATCCAAGCCGGTAAGCATCCTAGGTGGTTCTCTCTCTAGTTGTCACAAGATATCTAGAGTGAGCTCGATTTACCAAGGTTTCCCAAGGAGTATCTCAGATTTACTTTACCATATTTAGTATAATTAGCACCGAAGTTCGTTTAGTTATACTTTCACTGGGGTTGCGATACATATATCTTTGACTCTAATCTCACCAGGGCATACTAGACAAGTCAGTAGTAAGGAGCACTTTCCTATTTTGTTCACAAGTTCCCTCTTGCATGAACTACTTTAAGGTTCCTAAGAAAACTCCCATTGTTGTACCTTAAGGCTTATGCCAAAGGGGTTATGTCCTAGTTGAGCAGACGAGTCGTAGTTCTTAACCAAAACCTGTAAATACAATGTGATGATTGTGGTGTATTTTTTATCTTTTAGACTCAATGTGGTTTTTATCATACTCCTTTTGGCAACCTACAATCACACATGTAGTTAGAATGCTTAGTGCTTACATATTTATTTACTTAATCATCTGAATATCATTTATTATAGTAAGTTACTCTAAAATACAATTTAATTGAAATTATATTAAATCAATTTTCAAGATCAATGACGGATCCATCAACTACATTATTTATTTATTCCAAGTGAAGTTATGTTCCGATTTTTTTTCCCAAGTAGTATAACTGTATCCTTTAGGAGTTGTGAATTTGGAATAATTAATTCCAAAGCATTTACATCCATGTTTGTAAATTGTGGGAGATGGATGAGTTCCTTATCACTCCAAACATGTGAACCATCCTACATATTATTAGTCAATATACCAAACATCTCAATATACATGCCCTTTCGATATACCAAATGGTTTGTGGAAGATGCTCATTGTATCAATATAGTTAGTGGTGCATGAAAAAGACATTAACACATGTGAGAGTAGAGTGATATGTAGTACACAACTTTAGATGACAATGATTTGTTTGATCAATGAAACTTGCTTAGTGTCCAATACCACAAGTAAAGTTTTACATCAATTGATTGTGAAAAATGGTAAACAGAGGGAGGTTTGAATGAGTAAATGTGTCCTTATTTCTTCATAATAATTTATAGGGATGATGCCCAAACATTGTTGTTGCATCTCTATTAGGTGGTGGATGTAGTAGATAAATGTGATGACTCATCCATGAGTGCAACCCAAAGGCACTGATAATACTTAATGCTACTATTAAGTTTGAAAACTCGTGTTTGTGAAATAATTTACAAATTGGAACATTTTTTGAGAATTTCCTATGAAAATACATGGAATTTTACCCAAATATAATGCAATTTTTAAATGTAGAAAAAATACAAGTCCCCTAAAATTTAAATTTTTGAATTTTTTTCTATGTTTCACAGAAAATCCCCCTTATAATGGTTTTTTTCAAAAAAATTATGATATTCTACAATATTTTTGAAATTTACAAAGGCATTTTTTCCCTCTTATTATTTTTCCTTTTGTTTTGATTTTACACTCTTTTCCTTTGTGTGTTTTTTTTGTTTTGAAAAATGTTCTATATAAAGAAATGTTTAGTAAAATTCATAAGCTACTTGAATGAAGGTCTATGTCATGTGATCTGACTTGGTATATATTCCAAGTGAAGAGAGATCACTTATGCCAATAAGAGAGGATTCAATAAGAGAATTGATATCTAAATGTATGGGGGAAGGAAAAAATAATATCTTAAACTTATATATTGCTTGGTCTGAGCTCGAGCTATGCGTGTTGTCTTGTGTGAGTTGAGATCACCAAGGGAAAATCTTGGAAGATCATTGTTTATTTCAGAACCAAAATAGATCTAATTCCTATCCTATATATCAATGTGAGTTAGATTAGGTTCATAGATGATCACCACCTTTGGTCTTTCCTTGGCCTGGAAGTTACTGAAAAAGGCATTAAAAGCACCCTAAACTCTACAAAGTAAATTACATTACTAAAGAAGGAAAGCTAACACCATTGCCATCCATCTGGCCAAGGTTCTAAGTCTATGAATGTAACATTAAGATAGAAGCTTAAAATAATGCTTAACTAGTATGAAAATAATACAAAACCTAACTAAACATGCCTACTAATATGCTTGAATTACCTAACATGGGCCTAAATAGACCTAAGAGGGCAATAAAATGGTTATGGTTGCTACTCTAAACAAGGTCAAATGGCCTCTCCAAATGACTACTTGGTCATTTTCAATATCCATCTACTAACCCTATTGAAGGCTTTAGGTAAGGATTGAACTTGGCTATATATCATATTTATTATATGAGATGCAAATCAAAGCATGGTGTAAAGCATAAAGGATTGAGGTGCACTCTTTTTATAGTTTTCCTTTTGGGAGAAACTTGTATTTTGGTGCATGTGGGACTAAAAGTTCCAAATTAGATTAGAATTACTAATCACAATTAGGCCTTGCTAATAACAATTAGTGAATTACCAAGTGATTAAGAGGTATGAAGCCTTAATCAACCTCTTAGGGTCAACTAGGATTCTAGGATAAGCTTTTAAAGATTTCTAAGACATTGTGGAGGTGAAGGGGGAGATTTTGAGTAGGTTAGAAGAGGGGCTTGAGTTAATACTAGGGGATATTAACCAAATCAAGGGAAAAATATGCTTAATCAACCTATAATCACTAATTGTTTGTTTTAAAGAGGATTTTGACTTACAATTCATTGTAGAGTGACATCTTGAATGTGAAAGAGGTTTGGTAACACAATCAAAAATATTGGTGTGAACCATGACCAGAATTAGTAAGGAACATTTATTTAATTAGTACAGATAACTACTCATTATAATGGATTTGGAAAGATTAAGAGTGATTTACTGTGCATTTTGAAAATAGGATTGTAGAAGTGGAATTTAGGTGTTTGCATTTTCCCCTGTTTGAGGTGAAGTTACGTGACTTGTCTTCAAATATAGTAGATGAGCATAACAAAGTTAATTTTTTGATAGAAAAAGTAGCAGGATGAAGAATTCCCCCTTGAAGTGTCGAGTGGGGTGATAGAAGAAGTCAATCGAGGATCAAAAATATGATTGAAATGGGTAGAAGTAAATATCTATTAGAATGGGCATGAAACCCTTAAGTATTGAGAAGGAATAAGGAAAAGAATAAACGTGGTTGTTTACTACCCTAGGTGATATTTAAGGAGAAAAATTAGTAATGAGTAATAAATGATAATGTAGAAGAAATGATTAATGGAGAATATAGGATACAGCCCAATATTTGCATCAAAACTTTTAATAAACAACCTTTTTCTATCATTTTGCCCCTAGTTGTACATCATCGTCATTTATTAAATATAAACAAAACTATAATATAACATGATAATAGCTAAATTACTAATAATTGTTTAGTACTAAAAATACATAACTCCATGCAACATACATTATGCAAAGCGATACAAGAAAGTCACAATGATATTTAAATCTCCACACAAAATAAAGAATGCAATGCAATACGAGAAAGTAAACTAGCTAACCTAATAGAGAAACCCAGTATAATCACATAAACTCAAACAAACATCATTTAAGACAATTGCACCAATATGTTTGTTATCAAGTATGCACTTCTCCGAATGTTTGTGTTGTAATGACAAGGGTTAAAAATGATGCCCCAACTAATAACACATGTGAGGCGAATAATAGAGGACACTAAGTAGTCCCATAGAAAAGCTTTCATGCACTATGACACAGTTACTTGGTAACTGACTATTACATAGAAGTACCGACATAGCATGTAGTCAGAGCCATATTTGCTAATGGAGGTAGATCACAATGATCCCCAAGTCTATTTGAGACTAGAAAAATAAAGAACCGTCAGAAAGACACTTTTGTAAGACCATATTTCGACATGTTGAGGACAATGTAATTGAAACATGATTTAGTTGTGTGTATGTTGTTTACCAATTTCTTAAATTTTTTACATTTTTTGTAAGATTTTAATGATTTTAGAAAAAAACATTGCCATTTTGTATTTATCGTCTTAAATATTTTTCCATTTTTAAGGAAGAAAGGAGTCATTTTGAGGTCGAGAGCAAAGATTATGTCGCGAGACAATGCTAAAAGTGAGCGTAATGAACTAAGGGGAGTGCCTGTGCTGGGCTAGTTTTTGAATTTTTTGGTTTTGTCGGGAAGCAAAAACATGCCCCAACATGACAAAAATGGGTGCAAAAATAATTAGTTTATTCGAGGCAACATGGGTGCTCGAGTGCCTGTGTTGGCCTCCTTTTAGAATATGTTTGAGTTTTATGAAGAAATATGATGGTGTTTCAGGCACCTGTGCAGGAGCAATTTTTTTGACTTTTTTGAATGTCGTTGTGAGAAAGCATGAGCGATCGAGTGCACTGCGTTGGTAGAATTTTTGAATTTTTTGAGCTAGCACGGGTGCTCAATCATGTAGAAGAAATGGCAAGGGCTTCTAGGAACCTGTCAATGATGAGATTTTTGGTTGAAGCTTTGGCGACTTGTGCAACACTGAGTGCACTAACCTATCTTCTAGAGGCCCTAACTTTTTCTCTTGACCTCGAAAACGAATCTTTTTTTTTTGAGTTGGAAGGGTATCAAAGCTAAACTACGAAATAGTAAAAAGGACATTTTAATTTTTTAAATTAATATTTTCTGAAATTGGGACCAATCAATATAAATATTTGTGATAAGAAGCTTATGTGGGAGAAAATGTGCTTATTCAAGTAGAAAAGAAGCTGATGCGTAAATAGTAGAAGAAATTCAAGGGTGCATGGGCATTTGGGTGTATTTTACATGATGAAAGGGTTACCTAGGCACCAATTTGTGCATGATGCAACGGAGCCTACGGTGCTTGTGTGTATGACTACAAGGACATCTTGGGTGCCTGTGTATAACTCCAAGGATTCCTAGAAGCCTATGTGAAACTACAACATTGCATGTACAACACTGAGTGCACTAACTATCTTCCAAAGGCCATAACGTTTCCTCTTGACCTCAAAAATGAACTCCATTTGTTTATGCGTTGGAAAGGTGTATCAAAGTGAGACTATGCAATGGTAATATAAATTTGGGTTTTTGAATTTGTCTTATTATTTTTCGGGGGGGTTTTAATGTTTATTTGGATGTTTTGACTTTTTTAAACTAATATATTTCAATGTTTTTGTAGTTTTCTATGAAACATATTTTAATGTTTTTTATTTTATCAGAATTTAACTGAAGGTATGTATAGGAAACAAAGAAACATGTGGATGTCTCAGTGACAATAGATGGGATATATAAGGGTAGTATACCACACTTATGGATGCATAGATATAGTGAGGATGTTAAATGGCCTCCTAGCGTTAGATGGGAATATTCAAAGGTAAAATATTTACACGCACAGAAGTTGGATAAGGGCCAATATGGATAGGATAAATCATGATGACAAACATAACCCAATGATGTGCTAGGAAGGATTAAGGATACCCCCAACATAAGTCTGGCTAAGAAGCACATAATAGAAAGAAGTGGAAGATTATTCTTGTGAAGATGATAAAGGTGTCCCGTGCAAACATGGAAAAAAGGAAATCTTACACATGAATGTTCTCAACCAAGTAGAATAATGATGTGAATTTTATGAATGTATAGCTTAGAATCCTCACAATGAACAATTTAATAGCCAAAGTCAGGAATCGTGAGACACAATACAAGACTAGAGTAAGATTTCTAACAAAGGTCCAAGAAAAAGACGCTTGGTAACATGTTAATCATGTTTTTTCATAGAGATCCAGTGTGTGAACATGGAAAATTATTACCTGTTGGAGGGAAATATTTGATAGACAACAAGTAAAGACATCCATAGCCAATGTGTAGGAATAATTTATTTTTCAAAGTTGATTTTCTTGTGAAAGGATTTGTGGAATGAGAGTTGTACATTTCTCTGATGCCATCTAGGCGTCCATATCCCCAAAAGAGATGCATTTAGATTCTAATCTACAACACTGATCTACTACCAGTTAGGTGTCCATAGCCTCTAGTAGATTTTATTTGAAATATCTCAAGAGAGAGTTATATATCAATTTGCTTTTCCTTTTATCATTTGGCTTTCAACTTTGTGATATTTTGATTTTACTGATTCTTTTTTTTTTTGAAAACATTATTTTAGACTCTCTTGTTTGATAAGGGGTTAAGAACCACTGATGGCTTGATGGAAGGAGGCAAAAGTTGATTACGATGACGACATTGGCTAGTGTCAACAAATACATCTAAAATGTTCTCTACAACAAGATTTTTAGATGTTGATTGTGATAGGATCTCTAAAAGGTCTAGTCATTCTTTAATTTACCAAGGTGGTAAAAGACTAAGGTTAAAAAAATACAATATAGATAAATGTCACAAAATGTCATGTGAATTGTTTAACCAAAATATCACCGATGGGATGAAAATTGTAGGATGACTTGCATAGAAGAATAGCAAGGAAGGAAAGAAAGAACATCCATGTGTATGCAATACCTTGATTGCAATGTGTGTTTGTTTGCCTTTGATTTTTTGAGATTTTTTCTCAGTTTTTTTAAAATATTTTTTCTGTTTCTTGAAAGGTGGGACTGACAAGGTCACTTTGACGTGATAAGATGCAAAAAACAATGTTAGATATTTCCCTGATACAGGAAGACTAGGCATGTGTTCTTAACAAGAGTCTTATTATCCCTGATCTCAATGATCGTGGTGAGTTCATACTAAATAGATGGTTGTGTTTTATCATGAAACATGTGGATTTCCTGTGTGGGATCTTGAGTTACCTATATCCAGAGGTTTCTACACTTTGCATGTCATACTATGATGGGTGTATTGATGTGTATTTTTGAAGTGCATGTATGATTATGAACGTTAAGATTGTTTCAAATTTTTATAACCTTTAGAGATCTTGGAAATTATTGATCGTAAGCCTGGGTGAAGGAATCGTATTTATCTTTCATATAATCTGACTTACGTGACTTGTCTGATCCCGAGAAGTGGGAGAAGAAAGTGGATGAATAGAATTGAGTGTGAGAAATGACTGGTGGGTTTTCCAAAAATCATTAATAGAAGGACAAGTTATGATGGAAATGAAGGATACATTCTAAGAATTGAAGAGGATGGGATACCAGGAGGTGTCCCATTGATTAAAGATAAAGGACTAAATTAGGATGTGGCCCTAAGATTGAAGATGAAGGACTTCCTTGTGGCATCCCAAAGATAAAAGATGAACGTTTACCTGTAGGTGTCCCATATATATAATAAGATGAGCTACTTGGACAGTGGCCCAAGAATCAAAGAGGAGGTACTTCTAGGATGTTACCCCAAGTATAGAAGAAGAGGAAATACTCAAAGGTGAGCCAAATATAGAACAAAATAGGATACCGGGAGGTGAGCCACACATAGAGGATGTGGGGCTACATGGAGGTGGCCTACATGTAGAAGAAGATGATGGGCTACCAGGTGGTGACCCAAGGTAAGATTATGATGGAGGAATCCTGATAGATAAATAATGATTAGGTAATGAGAAGATAGGCCATGGATCATTGTTAGACCTAGGAATTTCATCACCCAATGAAGAATGTGAAGATGGAAGAATAAGAGGAGGATCATGTTCAATAATCGTAGGGGCTTCCTCTATTTTTTTGACAAAATGCATCAATATCTTCCTCCTAATATGTCAACGTATCAAGGTATAAATAGGTTTCTTACATGTAAACTTCTAGAGGAATGTCTTCATGTACCATCATAAATTCTCTAATTACTTCTTCATTATTAAATGAATTAATTGGTGTGGGTAGTTTTTCTACTACAAGAGGTTGATTGGATAAATACAAGAGGTTGATTGGATTAATACAACATGGGAGTTGAATTGGATGATTGATTAGAAGGAATTTGGGTCGGAGAGCTCTTCGATGGAAGAAGGGGTCATTGAGGCAACTGAGAAATGGGGTCCTGAAAAGATAGGGAGGATCGTGACATAGGAGTCATATTAGAGGAATAATTCAGATTGGAATATTCAAAAGAATAAGAAGACTTAGAATCATTAGGATTGGAATATTTGAAAGAATCAGAAGAATCAGAATCATACCACTTAACATGAGTTGAATATGGGGGAAGAGGTAAGTGAATGGGTTCTTTAGCATGAAGAACCAAATGAGGTCTAGTTGTGATAGGCATCCTTTGATGGGAATTTTGAAAGTTAGGTTCCTTAGTATCATAAGTATGTATAACTGCATGATAATCAGTCTTTGTTGGTACATGCCTAGACATAGATAGTCCATGGGATATCACGGGGGTTATTATGTTGACATGTTAAATAGGTGTATCTACACAACCGATGAGAGAATCAAAACGATTCTCCTCATTATACACATAATTAGCATTCTTTCCATGATCATGTTTAGGAAAGGTCTTCATATTAGGGGATTTGTTAAGAGTGGATGAATCCATGATGTGAATCCAACTGCAAGAGGTTGAAATACCTCCAAAAACACACATAAACAGCTTTGGAAATAAAACTAGGAGTTTCAAAATAGCTTACTTCTCATTCTGGAATTCACACTGATCTATTACATCATTACAATCCTCTTATTTCAAGACTACTCTAAAACCCTAAAATGCCAACAAACCCTAAAATGCCAAAAAACCCTAAAATGTAAAACAACTCGGATTGACCCCAAAATGTGCGTGCCAAATATGCATTCATAAATTAGGGCTCATGTGAAATTTGGACTTATTCTGACAAGCACAACAAAAGTTATTAAAGTTCTAAGACCTAGTCAAAAGCAAAAAAAATGTTCAGAGCCAATTTTAGGCCATTAGATGAAGGAATCCGAGCCTGAAAACGTGCCAAAATGGGCACAAACCTTGCAAGCAATGTTGACCCCAGCATAGTACTAATGAATATCTACCACCTTGTAAAATTTCAGGACGATCCAATGGTCGGATCAAAAGTTATGGTCTCTGTAAGTTATGCTCCCGCATCAATCCATCTCCACGTCGCCACTTTCGACTAAGTCTTGGATGTAGTGCTGTAAATTCAAACACTTATTTGTTTTGTGACCTTTAACGTGGTGGAATTGGCAATATTCATTATCTCTAAACCATGATGGTTTAGGTGCGTCATCCTCATAAGGCATAGTTTCAGGATATATAAAACCATATTAACCACCTGTAGATGTTTTAGTATTGATGACATTGAGTTAGATAGAGGAGTGAAAGTATGATGCTTATACTACATAGGAATAGCTCCCTTTACAAGATTGAAAGGAGTGTTGTTTTGAACTTCTTGCACCCACTTAGAATATACTATCCCGTCACTAACAACATTTTTATTTCTATTAGGAACAAACTTTGTTTTATCATTAGATTCAAAATCATTATGATCACGTGAAAATGGTTTTAGGGTCCTTATAGCTAACAATGCTTTTTGAATTTGACTCCCTTTTTCGATTACCTCTTCAAACGTGTTTCCAAAATGAATTTGTAGGTGGAACGTAATTTCTGGATGGAGGTTGGGAAAAAATATGCCTATTAACTATTTTTTCAAGTATGAAGCAAGGAAAGCAGCTAGCTAATCCTCTCCATCGTTGTAAAAATGCATCGAAGTTTTCATTGTTTCTTTGTTTGGAATTGCAGAGATCCAACATGGTGATATCATTCTCTATATTAAAAGAGAAGTGTCGTATGAAAATTTCTGCTAGTTCTGGCCATGTTGATATGGATCCCTTAGGGATGTGACCAAACCATTCTAACACCATTGCTCCTAAACTTTGTGGAAAGAGGAAAATAAGATAAATATCATTGAATAAAACATCTTGGCATGCAATATAAATATATTTAATATGGTCACGATGGTCACCTTTTCCCTTATATTTTTCAAATGTTGGAAAATATAAGTGTCTTGGGAAAGGTACTTGTAGCATATCTTTATCAAATGGTTAGGGACATAACTCATCGAACCAATATTTCTTGCTATTGTTACTGGTTTGGCCCTCTTGTAATGTTTGAAGGGCGTTATTCATAGTTAACAACTCTTGATTAAAAAGTGGATCTTGCGTGGGTGGTATAGGCCTATATGAATGATTAAATCTAGGTGTATTCCAAACTCTATTTGTTGCGAGAATCTATTCATAAGGATCTCTTTGTGCCTCCCATTGAGGAGTGTTTATTGGGAACTCATAAAATGAAGCTTTAGGTTTCGCTTTTGATATAGCTTGTTTCAAAACTTTTGGTTGTTCCTTATGTATATGCGATGCCAAAATTTCCAATTGGCAAGTGAGGGCTTGGACCTGTAGTTCTAACGTCACATCTTTAATAGGTATTTCATGACAATTTTCGTTAGGGGAGGTTTGCATGATGAACATGTTCTTCATGGTCTTCACAATGAATTTTAATAGGAGGTAAATGATAGTCTCCTTCGTTTTCAAAAGGTACTTCCTCATTATTTTTTCATGAAGAAGTAGAGGTGTGACTTGGGTTTAATATGTCATCTATATGACAACAAGTACATTCCACTTCCTCTTCCCCTAGAACCATTGCGCTAATGAGAGAAGGATACATCGTGGGAGCTAACATAGCTCCTAGTTCCATAACACACATAAGAACCTCATGTTTATTTTGAAAAATGTAATAGTCAAAATTGGCGAAAGGACGCTCTATGTTCATACGAGGAGAATATTCCTCTCCACCGCTATGGTCAACCATGAGATTATTCTCTAAAAGTGGGTTGTCACCTCCAAATATATCAGTTCCTAATCTTCGTGATCCCATCCTCGTAGTAGGCATATTTGAGATAGGTAATACAACACGAATAATTTTCACTAAGTTTTACTGAAAAGGGACCTTAGTCAAATTTTTGCAACATAACAATCCTATATTGCTAAAGCAAGTTGACTATAAAATATCCACAAAATTGATAGATCAAAGTAAACATGTGAACTAAAGAACAAAAAATAAGCTACCCTAGCAAGGTAATATATGATACAAGTTTTCTTTAGAATAATATAATGACGTACAACACTCAAACTTTAGTTACACCAAATAGTTTATGCTCTAAGATTTCATCTAGATAGGTTTGCAACAAAATAGTGAAAACACAACATCACCAATTAGGTCAAGTTTACAACAAACAAGGCCTACATGATAAGTGAATGTTGACATGATCTTCTCACAAGATATACTAAAAACTAGTTTCTAAACACTAACAAAGTCCAACTCTTGTAAAATGGACGATAAAAATGTGAGCAACAAAACGACACTATTTGGATGCATGAACCAAGATTTTTGGAAAGCAAGATTTTTAGTGTCAAAATGATGTTATTGTGATGCTAACAATGTATCATCAACAGTCACAAAACTGAAGAAATAGTTAGGATGTAGAAACTACGTCTAATTATAACTTGAAATTGTTATGCATGCGGGTAATGTAACCCTACAATGTAGAGATTTAGGCCTAATTTTATAATGAAAACACGATGTAAATATCTCAATTGTATGGCTACAATGTGGGTAGCGTAACAACTAAAAATAATACAATGATGAAATCACCTAACTATGATGATAATAAGTCTTAAATATGGGTTTTTGAGACAAGGGGGCCTACTAGATCGTGAGTACGTACCATACAAACTTTCAACACTTGTACTCCGGCATTACAACCTAGTTGGGTAAATAGAATACAAAAGTGGTGGACACGCGGTATCTAGCAGTATCCGTATATGTTGTTTCCTTTTGTCTAAAAATGGGAAACAAGCAAACAAGGGTGTAGACCAAGTGGTGTTGAAATAAACTTGGTATTATTTTGATAGATTTTTTCCTTGTCTTAGGACAAGTGAAAAACTAGGAAAAAATGACACTAAGTAGATTTCATGATGAAAATCACGTGGTTTAAACTTTGAGAGATTATTTCCCTTATTTGAAAAATAAGAGTTTGAATCTATTTTTTTTTTCACTTTGTGAGAGCTCTCAAGTATACTATCTAAGACAAAAATAATGGCTCCAAGCCGACAAGCTTCCTAGGTGGTTCTCTCTCTAGGTGTCACAAGATATCTAAAGAAATATTGATTTACTATGGTTTCTCAAGGAGGATATCATCTTTACTTTAACCCCTTCACTATAGTGAGCACCGAAGTGAATTCAGTTATACTTTCACTAGGGTCACGATACATATATCTTTGACGCTAATCTCACCAAGGCATACTAGACAAGTCGGTAGTATGGAGCACTTTCCTATTTCATTCACACGGTTCCCTTTTGCGTGAACTAATTTAGGGTTATTAGGACCAGCCCCATTGTTGAAGCTTAAGGTTTATGCCAAAGGGGTTATTTCCTAGTTGAGTGGACGAGACGTAGCTCTTAACCAAAACCTACAAATACAATGTGATGATTGTGGTGTATTTTTTATCTTTTAGGCTTAATGTAGTTTTGGTCATACTCCTTTTGGCAACCTACAATCACACGTGTAGTTAGAAATTTTTTTTAAGTCTTTCTTTCTTTGAATAATTTTAGGTTATTCACAAAACGGTTAGTAGTTGCAAATAGATTCACAATATCATAGAAAGAGGATTAAGTGTTGTTTTTGTTTCTCTAGATCACGCTAGGTGCAAGAGAAGAACATACACAACAAATAATCCAACTAAATATAAATGAAAATATTTTAAATCAAATAACTACCATAAAAATTTGCAAAGTAGGGTTTATTCCCAATTAATCCTAGTGCTTTTTAATGAAAACACTAAAGTTACTTTTGATTCCCAAGATCGCACTAGGTACAAGGAAAGAGCATACACAAATTTCGGCCTTGATTTCTTTATTAAGTGAAAAACTCTTAAACTAAAAGATAAAACACATGTCAAAAATGAAGGTTTATTGTCTTAAGCACAAAAGTAATGATAATTGTTCCTACTTACTCCCAAGAAGCAAAAAAATGGTTTAGAGGTGCTTCTAGCTCTCAAGATTACACTAGGTGCAAGAGAAGAACATACACAACTCTAATCCAAACCCATTCAAAGTATGAAAAAAAAATCACTCTTCAATCCCTAACCCAATTTACTCAAAAATCCGTTATCAAACCCTAGAACAATTTTGTTAGGAATATTGCTCTAAAATTAATAATTTAACAAAAACATATAAAAACCCTTAAAAACTGATAGGAATCATAAAATTGAAGTTCTTGAATTTTGAGAAAATTTTACCTTGATGCACAGGGGCCCCTACTAGTGCACAAGAGCTCATAGTCATGTACGGGTGCTCACAATCATGCACAAGCACCCCTCTATCATCTTTCACATAGACAATGATGCACAAGCACTTCTAGTAAGGCACAAACACCTTTTTCTTGTAGATGCTCAACCTATCTTCTGGAGGCCATAAATTTTGCTCCTGACCTCAAAACGAATTTTTTTGTTTTGCATTGGAAAGGTATCGAAGAAAAATACGCAATAGTAAGATAAATTTGGAGAAAAAATTTACCAAGAATTTAGGGTATTCATTTTTAGAAAACTAGTCCTTGTCCAACATATCTAAATGCTTTGATGAATGTTGTTTTGAGAAGATTTCTTGAAAAAGGTCCAATATTTGGTATTTTGAGGGAATTTTGACAGAGGTTCACCTCCTTATATCCTGCAAAAATAAAGAAAACACTTCTACCACTAATCTAGTTGAAACAAATTTTAAAAAATGGAAATTGATCTAAAACTTTGAAAATTACTCTAAAACTTTGAAATTAATCTGAAAAGCTTGAGAAAGTAATATTAAAAGCTTAAAAGTAAACCAGAAAGATTGAAAGTAAACTAGAAAACTTGAAATTAATTTAGGAAACTTAAAACTAATCCAAATATTTGAAATGAAAAACTTTGAAACTAAGGTAAAAAGCTTAAAAATTGTATGCAATGGGGTGTTGTCCCACCGGGCGTGCCAAATGATGACACCCTAAACTTTCATAATCAAGTAGCAAAGCTAAAATAGGAAGGATAATACCATTTTCACCTAATAGCTAAGGTTCTATAGGAAAAAGCAATATGAATGTGGTTTGGGACGTGAGTGGTGCTCTTCTTATTCATTGTGGATCCCTTGAGGGTTGATAAAATCACCTATTTTGGATATAATGGGGTGGGTTTATAACTCAAAATAGAGAGTTTTAGGATGAGTTGTCACCATCACTACAAACGACCTCTACATATTGTATATTTTTTCCCAACATTGTATACATCCTTATCAACGTAGATGGCCCACCAGGAGAGGTTGGCTAAGGTCGATTATTATGCAGGGGTGTTGTTATGCTCACTAAATATAAATAGAATTTTGGGTGTGGAGGGAGACAAGTTGTGCCAAAAAAAATATTAGTAAAAAAATTAAAGAAAACTCATGCAATTCAAGCTTGATTGAATTGATTGTAAATTTAATAAGAAGGAGACTAGTCCAAGTTGGGATGTGACCAAGACCTTGAGTCAAAATTATAAATTTGATCATTAAACTTTTCATTTCTTTTATGCATTGTAAATTTAGATTCTTTGTTTGTAATTCTTGATATAGGGAGTGGTAGTGTTTTAGAATCCTCCTATTTGTATCCTCTTTCTTCAAAAAATTTCTTCAAGCAATAGAGTAAGTACACATCTCCTCAATTTTCTCTCTTGCTTAAAATTTTCTCCCATGCTTAGAGATTAAGCTTTGATACCATATGAAGGATTGAATCAAATATAATTGTATTAAGAAAATTGAAACAAATTACAATATCTTATTTATTAAACAAATAGGACATAATAGTACCTATAAGGTGGGTGATAAATTAAAAGTCTAAACTTAGACAATCCCTTAATAACCTAGGGAAATTTTATTTTATAACTAAAAAAATTACTTTACAATATTAGATGATGAATTTATATACTCATAGTTCAGATAGTTGGGAGAGGTTGAGGCCATTTTAACACCCACCTTTATGAGAAAAATTGGTTATTTTTTGAAGGAAAACTAATTACATTCTTATGGTGCTTGTCAACCATCAATGGGGATATTAATATGTTGAAATAGAAAATCTCCACCCCAAAAAATTATTAATTGTATTATCACTAGAAATCGTACATAAAATGTATGATGGAAAATGATGCAACCTAGAATTTATTAGATAACACCCTAGTCACACTGGCACATCACTCAGCCTAGACTGAACGCTCACCCGAAGTGCAAAAAGGTACCAGGTCCCTCTTTAGGGTTGCTGTAACAGGATGTTGACATGATGAAGGAAGTAACATATAGATTCATAAATAATCCATCATTCCACAATGCATGCTACACTCATAAATATGGAAGAACGATTAAACAATAATCATGATTGAATTAATAATATGCACTACTCAACTATACATAGAATGACACTTAGATTCAGCCAATGTCTTCCATCTATTAATAAATACAAAAGCTCCTTATAGTATTGTCAATCTATACCAATGTGCGTATGGAACTGATACAATAGTTCAATAATATGTGTATATTCTCTTTTACACATACATACATCTCCTTTCATACATCCACATATCTTTCTTTCTATATATCTCACACTCATACATCCCTCCTATGCACCTAAAATCATATATATAGGGTGGGGACTTGCCCTTCACTGCTTATCTATTCTATAAATAGGCTGCATGGTATTGATAGCCATACACCATTTACAATCATAGCCACACATGCAAGTGCACTATAAATAGTCCTCTTGGAGTTAACTGAAGTGTCAATTCTATTCTTAGTTTGTCTCCATGCATAAATGCTTCAAACTGCTTCTCCAAAGATAGACAATGCATGACACGCATGTCTCTGGATCATTGATGTGTTCCGCACGCCATCTTCTAAAAATAGGTCTTCATGCTCAAAATTAACTAAGTATTGAAATCTAAACTTTCCTTCCACGCGTGGGTCCTTCCTGTCCTTCCGCACCCTTGGTTCCAGGCCATCTATCCCATGCAGACTCCTTGTGTGATCTTTGACAAGTATTCTTTGATCACCATTACCCCTCACTAATCTCATTATCATCTCGAAAATGGGTATGTCCAAAAATTTAAGGAAAGAATAGAAGAATGGAAAAAATAAGAATAAAAGAATGTAGATAAATAAAGAATATCTATGAGTGTATTAGCCAACCTCTTCTGTATCAGTTTGTAGTATCAACTCTGGATACTCTTTCTTTATTTTTTCGTCTAATATCTACCAGTCAGTGAGTGTTTGCTCTGATTTTTATGGGATGTCCACAAAAATGGATTCCAACTCATCCCTCACAATTTCTCCCTTCTTATTTCGCAGAACCAACACAACACTAGATATTGATGTTATTCTTCCTTCTAAAAGGTCCATCTTCTGTGAAATCAGCTTTCCAAGCTCTTCCAACCGAGTCTTGTTTGGCTCTTGTGCTCCTACCAGGGCCTTGTGCTTCTTTTTAACCATTGAAAATATATCTACGTGGCCCAATATCTCATATTTCATCACTTTTTAGACCTCATTATTCTCTTGGAGGGACTTGATGTTGATAAGAACCTCTGGAGATGTGCATATATTTAAAGCCTGGTCCACTTTCTTCAATACTTCATGTAATGATTGCAACAAACCTTTATAAGATGCAATTTTTCTCATCACAGATGCTTTCTCTCATTTGGCATCTTGTTCAAAGCGTTTGGTGCTTGCATATGCAGAGTTCCATCTTCAAGTACCAAGTCCACCAACTTTCCCACATAGTGTATTGCTGAAGGAAATGTTTGTGGTACCTTGGCCTCTAAGTGTGGCCTTGCTTTGATTACATTGTCCCCATCCTCTGCGATGCTTATGGACACCTTATTATTCTTCTACGTGAAGTCCCTCTATTGTGTTATGCGTGCTATCTCTGCGTCCTTTTTCTTTAACTCCTCACGCAATGCTCTGATCATGGCAGCTTTGTCCATGTTTCTTCTAGCCACCTCAGTAGAAACTTTCACCTGCTCATCTAACAGGACAGTAGGATTTACTGTCATGTGTCTAGCTTGAGGTGCCTTCTTTAGTCTTCTTGAAATGCATGAATATTTGCACACATCAAAGTCAAGCTCATCCATGTGGGTGTGCATCGACCACGATAGTTGCTTTCTAGTGCACACTGTTTCCATATATTCATCCATTAACTCCCATTCAAATAAATCCTTCTGCACTATTGTGCTCTGGAAGCAGACGTGGAATTTTTTTCCTACATCCTCTATATACCCCATGGCCAGTGGAATGTTCTCTCCACTTGTTCTTCTAGACCTTTTTTACTTAGGAACTTTAGCCTCCAAATTAGGGACTTGTGTCTCCATGTCCTAAACATCCTCTACAGCTATGTCCTCTGGTCTTTTCTCTTCCTCTTCTTTTTCCTTTAATGCCTCACCCTATTCTTCTATGTCCTCTGGAAGTATATGAGAATTAGGAATGCTTTGCTTTGACTCTTTCGCCTCCTCATTCAAATTCAGTTTCCTCCTTCTCTGAACGATAGCATCCTTTTATGGGGAGAGTCCGGGTGATTTATGCACAGTGGTTAGAGTAACACCTTGGGTCCTTGTTCTCCCAAACCCTTTTAAAACTGTGCTCCCCTTGGACTACATTCATGTCCTCATCATCCCCCTCTTGTGTCTGAGGTGGTGTAACAACGTGCTCAGCTTCACCCTTACTTGTAGGATGTCTCCTACGCCTATGCTCCAAACCACCACTATCTTCACACTCCTCCTCCTCATCCTACACTTCAACATTGTTCTATGGGCTTAAGTGTACTGGGATGTTCTCCAGTGTATGCTTTCCCTTTGGTGGTGACTGGAAGTGTGAACTCACCTTCCACATATTTGTTATTCTCCATTTTCAGCTTCAACTAGAGATACACCAATGCTGCCCCCCACATCTGCTACAGCCAAGCTTATTGGCTTGATATTCAGTACTTCTGAAATGATCCTCTCTGTATAAGCACTTCTGTCCAGGGTACACATACTTCTTCCTTAGGCGTATGGTAATCATAGTCTACCTTATCTATATTGAAGACTAGTCGGCACGTGTCTGTAAATCTATGAACAGATGCTTGAAAATACCTTGTAGTGAATGCATAAGGCAACTTGCACCAAGGGCTCCAGAATCCATCTTTCATTGGGAAGTGCACAATGCAGAAATGTTGATATACCAACAAACTAAACTTGTTTCCCTACCACTACTGGTAGGTCCTTTGGGATGCGTCACTCTTCCCCAAATGCCACGTGGAGCCTGTCATACCACTTCTCCACCCTTTTCTTTACATCATCTGTCATGGCCCCCTTGCATAGGTACTTGCTGAATCTTTTAGCTGGGGACTTGTTCTCCATGGGGTATTCCCATACGTTCTCCTTCAGTCCATCTGGTACTCTGATCTCCATAAATACCAATGATAGTAGAACAACCCCAAAGTTGATCTTCCCTCCTATGTGCGCTTCTTTGACTATTTTCTCTGTAATATAGCCTGCAATGTTGTAGATTGTCCCTTTTGACATCTTACATGCCACATGCAACCACATAGTATTTACCTGAGACCACCGCTCCTGATCATTCAACTTGGTAACAAGGTGGGCTATAACTTGTACAACTAGACAGTTCTTCAATTTATCTATGTCCATTCCTCGCAGGACCCTTCAAGTATCCCAACTCCTATTTGGTCTTTATAATCATGGATTTATCTGCAAGATCACCTTTTATATCTTCTCCTATGGCCTTCAGACCTGTAACTGATGAGACAAGTGCAGATGAGATTCTAACTCTGTGTCCTACAAATTAGAAGAAGTCTTCATGCACCCTACTCATGAGCCACTGATACAAGGGCTCATACTTCCCAAAATATGGAAGCTCATACAACTGGTAGACCCCAATTCTCTTCAAAATATTTTCACCCACATCATCATATACTGGCATGTCCTCCGCCGTGTGCTTGTTCGTTCTAGCAGTGAGCAAGGAATCGAAGCTCCTTCTTGTTTTCCGAAGTCCTGTGATTATATTCACTCACTTTTCTCTTTCTGATGGGTGAATCCCATTCTTTCCCGATGATGACTCCTTCTGGATATTGCATCTCTAAAAAATGGATTTTGGGTGCCATCTCTTCCTCCTCAATGATTACCTTCTTCTTTCCTTTTACTGCTGCTGCATATGCCTTCTTTGGTGCCATTTTTACCTTGCAAATGTCTCCTCTTCAACTCTGCAACTTTGTGAATCAAACCCTAGCTTGATTCAATCATGCCCTAGGTGGAAACTTCATAACCTAACCCTTTTCTATCTCCCTACTTTGCTCAAACCCTTCACCACTCAGGGACACAAGCTTCTTGTCACACAGATCTAGTTGTCATGCTTGGTTTCACACCCTTCGCACCTTAACTCGATCACTCAACTCTTCGCACTTGGCTCTTTCTTCAAATACTCTTAGTTGCAATGGTAAAAATGAATCTGCATCCCATCCTTATATAAATTTTCAAAAAAATTTCAAATTTTGATGCATTTATTGCTCCTTCACCTACCAAATATCCCCTCATTCATTGACCAAATCCATTCATTCCGCACGGTACATCTTCACCCCAACTATAACCTTCTAGCACACCTTCCTACCCTCTGGTCACAGACTTCTCTTCAGCACGTGCTCTTGTGCACCCAAGTACCTCATCACTGTACCTTCTCCTGGTAGCTATCATGGCCTCTGCTTACCTTGTGTTATACTGTTCTTTCATTCATCTCCATCCTTGGTCACTTTTGAGAAGCAATCCTCTTTTGACTTAAAGCACACCCGTAGCAGCTTATTCCTTTCACCTTTCAATTCCCACAATATTTTTCTTGGATAACTACAACCACCCCACACTAAAAGTATGTGCAGTCCTCTACGCATAAACAATCTTCATACAGTAATTAGCTTCATGCGCGCAAGCACACTTATTACACAAGAACAACAACAAAATTGACAAAGCATAGCGACAATGAAGGAAATACATTAAGGAAATACAGAATTGAAAACCTAAACTAAATGGAAATACTGCCTTATTACAAACACCAAGAAGACTTATTTATAGTAGGGCTTCAGCCTACTCCCATTAAAGTAACCGGGTAGCCGTATTCCATCAAGTGCTTCTAACTAGAAAGCACCTGATTCAAGTATAGAAGTGATAACATACGACCCCAACCAATGTACTTTGAGCTTTCCTGGATGGCACAAAAACTTTGAGTCATAAAGAAGTACCATTTGTCCAATCTCAAATTTCTTATCCCTTATGTTCCTGTCATGCCATGCCTTCTGCCTGGCCTTTTCCTACTTCTGACTCCATCTTGTTATGGCTTGGCACTCATCCAGTTGAATCATCTTTTTGATACGCTCTTCTAAATCTTGTTCATCAGCTAGACCTCCAGTGTGCGCAATGCGTAAAGAAGGTAACATAAATTCTATAGGGAGAACAAATTCTGCGCCAAACACCAACTGAAATGGTGTGGCTTTGTTCAATCTCTTGTAAGTTGTTCTATATGCCCAAAGAACAGCTGATACTTTTTCATCCCAATCCTTTCTCCCAACATCACAAATTTTTGTCAAAGTCTGGCTCAAAATCTTGTTGAAGGCTTCAGCAGTTCTGTTTTCCTGAGGATGATAAGGTGTAGTTTTATGGTGTGCAACCATAAACTCATCTAATAGTATCCTGATTGTCTCATTCAAAAAGTGTGTACCTCGATCACTTGTCAAGCTTAAGGGACATCCATATCTCATAAGAACATTCTCCCACAGAAACCTAGCTGTTGTAGCTACCGTACAGTCCTTGGTAGGTGCTGCTTCTGCCCACCATGTGAGATAATCTGTGCAAGTAATAATATAGTGTGATCTAGTCCTGCGCGCGGCTGGTGAAATAGGTCCTACAAAATCAATGGCCCATTTCTCAAATGGTTCGGCACTAGTAATCAGTCTCAAAGGCATCTCATCTCTTTGCCCTAGTTTTCCTAGGCACTGACAATGATCACACACCTTACAATATTCTTTACAATCCTTATACAATGTCTCCCACCATAATCTAGCAAGTAGGATCTTCCGGCAGTCACATCACCTGCATAATGGCCTCCTGCAATACCACCATGAGCTTCTTCCATGATATCCTTATGCTCATGTTCTAATACACAATGTCGTAATACTTCATCTCTGCCTAGCTTGTAGAGGTCACCACTGATTAACATAAATGGTGTCATGCGTATAGCAAGCTACTTCTTTTCTAATGCTTTCATTCCTTCTGGTGCCATACCTGTTCGTAGAAAGACAACAATGTCTTCTAATTCCATGGGCACACATTGTAACCTATATAACTGTGCATCTGGCATTGTTTCTTCAATTGTCTGTGCATCCTCTCCTGAATTGATTCTAGATAAATGATCTGGTCCAGAATTGCTTTTCCCTGGCTTCACCACAACTGTGAAGTCAAACTCTTGAAATAGGAGCACCCATCTACATATGTGCCCCTGTAAGATGGGCTTGTTTACCAAGTACTTCAATGCCATGTGATCTGTATAAAACACAAATGGTGTTGCTAACAAGTACTGTCAAAACTTGTACAATGCATAGATCATTGACAACGCTTCGCGCTCTGTAGTTGTATAATTCCGTTCCACAGGAGTCAGCTTCCTACTAGCAAAATAGATTGGATGATCTATAATACCTTCACCAGGTTGAGCTAACACAACACCAATGGCCATGCCAGAAGCATCCACATGCACATGAAATGGTTTATCCCATGAGGGAAAGTGCAGAATGGGCACGGTAGTAAGTTTCTCTTTTAATATCTCAAACGCGCGCTGTTGCGGTTCTCCCCAATAAAATGTACCTTTCCCCTTCAGTAATTCTTCCAAGGGTGTGGCAACTTTGGCATACCCTTTTATGAATTTTCTATAATACCCTGTATGACCTAAAAATCCATGCACCTCACTCTGACTGGTAGGCGCTTCCAGGCCTAAAATGACTGCAACCTTGGCTGGATCAACTAGCAAACCTTCCTTGCAGATTATATGTCCTAACAGTATCCCAAATGGTGTAGCAAATATGCACTTCTTGATGTTCAAAGAGATACTCAATTGTCTGCATCATTCAAACATTAAGCACAGATTGTCACAATGATCTTTCACAAGCCCATATACTGTCCAATCATCTAGGTATACCTGTAAGAAGTTGTGAATAAAATCCTTAAATTCCTGAACAACTATGCACGAGAATACAATAGGCACATTTTTCAATCCAAAGGGCATCACAGTATAGGAAAAACTACCCCATTCAGTAGTAAATGTTGTCTTTTCTTGATCCTCCTGAGCAATCCTAACCTGATGATACCTAGAAAATCCATCCGTGAAGGAATATATTTCGCACCCTGCAACTCCTTCTAGTATTTCCTCAGTGAATGGTGTAGGGAATGGATCTGTGACACATGCAGCATTCAACTCCCTGTAGTCCACACATATCCTAATCCATCCATCCTTCTTGATACTGATCACCATTGGGCTAACCCATTCTGACTCATCAAGGGGCTTGATAATTCCAGATTTCAACATTTTATCAATTTCTTCTTTTACCTTTTCACGCAAATTAGGATTCATTCTGTAAGGTCTCTTTCTAACTGGCCATGCACCACGCCTTAAGTTTGATCTTCATTTCCCCAAGTGATTCATGCATGCCTTTAAGTTCATGATATCCTCAAGGGAATAAGTCCTGATAATCCCTGAGTAACTCGATGATCTTTGCTACCTCCGAGTCTGACCAGTAATCTCCAATTATGGCCTCCTTAGGCTCAGCCTCCGAACCTATATTCACCTTCTTTGTCTTCATGGGTTCATGGTAGGCACGCACATCCTTGTCTGCACTATCCAAGACCTCACACACCCCATGTGAATGTTCAATATCCAGGTTCTCAACTTCCTCATCATCCATGACGTAAACCATCTTTCCTTTCTCTTTCTCAAGGCAAGCACGTTCAAGTAGTATGGAGTCCATTTCTTCTTCCTTTTCAAAACATGCTCCGAACTCTACCTCACCGAATAATTCCTGTATATGCTCCTCAGATTTTGCACTATCTCCCATAGTTAAGCGCTTGACAAATTTTAATGCCTCTGCTACAGGAGGTTTAGTCGAGAAGTAGTCAAAAGTCTGGATCATTCCTGTAGTCAAATCTTTCCAGTTTCTAGTTTCTCGATGTAGTTCTGCATATACATACCAAGCATGTGCACATCCTTGTAGCATAGAATACAATCTATGCACCCAGAGTGAAGGTGGTAATGCTTCCTGTCCTACTATCTAGAGTCTCTCACACTGCTGAATGTGATGTTGAACAGGTTGATCACCATGATAAGTGCAGATTTGCGTAGGTGCATTGTTCCTTATAAACCTAGTAGACAAAGTGACTCCAATCTCTTCCCAATTTATAAGATTATCTCTATGGACTACCCACCAGCACGCGTTGTTGTCCCACGTAGTGTATATACTAACATATCTCTCCTTTTAACTTGATCTATCCACTGTGTTTCCATGGCCCTCAAAAAGGCAGGAAGATCTTTGTGTCCCTGTATACCAAGGTACTGTGCTACCTATCCGTCAAATTGAATGAAGTCCATTCTTGCACAACCACGCTTTTCACCTCATGTCCTACTAATTCATATGTACCATGAGCCCAATTTTCACAAGCAATACTCATAGTATCACTAATAGAATGAGAATCCTCCCACTGTAGGATGCCTTCTTTTGATGGCTCATTGACCTCTGGGTCCTGAATAGCGCGTACATAGACTCTGTTTAAATCCTCCTCACTTAGAGGTTCAACATATGGTGTAGAATTTCCATCTGTCAAAGGTATCACAACCCTTTCCTCCTTGTTTTCAAAGCTGATATACCCCTTATTGAATCTCAAGTCAACATTATTCGCATAACACCAAGGGTGTCCAAGCAGGGCTGGAAAATTGTCAGCTTCTGCAAGTGCTAATACCTCAAAATCCCCAGTGAACTTGGCCCCTTGTATAGTTATAGATGCATCTTTCAAAACTCCTATGGGAGTGGCCTTAGTCTGGTTTTCCATAAACAACACATTAGATGATGGCTGCAATGGAGGCCTCCCCATTTGTACCCATGCATCTAATGTAAGCACATTTACTTCCGCACCTGTATCGATCAATATGTTGCTCAACAACCACCCATCCACAACAACATTCAAAGTAATTTCTTTGTCATAGTCAATGCTATCAGGGGGAATATTTGCATGTAGAATCTGTCGTCTGGTCTCAAGACCTGTGCGTGGAGTGTTCCCTTTTAACCAACTTCCTAATAGTGGAATAATGTTCTCCTGGCGCAACATCTTGCACACCTCTCGTAGATCATCGATATCAGTTTGGACTATCTCTGATGCTTTCTTTTGCTCCTTTAGGTATTGTATCTCACCCTGAAGATTCCTTAGCACTTCCATGGTATCCTGGTAAACTTCCTTCTGATGAGCAGGATCTGGGTACCTCACATGCAAAACCTCCTCCTTGGTGATCATAGGCTTCTTGTGCAATGCCTCTCTCACGTGTGTTGCTTCAGCATGTGTAGTAATCTTCACTGTCAATGCCTCAGGTCCTTCTGTTATCTTGGGCATCCACTGATCCTCTACCATGCGCTGGATTCTAACCATCCCAGTGCCTTTGTTCTCTTGCTTATGCTGCTTACTCAGATGCTCATATAAGTCTGGGCACTCTTCATAGCTATGGTTCTTTCCATAGAAAGAACATGCAATATTCTGAGGACATTCACACCTATAGTGGTCAGGAGATCCACACGTATAACATGTTCCACGAGGGAACTCACCTCTTCCTCCACCACGGCCTCATCCTCCATATCCACCATGATATCCATGTCCCCTTCCACGACCTCCTTCAAAATGCCCCTCATTCCTGTCATAGCACATTTGATTATGATCCCAATCCTGGTGCTCATTCTTACCCTTAGAACTATCTGTTATACTTGTCTGTCATACCCCAAGGTCTATAACATCCTGGATCTGACCAATCAACCAAAAATCCTCAGTATCATGGGTCGTGGACCTGTAAATTTTGCAAAAGCAAGATACATTCTTCCTTATCGTGCACTGTAACAAAGGACAGTGACTAGCATCATGATTCAAATGAAAAATTTCACAGTCCAATAGTAATGAGCATACAGATCTGTGAGGGAAACTATCCTTGGTGTGACCTTCCACTTCACAATCTGTACACCAAATTCCTGAGCACGTTTCATGGGCTGAATTTGCTGATAGCTTCTCTAACTACTTTTCCATAGCTACAATCTGTGCCTCTAGGAATGGACTAATGCCAGTGTCAATGCTCCCAACTACCTCAGCACGTAAAGCTACTTCCAGTGCTTCACGTGGATCAGTGTATGTCTTATGTGACAGTGCCCTTCTAAAAGGTGTAATCAATCCTCCAACGAACCATTGTGCATGCTGGCTAGCATGAATATCATAAGATAGCTTAGATAGAAGTGTCTTAAAATGAGCATCATACTCACGTACACTCTCAGTAGTGCCTTGCTTGATATCCTTGAGTGCACTTATACTCTTCTGCTCAAACTCAGGTATATGGAACTCTTTCAAGAAAGCATCTCTCAATGCTGCATAATCCACACAAGTTTGATCAGGGTCAAATTTCCTATACCAGTTGTGTGCACCCCCTGTAATGTAGTGGTGAATTGACTTGCCTTTCACTCAGTAGCCATGATCCCTTTAGCACCACAATATTTCACACATATGCACATGTTCGCAGCATCCTCTATACCTCTATACTCTGGGAGATGAAGAGACATCTCCATATAGATATTTTGTGGTTGTTGCGGACCTTGACCACCTGATCTGGAACCTCCTGTGTTCCCTCTACCTCCAGAACCACCAGATCCACTAGAACTAGAACCACCTATACCTCCTGATCCACCACCTGTAGTTGGAATAGGGCCTGTAGATGTACTCCCCTGTGCTCTGACAGTAGTACTATACTGAACCCCTATAGTCTGTGAGGTAGTTCCACTTCCAGAGGTGAATCCAACATTCTTTGCGTGCTCACATTCTGTGTGGATGATGCACCTAAGAATGCTCCTCCAAATGACATTGAAGCCATCTGTCCTGCCATTGATGTACTTGATCCCTGACTTACTCCTGCTCTCCTACTTCCCAAGTTAGTTTGTTGGTTACTTGTCGTACTAGATACTGAAAAACCAAGCGCAAGGGCTAGGTCACCAGGTGGATTAAGATGCACGCCCATGGTCCAGGTAGTCTCTACTGGCACACTTCCATGTGAGGCTGAGGGGGGATCTCTATCATGCTTTCCAAGATGGGGGAGTTCCTGATGCTCTGGCTCCATGTCTTCTACGTGAGCTGTAAATCCTTCATGAGCCATCTCTCTCCTCCATGCCATACTCTCTACAATGGAACACTGCTTCTCTATCTCCCTCTCACGTGCCTCATTATACTTAAACCACCTTTCCTCTCTCTGCTTCTCTGCCGCTAGGTCTGCCATCTTAAACCAAACCTGTTCCTGCCCTCCATGTGGTGAAGTTTAGTTAGCCATCGGTTTACTCTCCAGGTTCAAAGTTACCATTAAGATCTTGATCGCCAGTGGAATACCTTGCAAATATGTTCCTCTTGGATACCACAAAAACTGGAACTCAGCTACCTCTGGGAAAGAGTACGTCAAAATTGAATATTCTAGAATATAACTGTTTAGAACACCACGAAACCACGTATCCACCACATGAGTCCAGATCAGATCAACATCATAGAGGGCCTGAAATTCTTCCTGTGTCCAGACAAGTGCACGATACCTCCAATTCCACTGAGATGCATAAGCAGTAAGCCACTCGTATAGTTCTACTGGAAAGATAGCGAAAAATCTCTCATATAAGCTGTCATACAGGTTCTGTTCTACCCAAGTGCATGCATTAAACTCAGATCCATTGCTGAACCGTCACACATATTCTTCCTCCAGATCATGTATCCATTCCTCAATACTTGCTAGAGTTAACTGGTACATCTTCATCATGAACCATCCTGAAAAATAACTGAAAAAGAGGTCCCAGCAACAGAACCAATGATGCAGCCTAGAATTTACCAGATAACACCCTAGTCGCGCTGGCACATCACTCAGCCTAGACTGAGCACTCACCCGAAGCATGCAAAGGTACCAGGTCCCTCTTTAGGGTTGTTGTAACAGGATGTTAACATGATGAAGGAAGTAACATATAGATTCATAACTAATCCATCATTCCACAATGCATGCTACACTCAGATCTATGAAAGAACAAGCTTAAACAGTAATCATGATTGAATTAATAACATGCACTACTCAACTACACACAGAATGACACTTAGATTCAGCCAATATCTTCCATCTATTAATAAATACAGAAGCTCCTTACAGTATTGTCAATCTATACCAATGCGCGTATGGAACTGATACAATAGTTCAATCATATGCGTATATTCTCTGTTACACATACATACATCTCCTTCCATACATCCAACTCTCTCTCTCTCTTATATATACTATGTATATATATATATATATATATATATCTAACACCTAACATCATATATATAGGGTGGGGACTTTCCCTTCACCGCTTATCTATTCCAGAAATAGGCCACATGCTATTGATAGCCACATGCCATTTACAATCATAGCCACACATGTAAGTGTGCTATCTATAGTCCTCTTGCAGTTAACTGAAGTGTCAATTCTATTCTTAGCTTGTCTCCATGCATAAACACTTCGAACCACTTCTCCAAAGATAGACAATGCATGGCGCACATGTCTCTGCATCGTTGATGTGTTCCGCACACCATCTTCTAAAAATAGGTCTTCATGCTCAAAATCGGCTAAGTCCTGAAATCTGAACTTGCCTTCCATGCATGGGTCCTTCCTGTCCTTCCACACCCTTGGTTCCAGGCCTTCTATCCCACGCGGACTCCTTGTGTGATCTTTGACAAGTGAAACAAAATTTTCGTTCCTTATTCCCGAAAAATCTATGCTTATCATTATCATTGATTGTAAAATTCAATGTTTTCAGCACATGAACCATCTTCTACAAAAAAACAACCCGATATGGAGGAAGATATTATGGTCGAGGCATTTGGGCATGCCTAACCCAAATGGGCATTTGAGGAGGGTTACAGAGAAAGGTATGGGTGCAACGCAAATGCCATGTTGGAAAAGCTCAATCCACATCACACCACCAAACATTGCCTAGGTAACCACAAAAAACTGTTTTATGATTATTTTAATGCATTTTTTCATATAAAATATAACAAATATTGTAAAGAGGGCTATGAAAAATTATTCAAAATATATTTAAAAATAGTTTAAATGCAAATTATAAATCAAATTAAAATATATTTAAACTGGTATATTGGATATAGAAAACCAAATCAAGATACAAATATTTACTTTAGTTTATAGGAACCGTAAAACCGAATCAAAATATTTTAAAATTAACTCTCCAAACCGCGTTCGAAAAAATGGACGAATCCCACATAAAAGAAGAAATACATGCATTTAATATGTATTAAACACCCACTTCAAAACAATTGAATTTATTTGATACGGTGAAGGGAAGTAACATTTATGAGAATAATTCGCTCTAAGCAGCAGAAATTGGATTGCGTTCGCGGTGAATTTTTTCATTAAAGATCGTTCCACTTGCAGGGTTTTCCATCACTTTGCAATGCAACTTGCCATCTTAACATTTGCGTTTCCATGTAAATGCATCTTCTTCTTTTTCTCCATTTATTTGTACGCTTTGTCCTTCATTTTCCCCACGTCCACGTCATCCGAGGTTTCCACGTGGCCGCCTAGGTGGATCTCATCCATTATTCCCAAAACCATATATTGTTAAAAACTAGCAATCGTACGCGAGTGTGTGCGATGGCAACGCCGAAACGGTTTTTGGTAAAGAGGAAACTAAGAATTGTATGAAATGAAGAGAAGAAAAAACCAGAAAACAATGCATTAAAAAAGGAGAACATTTGCGAGAACGTAAGGACTAATGAAGAGCATGTTGGTGTCGAAACGCAGCACCCCTGGGACTCCGCAACGCGATCATTTGAGACTCCCAGTGCGATAGCACAACATGGAGCTTTTCCCAAGTGTGGGACCTTGCGAAATCGGAAAAGCTCTCCGGATGAAGGCCGACTGCTATTCCTCTGTCCAGATGCACCAAATAAAACACAGAGGTTTACCCCAAAAAATCTAATCTAACTACCAAGGAGACAGGGAGAGAAAAATGCATAAAAATAAACCTAAGCTAAGGAGGTGATGCATTGAGGAATGAAGAACATATGTTTTGCCAATTAAACACAGACCACAGAAATGCAATGCAATATCATGCACAGATAAACATATTCACAGTGAAAGATCAGAAGGATGCAAAATGAAACACATAGAGGGTTGAGAATCATCAACAGACATGCATTTATTTGCTTCAAAGGTTGATACAATACACTGCAAAATGCCAAGAGGCAAAGCTGCATTACAGTTTCGAATGGGAGGTTTGAGCTCCACAACTCCACTTACCAAAGAGAAGAAGGGAGGGGCCAAAACAAGAATGTCCAACCTTTTTTAAAACAGCCTCTCCTTACATTTATATGAAGACAATGAGAGAGGAGAAGGATTCGAAGCTTCCCCAACTACCTCCGGAACTGCACTTAACTCCTCATCGTGGCGGTAGGTAAGAACCCCAACCACCCAAAAATGGCGAACTATATTTTTTGAATCGGGTTTGAAAGAAGTCCCGTCATATGCTTGTTGTTCGTGTATTCCCGACTTCCGCTTCCGCTACATTTTCCAAGTTTTCCCTTGTTTTCGGGTTCGGAGGTATGACTCGCATGTGCATCGGGTTTGGGCAGTGGCGCATCATGTTTTCCCCCCATGCTCCTCCGCCATGTCTTCCCGCCCCGGAAACCCGAATTCCCTTGCTGTCGGGTTTTGAAGACCCCCCCACATGTATTCGATGCGCCATGTTGTTCCGCCCCCGAAACCCAATTTGCCTTGCGTCGGGATTTGGAACCCTCGCGACATGCTCCTTTGGTGTCGGGTTTCTGGCGGGCTCCTGACATGCTCCCTTTTCATGCGTTTCCGACCCGAAAACCCGATTTGCTTGGTGCGTCGGGTTTTGGAGACCCCCCGACACATTTCTCCTTTGTTGGGTTTGGAAGAAACCCCGACATGTTTTCCTTTGCTGTTCGCCTGACTTGTTTTTCCGCCGCTTAAACCCGCGTTTCTTTGTGCGTCGGGTTTTTTAACCCTTCCGGCATTTCTTTTGTTGTCGGGTTTTGAAAGCCACCCGACATGCTTCTGCGCCATGGAAACCCGAATTGCATTCGCGTCCCGGAAACCCGAATCCTTTGCTGTCGGGTTTTGAAAAACCCCCGACATGTATTTGTTCCTTGTTTATCCGACTCCTCTTTCCACATGGTTTTCGCGATTTGGCCGAAGAGGGAAAATATACACCAGAGCGGTAAAGAAGCTAAAATTATTTAGTATAACAAGCCAAATATTTACATAGTTGTTAGATGCAGAAGAGAAAGTGGAGGGGAAGTACCGAGAAAAAGGCGAAAAGGAGAAGGCGAGATTGCTATGCGTGGAGGATTTTACGGGGGTGGGCTGTTTGAGACGGCGAAGGTTATAGGGGACGGTGGTAGGGATTGGAGGCGAAGCTCTTCTTGTTTTCAGAATTGCAGGAGGGAGGCTGAAGAAATTCTAGAGTAGCGGTCAAACGAGAAAGCTGGGGAGATACGAATCTTTTCCAAGGAGGGGACACGCGAAAGAGTAGTAAAAGTAAGGCCTGGTCTCTCGGTGGATCCAATGTCTATGGTGGCATGACTCAGGGTGAGTCCTTGGGCTTTGTGAATCGACAACCCCCAGGCCATTTTTAAAGGCAGTTGTGTACGGGAACCTCTTGAAATGGGGGGAATGGGGATGTGGGTGGGATTTAACGGATTCCACGGTGGACTGGAATAGCGTTCAAAGTCGACAATTACAAAAGAAGGCAAAGAAGGTGGAGTCGAGGAAGGGGAATAAACAATGTCAACGACAGTGCTAGTTGCGCCATTAACAAGCCCGGTAGCAATCCATAAATTAGCAGTGAGCATGATTTTTTGGTCTTTGCAAAGGAGCACTATTTGTTCTAGCTGGTCGTCATCAGGATCATTGTAGTCACTTCTTCTTGTATTCAGAGCAATGGACAAGGCAACTAGAGAATTGAGTTCCTTTAGCATTTGTAAATTGTGTTTTTTTAACAAGAATATTTGTTGAGAAGAGGTGGGGGGCATTGTGGAAGTATAGAAGTTCTTGTTGCGAGAGGCAAGAGTCGGTGCGAGACATCAAAGTCTCCCAATCTGGAAGGGTGGCCACACCATTTCGGATGTTGAGAAGCAAATTGCGAAAGGAAATATGAGCCGGAGCAGAGCCTTGTTGTCGGAATATAGACGTTAACGAGATTGAATTTAGAAATTTCCGCCAAAGGGATCCACCGTAGGAATTACTGGCATATAGCGGAATGTCCATAATGGGTGGAAGTTGACCAAGGTCTCCAACAAGAATCATTGATCTATTTCCGAAGGGGAAGTACGGAAGTGCGGGAAGGCCTCACGCAGGCGCAAGTCAATTTTTGCAAGTAGTTTAGGACCAATGAAGCTCATTTCATCAATCAAAATGTATGTGACATGTTTTAAAGAGTCTTGAAATGAGGTCAAAGCTTGGCCTTCAAGGGGTTTTAAATCACGAACGGGAATCCGGAGGCTAGAATGAACGGTCGATGCGGAAATGTTAAAAGCGGCCACACCAGTAGGGGCAAGCAAAAGAAGGGGCGAAATTGCAGGGGTAGCGAGGGAGGAGAAGGCAGACTGGAGAGAGTGGATAAGGAATGACTTGCCTGTTCCTGCAGTTCCTTGAATAATGAGAAGCAGGGGTGGTAGGCTATGTGTTGAGGAAAAGTGGTGGAGTATTGTACTGAAGGCTAGTTGCTGGTTATCGGAAAAAGTCGACAAAGAAGGCACACTAGATGGATTTGTATGGGCAGGGCAATAATTAGCCCTACCATTCTCGACAAAAGAGGGGCCGATGTCAACCAAATGAACCAGAATGTTGTTTGAGGACCAAACATAGCGGGAGTCATATTCTTGGAGGCCAAGCATTTCTAGATGGTCAAGACCTTCAGAATGTCCCGGACGGATGCCTGCCAAAAGTTGCCATTCATAGATTCTCTCGCTTGTCTGCATTGGGTCTGTGTCAGATTCAGACGAAACATCTGGAGATGTATCAGGTTCCGTGTCTGTTCTTCTAACATGCCACGGTTTGTATGAACTTTTGAACAGGCGCCAATTGGAAGTAACAACATCTGGCGAGGAACCAACATCTGAAGCAATGTTCCAGAAAGGCTTGTACAGCAGGAGCTCAGACCAACAAAAAAGGTGGAAAGCCTCTGTATTAGTTGGCGGAATGATGGAAAACCTTGGGTACACGTGGACAATTGCTGGTGTAGTGCGTTGTTTCCATTTCTCTTTTTTTCGGTATTTGCTGTAATTCCACTCTCGAGCAATTTGGATAAGGGAAAGGGACTCCATTGATGGTGGGCGGACAAGGTACGCATCAAGAAGCTGTGAAGTATCTTGTTCATGAGTAGCCGATGCAGAAAGGCGCCTAAGTATTTTTTTGCCCACATTTAAATAGACGGTCTGCCGGCTGGACACAACAAGAG
Source organism: Taxus chinensis (assembly GCA_019776745.2). NCBI lineage: Eukaryota > Viridiplantae > Streptophyta > Pinopsida > Cupressales > Taxaceae > Taxus > Taxus chinensis. The sequence continues at coordinate 674,636,101 of CM034153.1, read as the reverse complement.
GAAGTTTGAGAAGCAAGTGACAAGTTTCTTGTGCACTTATGTCATGTTCAACAACACTTTCTGTGAGCATCTTTCGTATTGCAAAAGAGGAAGGGAAATCTGGGCTGGCATGCGAACAAAGCCTAGACAACATTTGGTGGTATGTCTCAGAGCGTTGCTCTGCTTTAGAGGCATACTTTGCAATGTATTTAAGAACAGCGTGCCGAGATAGTACAGGCTGACAGTCAATGTTTGATCTCCATATAGCTAGCATGGCTTTATTGTGAATGTTTAATCTGTCATCATTCCTGAAAGGAAGGTATTTAACGCTTTTGTTGGCATCAATGGTCAAGGAAGAAAAAGACTGTGTTTCCCAAGGAGCACTGTAACGACATATAGTTCTGGAACCTTTTTTTCGGAGACATGTCTGTGTAGAACATTTGGTGTGGCGCTGAACCTGGTTTATAAGTTCCTCGAGGTCATGCATAGGGTTGGAAGTCAGAACCTCTGAAGAGGAAAGCAAGCAGGGATCATCCTCGAGAGATCTTTGAAAGAATGTAGGTCTACATGCAGGAGCTCTAGGGTTCCATGCAGAAACATATTGATCAAAGTACAATCTTGTTGTTTCAACAGAAGCATTGTCATTCCAATCTATTGTGTCAACATTGGGGGTGCCATCAAGCCAAAGGAAACCGTGAACATGTGCAGAGCCTCTATTTTGCCATTCGTACCTAGAGGAAAAAGGCAGTTAGAAATAAAGAGAAGCAAAAGAGTGGCAAACGAAGCATTTAATTTTTGTTTACCTGTACCAGTAGTCCTTGGCTCCAAGGTGTTTCTGCAGGACCTCCTCACGGAATATTGTGAACCTCTGGTGCAAGTAAGCAGAAACACGATGGGGGTGGTCGATAATGTTGTTTGTTCTAAATCTTTGTGCGAACCGATGATCAGGAGGCGGAACACCAAGCATACAACTATGCAAATCAGGCCATTTAGTATCTGCAGCACTAAGAGTGAAGAAGAACGTAGGTGCACCCAATTGTTCAACCATATCTGATATCTCTCCTCTGTATTTGGACCAAAAGGAGCGGGTTCCGCGTAGGTTATTTCCAAACCGCATCAAGGTATCCGGAAGTGAATATGCAGGGTCTTCAAGCAATTTTTTTCGGAGGTCAGCTATAGTTGGCGGTATGGCATTTTCTAGGTTTTGTTGCATGAAAACGGCTGCTGTAGATTGGCTCCTATGCCGCATGATGAGGTTAAGCAAGAAATAGCGAAACCGGGGGTGTGAACCGAAGCAGTTATCATGGAAACGGATTAAATGGAGGGCATATTCATGTAAAAGTACCTCTTTCATGCGAGGTTGTCTAAACATAGCCTTACCTTTAGGAAACAAAGTTGGGAATGCCATGGAAAATAGACCCTCAGTGGTGTATTAATTTATGGGAGAAAGACTCATGTCTGGCCAAGGCATGGCAAAAGGCATGTTTTGATCATGGGAGAGAAGGAACTGTGAGATATGCTCGTCTTCGGTGCCGGAGTTGTGGGCAGAAGGGACGAAAGAAGAAGAGCGGCCGTTAATTAAATTGCAGAGAGAAGGATCATCGCCGGAATCAGGTGCGACATCGTCTGAAGAGGCGGGGATGTCCATCGGTATGGAATTGAGGGAGGAGGAAATATTTGTTTGTTGTACGGGAAGAGCGTTGAGGGCCTCATTGTCAACAAGAACATCCTTGTAGTATGGGTCATGCAAAATTTTGTATTGAAGTGCCTGCCATACACGAGATCTTAGATAAAAGTGCGTGAATATCATAAGATAGCTTAGATAAAAGTGTCTTAAAATGAGCATCATACTCATGTACACTCTCATTAGTGCCTTGCTTGATATCCTTGAGTGCACTTATACTATTCTGCTAAAATTCAGGTATATGGAAATCTTTCAAGAAAGCATCTCTCAATGCTGCATAATCCACACAAGTTTGATCAGGGTCAAATTTCCTATACCAACTATGTGCGCACCCCTGTAGTGTAGTGGAAAATTGACTTGCCTTTCACTCAACAACCGTGATCCCTTTATCACACCACACAATTTCAAACATATGCACATGTTCAGCAACATCCTCTATACCTCTATACTCCAGGAGACGAAGAGACATCTCCATGTAGATATTTTTTGGTTGCTGCGGACCTTGACCACCTGATCTGGAACCTCCTGTGTTCCCTCTGCCTCTAGAACCACAAGATCCACCGGAACTAAAACCACCTATACCTCTTGATCCACCACCTATAGTTGGAATAGGGCCTATAGACATACTCCCCTGTGCTCTGACAATAGTACTATACTAAACCCCTACAGTCTGTGAGGTAGTTCCACTTCCAGAGGTGAATCCAACACTATGTGCACTCACATTTTGTGTGGATGATGCACCCAAGAATGCTCCTCCAAATGACATTGAAGCCGTATGTCCTGCCATTGATGTACTTGATCCCTGACTTACTCATGCTCTCCTACTTCCCAAGTTAGTTTGTTGGTTACTTGTCATAGTAGATACTGAAAACCAAGCACAAGGGCTAGGTCATTAGGTGGATTAAGATGCACGACCACAGCCCAGGTAGTCTCTGTTGGCACACCTCATTGTGAGGATGAGGGGGGATCTCTATCATGCTTTCCAAGATGGGGGAGTTCTTGATGCTTTGGCTCCACGTCTTCTACGTGAGCTGTAAATCCTTCACGAGCCATCTCTCTCCTCCGTGCCATACTCTCCACAATAGAACATTGCTTCTCTATCTCCCTCTCATGTGTCTCATTATACTTAAACTGCCTTTCCTCTCTCCGCTTCTCTGCCGCTAGGTCTTCCATCTTAAACCAAACATGTTCCTACCCTCGCGTGTGGCAAAGTTTAGTTAGCCATCGGTTTACTCTCCAGGTTCAAAGTTACCATTAAGATCTTGATCGCCAGTGGAATACCTTGAAAATATTTTCCTCTTAGGAACCGCAAAAACTGGAACTCAACTACCTTTGGGCAAGAGTACATCGAAATTGAATATTCTAGAATATAACTATTTAGAACACCGTAAAACCACGTATCTGCCTCACAAGTCCAGATCAGATCAACATCACAGAGGGCCTGAAATTATTCCTATGTCTAGAAAAGTGTGTGATACCTCCAATTCTACTGAGATGCATAAGCAGTAAGCCACTCCTATAGTTCTACTGGAAAGATAGCGAAAAAGCTCTCATATAAGTTGTCATACATGTTCTATTCTACCCAAGTGTGTGCATTAAACTCAGATCCACTGCTGAACCACCGTGCATATTCTTCCTCCAGATCGTGTATCCATTCCTCAATACTTTCTAGAGTTAACCAGTATGTCTTCATCATGAACCACCCTGAAAACAACTGAAAAAGAGGTCCCGGTAATGGAACCAATAATGCAGCCTAGAATTTACCAAATAACACCCTAGTCACGCTGGCACATCACTCATCCTAGACTGAGCACTCACCTGAAGCACACAAAGGTACCAGGTCCCTCTTTAGCTTTGGTGTAACAAGATGTTAAAATGATGAAGGAAGTAACATATAGATTCATAACTAATCCATCATTCCATAATGTATGCTACACTCATATCTATGGAAGAAGAAGATTAAACAGTAATCATGATTGAATTAATAATATGCACTACTCAAATGTACACAGAATGACACTTAGATTCAGCCAATGTCTTCCATCTATTAATTAATACAGAAGCTGCTTACAGTATTGTCAATCTATACCACTACGCGTATGAAATTGATACAATAGTTCAATCATATGTGTATATTATCTATTACACATACATACATCTCCTTCCATACATCCAACTCTCTTTCTTTCTATATATCTCACACTCATACATCCCTCCTATGCACATAACATCATATATATAGGGTGGGGACTTTCCCTTCACCGCTTATCTATTCTAGAAATAGGCCGCATGCTATTGATAGCCACACACTGTTTACAATCATAGCCACACATGCAAGTGCACTATATATAGTCCTCTTGCAGTTAACTGAAGTGTCAATTCTATGAACTTAGTTTGTCTTCATGAATAAACACCTCGAATCGCTTCTCTAAAGATAGACAATGCATGATGCACACATCTCTACATCGTTGATGTGTTCTGCATGTCATCTTATAAAAATATGTCTTCATGCTCAAAATCGGCTAAGTTCTAAAATATGAACTTGCCTTCCATGCGCGGGTCCTTCCTGTCCTTTCGTGCCCTTGGTTCTGGGCCTTCTATCCCGCGCGGACTCCTTGTGTGATCTTTGACAAGTATTCTTTGATCAACAAAAACACCGAAGGGGATATTTTGAGGATTCATATTGGAAGGAGAAAAACATTGGGAGAGGATGAGGGGTGAAGATGAAGGAGTTAGAGGGTGGAGAAGTGTAGGGGAAGCGATAATAGAAAGTAGAATCAATGTGAAACTCAAACGTTGAAGAACATGATGCGGTATATGGAAATCCTTTGAAGGAGACCAGGGTTATTGTTTAAGACATTGTGGAAACAATTAATAGATATATATGTGAATGTAAGGAGTGGAAGAAGAATATTTTTGAAGTGAAAATGTGTTTGTAGTTTTATTTGTAGGAAAATTAACAAGAAAGCCTTGTGCAGGAAAACCACTGGCATACGATTAAAACTGTTCAGAAACAAAATTTTCGTTCCTTATTCCCGAAAAATCTATGCTTATCATTATCATTGATTGTAAAATTCAATGTTTTCAGCACATGAACCATCTTCTACAAAAAACAACCCGATATGGAGGAAGATATTATGGTCGAGGCATTTGGGCATGCCTAACCCAAATGGGCATTTGAGGAGGGTTACAGAGAAAGGTATGGGTGCAACGCAAATGCCATGTTGGAAAAGCTCAATCCACATCACACCACCAAACATTGCCTAGGTAACCACAAAAAACTGTTTTATGATTATTTTAATGCATTTTTTCATATAAAATATAACAAATATTGTAAAGAGGGCTATGAAAAATTATTCAAAATATATTTAAAAATAGTTTAAATGCGAATTATAAATCAAATTAAAATATATTTAAACTGGTATATTGGATATAGAAAACCAAATCAAGATACAAATATTTACTTTAGTTTATAGGAACCCTAAAATCGAATCAAAATATTTTAAAATTAACTCTCCAAACCGCGTTCGAAAAAGTGGACGAATCCCACATAAACGAAGAAATACATGCATTTAATATGTATTAAACACCCACTTCAAAACAATTGAATTTATTTGATACGGTGAAGGGAAGTAACATTTATGAGAATAATTCGCTCTAAGCAGCAGAAATTGGATTGCGTTCGCAGTGAATTTTTCCATTAAAGATCGTTCCACTTGCAGGGTTTTCCATCACTTTGCAATGCAACCTGCCATCTTACCATTTGCGTTTCCATGTAAATGCATCTTCTTCTTTTTCTCCATTTATTTTCTGGCTTTGTCCTTCGTTTTCCCCACGTCCACGTCATCCGAGGTTTCCACGTGGTCGCCTAGGTGGATCTCATCCATTATTCCCAAAACCGTATATTGTTAAAAACAATACCCAAAATTAGGGAAAGTTTAAAATTCAGCTCTTTCTCACCATGATTCGTTTATTGTCACGCGTCACGAGGAAAAAAAATCACAGAGTCTTCACTGGTGCCGCGCACTGTAACTCGTATACATAGGAAGTTCGCATATTGCACTGCATTTGATGAGCAGTGGAGGGCAGGCGTCAATGTGGCGGCCTTGATGTCGAGAAGCGTAAACAATATTTGTAAGGAGTTTTAGACTTAACTGTTTGAAAACGTGTATCCCATCAATGCCTTCGTGGACGACACATATGACAAAGCACTGTTCCACTTATTTTTTTGATGTTTTGTCGGAAGGGTTGTACGTTGCCCTGTTTCCACCCTTGGATTTTCAATGCATGTACCTGGGCATGCTCTGCTCCATTGATTTCTACAATTTGTGAGATTCAACAAGCCTCCACCCAACTGTATACACCTTCGGCGTAATGCATTGTATAGAGGAAAAAATATCATATATGTTGTTTGTTTCTACATATAAATAAATCCATGTCAAACAAAACCACCAACCAGGTTAAACACTCTTCAAAACCCAATGAAGAACATTGAGAGTAACACGTCCTAAACAGCCTTTCAGACCTGTCATTTTTCTTTTATTTGAGATTCAGAGGTGTTAACCATGTTGAAACCCAAGTTAACTTGTAAATTTAGCAGTAATTGTATATTACAGTGAAAATTAAATTGAATAAAAAAATAGAACGTTACGAAGAACTATGGTAAATGGATCTCTCGGTAATAACCATCCTAAAATCAACACCATTATGGGTTAAATCAGCCCTGCACAGGGAGATAAATCTGTAACCCTAATATTTCCTCATTTTACTATATAAAAATTGATCAATCTATATCTGTATCTGTATCTGAAGCGGGTTCAATTGTCTCTCAGAAAAGGAAGAAGAAGAAGAAGAAGAATGACCATAAAAGAACATTTTACTCGCACTAAAATCTCAACATCACGAAAACATGTTTGTTGGGTGCGTGAGGCTGCGCCTCTTTGCGTCCGTCACTACCACGTCTCACCTTTAACGAGGAAACGTGTTCAGTTTCAGAGGTTCCCCTGCAAAACCTCGTAATTTCATCTCCAGTTGTGCTTTACCACCCTTATCAATACTTTGGTTTTTAATGCGTGTCTTATTAAACTCTAGTAATAAAAAGAGGCACAACACAGGGGAGATGTCTGGTGAGATAGAAAGGCTATGGCAGGTGGTTGCCGAGCTTCGAAACCACCTCCGCGATGACCAAAATGCACACCAGGTAATATCACTTGCCACTTTATCTTTCACTTTTGTTGAATTTTATTTAGCCATTGCCGATTCTACAATTTTACAGGGTATTCCATCAACGCATCAAATGCAGGGCTCGCTACGAGAGAAGGAAATTTCCATACTTTCAGGTGGATAATAGTATACACGATTTGAATTTATATTTCTTTTAAATGTGATATATATTATAGTGTGTGTGATATTGTGTTTATGTAGGGAAACTCCTCCTCGCATGCGTGGCAGAAAGTAAAAAAAGCTCAAACAGAGAATGAAAAGGATGAGGAGGGTCAATTGATTGAACTACAAAACAAATTGAGGTACGTTTATTTAAAGTTGGTGCTATGTTTAATTTATTCAGTTTGTTTTGGTCCACATAATTTTCGAGCTTTACTTCTTATGCAGGAATTCCATAGCAGAGCTGATGAAGCACAAAGAATCCCTCGACTTTAATGATTACGAGTTCATGTGGCAAGAGGCAGCAGGGTTGAGTCGGGTATGGTTTATTGTTTCTAATGTCACCATATAAATGGCGATGATATTGTTGACGATGCTGCTCGTATGTGGGGTATTGGTTGGCAAAATCATTCAAAACATCGCCACTGAGAAGATCCTCTACGTGCTCACTCAGAAAACAACAAATTCCGATCACGTAGATTCTCATTCAATTGATGAGCATCACGTACTGAAATCATGGATCCTGGCTTATACCTGCCAGCCTGATTACATCATGGATAGATCTGTGTTGAGCTATATCCGCTGTTTTGTTTCTTGGATGTAGAAGAATAAGAAGAAGATTGAGGATTAGGAGGCGTTTCATTCAGGCGTAATGTCTCGTTGTATTATGGATGATGGCCATAAAACATAGGGCCCTTTCTATCAACTAGTACCATATCCATTCATGTTTTATCTCTTGGGAGGACATGCTTTTTATGGGAAAGGAGGTAATCCACTGCGGGACACGAAATTCCAAGCATTCTCATTATTGTAAGCTAGGAGAATAGATAGGGATAAAAAAGGGATGGGCCTTATGGTGTACATATTTTCTAGGCATGTTACTTTTTAACTTCCCACCTTTTGATTTTGAAAGAGACGTGGTTGTTTCCTTTTTTGGTTACCTGGTATTTTATTTAGTTACTATAGGGTGTGACCTATACGAGGTAATTTTGTGATTATACTAGTAAATGGTATTAGTAATAGTTAACATCAATATATGTAGATATCTAAATTTTGTAATTTATTCCTTGATAATATCAATATTGGCTTAATTTCTTTAATCATGACTTGTACACATATTCTCTCAATTGATATATCCTAGCCTATCAAAATTTGCATTGCTACACTTCCCTCTTGGACTTTAAACTGTTAAGTAGGACTAAATTGTCCAACATTTTGGTCTAAAAATAATAGATTTGTATTAAGCCACCTAAAGGTCAATTTATCAATTTGAGAATATGTTATGGATTTGTACTTTCATTATAGTTTGGACTTGATGTGAAATTATCCACAAAAACCTATATAAGAAATTATAATCCACTCATTTACTCACCAACCAATTTTAGAACTTTCCTTTCACAAATCACTCAAAAGGCATATGAATTTATCCTAAAATTCCATAAAGAAACAACATACATTATGAATAACCCAAAATATAGGTAAGCGGAATTCCATACCAGGTTAAAAAATAAAGCTTCCCAAATCACAAGCCACAAAGTTAAACACAATCAAGATAAGTCAATACAAAGCATTATCAAGGGTTTAATTTATCGAATATAGTTACATCCATGTTGTATTATGTCACATCTCTATATGGGTAACTACGTGTGGTTTGGGGCCTCTTCAAAGTAGCAACAATGTAGGTAAAGTATGGATTGCAATTCAACCTAAACATTAACATTATTTTAGGGATTTAGTCTAGGTTAGGATTTTAGGTCAAATAAGGTGGTTCATAGGGTTTTGCACATTATCGAGACCTAATATTTCACAATAAAGCATATTATACTCATTCACAGAGGTGTCAAAAAATACAAAATCCCATTTACCTCTTATACGAAACTATCCAACCAAAAAACCATCAAATGGTTTGGTTTAAAAGGAATAGTGTCATCTCAACATAAAATGCATATCTAAAATAAGAGATGAAGCAGTAGTTGTGTTATATTTCCATCCAGCTCATCACTTTGTCACCCCTAGATTAGTTTTCATACCAATCAAATATCTATGTACACTCATCTTCTTATGTTTTATTACATTAAACACACACTATAATTGATATATCTTTTTATTTCTCTATATGTATGCTCAAAATATAGTGTTAATGATTAATTAATACTTTGAATATAAATCATGTACCTATACCTAATCTCAAATTTAAATGATTAAAGTAAACATCTATATTCTTCTTCTTTCCCCGAACTTATTTATTTTTTCTTGGTGTAATTATTTGGTGAACTTGCTTATTGATCGAATCCTTAATCTAGTTTGAATTAGGTTTCTTATCCTAATTAGGCCTTTTATCTTTAGTCCTAGATCTCATTAGGGTTTTGTATTCATTATTCGTGGATTATCCTACTTATAGGGTTTTCTCTTCTCTTAGTATATCTCAATGGTTTGTCCATTTCCTACATAAGTGTATGATGAGATTTACAATAATTTTAAGGTTCATTTCCCTTGAGATGGTTTGGAATACAATATGCCCCTTCCTATCTTGAGAGAAAGGAAAAAATCTTTGCTGCTAAATGTCCTTATACTCATTTTGTACACCCTCAAAATACACTTATTTATATAAATGTTCAATTTGTGGTCATCCCTGTTACTAGTTGATGCCAAAATCTTGTGTGCATTTTTTTGATCTACCTTCCCTTGATCCAAAAATTGTTCTACCTCTCATCCCTCCCCCAAATTCACCCTAAGATTATATTGGGATTGATAATCCATGTTGTCAATACAAGATGAGGAAGGCCACCCACTAGGGGTGTGAGAAATACTATCTGAAATAACTGCTTATAAACATAGATCATATACCACTTGAACACTAAAAAAAAGTACATAATTTACTACATCATAACCACATGAACATAAATTTACCCAAGAGATAAAATTACTAGCTAATATAGAACAACAAGATGGCTTAGTTACTAATTATTATGACATCAATGAGGATTATATATAATTATCTGATGAGTGCTTGAGAAATCTAAATTTAATCTTATGGGTGAGGATGAATCTATTTTTCATATTCTATTAATGTCCATTGTACCTGGGAACTATTAGTTTATTTATCTTGTGACCAATATAAGAATAAGTCTCTCTTTGTAAAGAATTTGTTTTCCCTGAAAAATCAAATATCTACTAAAACTTGTAATCTTATTAATCCTACACCTTTTTCTTAACCTTTAGGTCAAATATTTGTTAAATTAGCATACGTAACGTGCAAGAAAAAATCCATACTAAGAGACTTTGTAATATGCAACATTTATTTAATGCTCTTTATTCAGTTTCTACTACCATCTCTACTTCTATTTCTGAACACCTAGATACGCCACATGAGATCTTACATTTATTACTTTATTTTGGTTTGACAATTAAAAATCTATCTAGGTAACTAGGTAAGTCCTTTTGTAACTACCATTGTGCAACTGGACACAGAACTGATCATTGTAAAGGATTAATATATAATATACATAAGATAAAATATAATATAAAATGATTATATCCTACTTATACAATGGAAGCCAACAAGTTCCCTAGATTCAATAATTTTATGTTCACATTTTATGTACATGGAAATTTATATATATATACACACACACACACACACACACATATACATGTATGTATGTATGTATGTATGTCTACATACATACATACATACATACATACATGTATATGTGTGTGTGTGTGTGTGTGTGTGTGTGTGTGTGTGTGTGTGTGTATATATATATATATATATATATATATATATATATATATATATATATATAATCACATTATTTTTTAGGGGTTTACTTTTTTAATTTTAGCATATGGCTTGTGTTATAGAAACAAAAAGTATGGGTAAACACTTGACACCCTAGCCCACCCCTCTTTTTTTTTAGGGGAGGATCATGGTTGTGATGCTTGAAAGACACCATTGATGAGAATAATCATAGTATTACCTTCCCCTAGCTCCATGCAAAAATTATGATTAAGCATGATAGTATCATTAAATACTAGCGCAACGTGATGCATTGAAAATATAATATGGTAGAACAAGACCCATTCTATACTAATGAAGAATACATCATGAATCTCTATCACCTTTGGGAGACTAGATAGTTATATTTCCCTTTCCTTTGTATGTTTTATCATATGGTTGATATGTAACCAATAAGTTATGATTTTGATACAAAATACCTACTTGATGTTAAGTAACACAATTTCAAACCTTTTTAACATTGAAAACATTAAAATATAGAAATATTTCAAAAATACAAAATCAAGATCCAAGAATGACTTGATCTACTAGTTTTCTACTTTACATATGTTGTTTTGTCACATGGTTTGATGAATAACATATTCTATATTCTATATGTGCACATGCATTTCATGACGTATTTGATCACGGGGAAAGGTACTCAAGACTGTACATGATGATATATGTGTTGAAATCATCTCTTAACCTAGTGGCCTTGCTAATACGATGACATGGTCTACACTATCAAGTGTTATTATTTCAATTATTATGTATAATACTCTTTCACATACTAATTATGTTTATATTATATATTATGATATATGATTATTTATTTGGATTTATGAGACTAACACATGTGTTGGATCACTATTTCCGTTAGACCAAAACATATAGGCATTAATCTCTGCTACAATCTCTAGAGTTAAGATCCATGAGAGGTGATTAGTCCATGTCACGAAACTCACGGGGAATGCTGGATGCACATGCCAACAACCCCCTAGTGTTACCTGAGTGAGTTTCAAACTCGAGACATTTTGCTCTGATACCATTTATTTGGACCATGATTGTCGTTAGACCAAAAATTATAGGCGTTAATCTCCGCTAGAATTGCCAGAGTTTAGGATCCATGATAGGTGATTATTCCATGTCACAAAAATCATGAGGAGCACTGGACGCACATGCCAACAACATGTTAAAGTGCACATGACTAGTGATTCTCTTTTTGAGTGCATACAAGCCACTGTCTAATTTTTATCATTACACATTAGATTTTTTATATGTTTGTCTTTTGTGTGTGGGCCTTTGACATTATAGTAAGTGTGTATACGAAAATATGTTGCCCCTTATTTGTGGCATAAATTACCTTTTCTTGTGCAATCATTTGGACCTTATTTTTGTAGGTGACACTATTATGTCCCTTGTATATATCCATTTTCCTTCTTTATTACAATATGTGTAACATTAATTGGTGCACTTATATGTTTATGTGCTTTTCTACTTGTATACTTGCATGCTTGGTGTGTATGATATCTCTTTTTGCCATGATTTATGTCACGCATTATATTGAAACCCAAATATGTCTTACTACATTTTTAGGTCCCTTAAGTAATATTTTGAATCTATGGACGAATTCATAGGTTATTGGTATTTTTGTAGTAGGCTTGGAGAATATTCATGTTACTAAATTGAGCCTCCCACTCTATTTTGATCAAATACAACAATATACACATGTTTTCTCATATTTTTTAAATGCTTTCATGGTCTATTTTGTTGTTTTTTGGTAGTTTGAAAGGATTAGGATTGTACAAAATCATTTTGAATAAGTTTGGAGATTAGGAGGCCTTTTCCTCTTCGTCAAGTTTTATAACTTGACATCCCTTCCTTTGTCCTTTCCTTACATGGTCTAATAATTCACTTCATAGTCATTTTGAGATCTTTCCATGGTGATCACCCCAAATATTAGATATGTTTAGGCTTTGAATAATATTCACATTCAACCATGAGAGGTTCTTGTGCCTTTGAAATAGAATTTCTAGTTTTTAAGAAGCCTCACAATTCCTTGTTTTAGCACTTAGTTCATGGTAGTTTTATTTGAATCCCAAAAAATGGGAACCTTTCATATTTTTTTTGGAATATTAGTCCCAAATTGGCCAAGTAGAGGGTAAATATTGGTTTTAAATGTAAAAATTCTTTCACTATTGTAGTTGAGAAAAGGATTCACATATTCTATAATTTTGCAAAGTGTAAAAACAAACTAATTGTTTGGCATGAACTTGACAAAATTGGCTATTACATGTGATGACATGACACAAATAGAGGAGGAAGCATGTCAAAAAAAGTAGAAGCTCATGGGTCACAAAGTTTAAAGGTAGATTGCATAGATTATATAAAATATCTAAAGCCCATGTGTGGTTCCACATGACAATATTCCAAGAACTCGGTAACTAGATAAGTTAGAATAAATAATGGATAAAGCTTGTGAATTACCCGAGATAATTTCTGACATGTGATTGGACCAAATGACATAATCACAAATGATCAATACCTAGGATAATTGGGAGCATGTAATTGATCCATATGGCCCAATCATGGGTGTCCATGACCTTAGAGAATCAGGAGCATGTGATTGAGCTACATGGCCCAATCACTGGTGGCCGAAACCTGAGAGAATTGGGAACACATGATTGAGGTAATGTTGATCAATCACAGGTGGTTAGTTGGAAGGTTGAAGTCATAAATTGGTCACAAAGACCAAAATGGTAAAGACACATGATTGTGACACGTGGCCAAATCATAGGTCAAATTTTAATCAATGTGATCCCAACATGTGGTACACTTTTTGGTGTCATAGAACACAAGTGAGAGTGGAGAAAAACAAAGAAGATACTTAGGAAATAAAGGTACATGATTGGGAAACATGGACCAATCCTAGAGTACAATATATACACAATCAAAGTGTGATACATGGCCCACTGAGAAAAAATAAAAGATGATTATAGTTTAAAAGTTAAATCTTTTGGACAAATTTAATTGTGCAAGTTGAGTAATAGAGCTTGTGATTTTTTCTTTCATAAATTTTGACAAGGAGATCCATTTTATGAATGGTTGATACTGTTGGAAATATATATATATAGTATATATATATATAGTATATATATATATATATATATTCAAAATATTTACAGTAGTTATAGAATTAAGGATATTTGTATAGTGATTAAGAGTAGTTTTTGAAAAAAATTATAGAAGACCATTTTCTATTGAAGAAAATTTGTACCCAAATTGGTGTTCATTTAACAAAGTGCCCAATTGATACGAAACTAATGATGACTCGTCAAGAGATAATTTTTTTAGGAATCAAATCTAATTAGATAAATTCCATCCTCCTTGTATATTTTATCTTCCTCATTCCATGAGATTACACATGCTTTATTATCTAAAAAATCATGTTTGTCTTCTCATGACATCATTTGGATACAAAATTGGCTTATTCTCAAGACATTTTTGTAATTATTATAATATTAATATTTATCAAGATATATCTGCCCCTAGTTGGAGGAAATCCACCCAAAAATTCAGCTCTTGAAAGCACGTACATAGAAATTTATCGATGACTGTTTTTTAGTAGACTTGGTGTAAACTATAGACAAGCTTTTTGAATTGTAATGTTTTTGCCATTTATTTGATAAAAACTGATGTTTCAAGCCACAAAACTGATGGAGGTCACTGTTCAGATAAAAATATTAAGGTAATTTCATCAGTTTCAAGGTGAATAGAATCTATTTCATGTCTTTTGTAACTAGATACTATCAAATCTAGACCTAGAGTAATACTTCACTTACCCTATTTTCATGAATTTCTTTCAAAGGAAACCCTAGTTGTAACTTGTGTAACACTTAAAGGGTATCTAGAATCTTAGTATAAGTTTAAGATCACTACCGAACATTGAGATATAATTAGAATAGTTCTTAAATAGACCTAATATATTTTGATGTGAGAATACCAAGACAAGATAAATTTAAGGATTGAAAAGAAACTGTGAAACACCTTGGCATCAAAATTTTGGTATAAAAGTAGGCCAAGAAGACTTGATCAAATCAGATAGGGTTTATTAGAATAGGTGATAGTAAATAAGATAGAAAAGTTTCTTGAGAATGTATAAGAAAATGATAGCTAGAGAAAGAGTAGGAGGAAGATTAGGTGGAGTAAGAGCTACTAAAGTTCAAATCATGGAAGAGATCAAGAGTTTTATAGAAATAATTCAATATGTTGAGATGTCTTAGAGGAGAGGCATTAAGCAAGGATCTAGATGTTAGTTAGGAATATCCATGGATAGAGGAATTGAATGTTGACCTAGTTTATCCAGAAGACAAAGTAGAAGAGAGATTATTGAGGGCCATTGTGGGAGCTAATTCTAAACCCAAGATGGAAATACCCATGTATGAAAGTAGCCAAAACTGACTTGAGGAACTCATTGATTGGATTGATGCAATAGACAAGTGCTTTTTGAATATGAATAAGTAGGAGATGATAAGAAGGTAAAGTTTTCTGATCACTAGATTGAAGAGCCATGCATCCATTTGGTGGGACATAATAAATAATGTGAGGATCTAGAAAGGAAATACAAAAATTAGATATTGGGACAAAATGGTTGTAAAGATAAAAGGTAAGTTCTTACCTAAATACTGTCAAACTAGTTTGTTTAGGTCTTTTCAAAATTTAAGGCAAAAGGACATGTATATGAAAGATTATATTGAAGAGTTCTATAGGCTAACTATAAGAGCAAGGCATATAGAATACAATCTAGAAAAATATGGCAAGATAATTACATGGATTTGAAATTTTCTATTCGATATGAAATTAGCATTATTTCTCCTCGATCAATTGAAAAAGCTTACTAGTTGGCACTCAAGGTGGAAGAGAAGCTTTCAAGGAATAAAAACCCACTCATATACAAGAGGAAGAGGAAATTTTTTTAGAGGTATAGGTCAGCAAGGAAATAGAAGTTAGCTGTAATCATATCAAGAAGAAGCTAGCATCTCACATAACTCAAGAGGAGGCTATGCACCAAGAGGAAGATTATTGGGTAAGTGATTTATATGTAATAAATATGTAGGTCATAGGTCTTATGAGTGCCCTAAAAATATTTCAACCAATGAAGAAATAGGTTCTCATGTGACTCAAGGTGAAGAGGAGGAAGAAATGGAAGAATCATATGGTTCATGAATACTTACCATAAGTTGGTGAATCACTCTTGATGAAGAGGATCTCACTCAAAAAAAGTGTCATCAAGGAGGTCATGTAACCACCTCAAAGGAATAATTTTTTTTATAACTACATCCAAGAGAAAAGGAAAATGTTACAAGGTCATCATAGATAATGTGAGCAATGATAATCTTGTCTCAACAGAGATGGTGGAGTAATTAGGCTTGGAAAAGGTAATGCATCCTACTCCCTACAAAGTGTCATGGCTACAAAAAGGACATCAACTCTTGGTTAATGAACAATGCAAGGTGGAATTTCAAATAGACACTTATAAGTATCAAATAATGTGTGATGTTATGCCCATGGATGTTTTCCACATTCTACTGGGTGAGACCATGGCATGACAATATGACAAGAAGGAAGTTCATGATGAAAGAAAAAACACCTACACCTTAGAGATGGATGGAAAGAATCATGTTCTCACCAATTTTTATAGAAGATAATGATGTTGTTGAATCAAGCTCTATAGTGCTGATAATGAGTGGTAAATAATTCTTACATCAACTAAATAAGGAAGAGGTAAATTTTTCTTTAGTAGGTAAGCTTTAAAGTATTGTTACTAATTCAGAGCTTTCTGTTTTTCCTTAATAAATCCAAGATATGTTGCATGAGTATGTGGATATTGTATTAGATTATCTTCCTTATGAACTACCTCCAATTAGAGGAATTAGCCATCACATAGACTTGATTCCAGGTGATAACCTTCCAAACAAGGTTGCTTACAAGATGACTCTAAAGGAAAATGAAGAGATCAATAGATAAGAATAAGACTTGTTAGAGAAATGGATAATAAGAGAGATTTTAAGTCCTTATGTTTTTCCTAAAGTTTTGAGTCCTAAGAAGGATGGAGGATGGAGAACGTGCACAGAATCCAGAGCAATCAAAAATATCACTATCAGGTACAGATTCCCATTGCCAAGAATTGATGATTTGTTGGATTATCTAAGTGGAGCCAAGTATTTTATCTAAAATATTATTTGAGAAGTGTCTATCATCATATTAGGATTATAGAGGGTGATGAATGGAAAACAAATTTTAAGACAAATGAAGGGCTAGCTAATGCCATTTGGCTTGACAAATTCTCCTAGTACCTTCATGAGACTTTTGAATGAAGTGATTAAGGATTTCACATGTAAATTTATTATAGTCTGTTTGGATGATATTTTGGTATATAGTCAGTCAAAAGAAGAACATATTAAGCATTTTAGATTGGTCCTTGGAAATTTGCATGAAGAAAATCTACTAATCAATCTTAAAAAGTGTACTTTCTTGAAGATAGAGTTGGTATACTTGGGGTTTGTGATATCACAAAAATGATTGAAGATGGATAGGGAGAAGGTAAAGGAAATCATTGAGTAGATTAATCCTAAAAAAAATTTTGAGGTAAGAATATTTCATGGTTTAGCTAGCTTCTATAGAAAAATTATAAGAAATTTCAGTCGGATTTGTGCTGCAATAGTGGATACAATTAGAGGAGATACGAAATAATTTCAATGGAGTGAAGCTACTGATAAGAGTTTCCAATTTCTTAAGAAAAAGATAACAGAGGAGCCAATCTTGGCCTTTTTTGATTTTACTAAACTTTTTCAAGTTGAGTGTGATGTTAGTGGAAATGTCATTGGTGTTGTTTTAAGCCAAGAAGGAAGTCTATTGCTTACTTTAGAAAAAATATAAATTATAAAAAGAAGAGGTATTCAACTAATGACCAATAATTATATGCTATCATACAATCCTTGAAGAAACGGAGACACTATCTCATGCCTAAAGAGTTTGTCTTATTTACTGACAATCATGCTTTGAAATTTGTAACTAGTTAGCATAAGTTAAGTCAAAGGAACGTCAAATGGATTGAATTTTTACAAATTTTTAATTTTATTATCAAGCATACAAGTGGTAAATATAACAAATATGTAGATTATTTGAGTAGAAGGAACCTTGTCATGCAATAATCACAAGTGAAATATATTGGGATTTGATGACTTGAAAGAGATGTACAAAGAAGATCTTGATTTTAAAGAAGACTTTGAAGCATGCATGGATCCTCTTAGTAGAGATAAAAGTACTTGGATGGATTTTATGATACAAGGAGGTCTTATATTCAAGGGAAATCAATTATGTTTACCAAGAAGCTCAATGAGGGATAACTTTCTACAGGAAAAACATAGTGGAAGTCTAGCAGGACATTTTAGACAAAATAATACACTATCTCATGTAAGTGTTCATTATTATTATCTTGGTATGAGTTGTGATGTTAATAATTTTGTAGATAGGTGTAAAGTATGCCAACATTCTGAAGGAAGAAGTTAAAATGTAGGTTTTTATCATCCGTTTCTAATTCCTAGCAAGCCATAGGATTCAATAAGTATGGACATTGTAATTGGTTTTCCATTAACTCAGAAAGGGCATGATTAAATATTTTTAATTTATTTGATATATTTTCTAAAATGGATCATTTCATTCCATGTACTAAGACAAGTTATGCTAGTAATATTGCAAATCTGTTCTTTAAGGAGATAGTCATATTCCATGGGCTTCCTAGAGGAATTATTTTTGGCAGCACACTAAGTTTGTTGGTAACTTTTGGAGAAATATATGAAATAAATTGGGCAAAAATGTAAGCTTCATCTCATCCTATCATCCCCAAATAGATGGTAAGAGTAGGGTAGTGAATAGAAGCCTTGGAAACATCTTGAGAAGCTTGGTAAGTATGCATCCAAAACAATCGAATTTGGTATTAGCTCAAGATGAGTTTGCATATAAGGACTTACCAAATAGAAGTACATGTCTGAGTCCATTTATAATTTTTTATGGCATGTACCCTAGAGGTGTGTATAAGTTGAGAAATTTAGGGGAAATGAAAGCGAGGAGTTCTGATGGTGAGGAATTTGCTAGTGCAATGCTAGATTTACATGAACAAGTGAAGAAGACACTTGAAGAGAGTGCCATCAAGTACAAAAAGAGAGCAGATAAGAACATGAGAGAGGTTAATTTTAATGTTGGGACCTTGTTCTTGTTCATCTCAGAAAGAAAAGGTTCCATAAAGGTGAGTACTATTAGAATTTGAGGATTCAACAATTTATAGATAAATTCAACATTAATGTTAAACCCTAATACATTATGTAATGTTACCATAAATATTTAAATACGCATTATATCATCACATAAGTAAATAAAGAAATAATTATAGGAAATAAATAACACAGGTGACATAATATTTATACTGAAAAAACCCTAATAGGGTAAAAACCACTTTGAAAATAACCTTTTACTTCAGAAAAATTATTTTACATCCAGTAAGATCATCTCCTCCTTTAAAACCCTAATTACCAAGGGTAAAACCAAATCACTTGATTTGCACACCTTTGATATATTTTCCGAATATAGCAAATGAGCACATAAAGTCTTTTTTATATAAGGTGATTATGTATGTCTCCCGATACACCTTTTCAACCTAAAATGGTTGACACATATATGTAAGTTAGTGTATTTAATAAATAGAAACATAAATGATTCACATTATTAAATACTCACCTAATGTATATTACCTAGGTATGAATATTTAATAATAGAAAAGTATTTCATATTATTAAATATTTAACTTATATAATAGTGATTCCCCCATATTAATTAATGGGTGGCCAACCCACTTAATCATTATGTTCCAACACTCCCCCTTAATGTTAAGTGGGATAGCATATGCCAATAGATTACCTACCCATGGTACGCTACATGATTTACAATCCTTAAACCATAAAGGTTTTAGGCTAGCTTATAGGTTGAAGGAGTTATAACACCTTCATCATACTCAAGTTACCTTTTGGTACAAAAGGATTTGGAATCCCAAAGATCATCCCATGATCAGTGGCTAAGTTTTGATTTTTACATGTTCTCACAAGTTCTTATAAAAAGGTTACTGAACCCAAGCATATATGAGTCTTTTATAACCAAGGACCTCCTTTACAATATGCTTGCACTAAATTTTTACCAATAAACTCAATAGAACTAAAAATTTTACTGAAAACCTCCTTTAAGGTTTTTCTACACTACTTTTTGAAAAAGAAGACAAGGAGGTATACACATACCCGAAGGTATGTTTACACATGACCGAAGGTCTTTATACATTTTCCTAAAGGTATTTTACATTTGCATTTTTATTTTACAAATACCAAGTTCTATTAAGAGGTGACATTGTCATGCACACTCTCTCTCAATGGCTAGTCCAACAATCCAATTTTTTCACAAAAGTGACAAAACTTTGCAGCAATCAGGGGATTTGTGAAGATGTTAGAAACCTACTCTTCAGTCAACACAAAATTGATATCTATCCCACCACTTAACACCTTCTCATGGATTAAGTGTGTATGTATCTCAATGTGCTTTATGATCTGATGTTGTACTGGATTATGTGCAATAGATATGGTGGCTCTGGTTATCGCAAAACAAAGGAAAATTAACAGATCCTCCATATTTATCTCGTCAAACAACCTCTTGTCACCCATAGATCCTCTTTTGCATCTTCCATTGCACTTTTATACTCAGGTTCAGTTGAAGAGATTGAAACAATTGGTTGCTTTTTGCTGCACCAAGTAATGACACCTGCATCAAATTTAAAAACATAACTAGAAGTATATTTTCTATCAAATACATCACCAACATGATCAAAATCAAAAAATCCATACAAGTCAGCATTTTCATTCTTAGTATAATGCAACCCATAATTGATTTTTCCCTTAATATATCTAAAAAAATATTTTTGCAAGATTCCAATGATCTCTATAAGGTTCTTGCATAAACCTTGAAGCAATTCCTACTGTGTAAGAAATTTCTAGTCTAGTTATAGTTAGATAAATCAAACTACCAACTAACTACCTATATAAATTAGGATCAGCTTTTTCACATGCATATTTAGGATCAAGGTTTAGTCCAACTGTGATAGGAGTATAAATTGGTTTACAATCAATCATGTTAAAATTTTTCAGTACATTGGTTGTCTATTGTTCTTGAGAAACAACAATAGAATGCTTATCTTAAAATACATCCATGTCAAGAAAATGATGCAAGAGACCTAAGTCAGTCATTTCAAAGTACTATTTCAATTTTTCTTTAATTATATGAATTAAAGTAGGACTATCACCAGTCATAAGGAAATCATCAACATACATACATACAATAATAATATGAGAGCCTTCTTTCTTAATGAATAGATCATTATCAAAATAACAGTTAAGAAAACCTAACTATTTAAAGAAGGAATTAATTTTTTTATACCAAGATCTAGGAGCTTGCTTTTAAACCATACCCATATTTTTTCAACTTACAAACATAGTTTTCTTTACTAGTTTCTTCAAATCCTTTAAGTTGAGACATGTAAAGTTATTCTTTTAAATCACCATTCAAAAAATCATTTTTTCATATCCATTTGGTGTATTTCCCACCCAAACTGAGCAAAAATAGCAAACAAGGCCCTAACAGTTCTAATCTTAGCTATAGGAGAAAACGTTTCAACATAATGAATACTAGGTTTTTGAGTGAAACCTCTAGCAACAAGCCTAGCTTTATGTTTTTCAATACTACCATCATCATTATATTTTACTTTATATAACCATCTAGAATCTATAATACTTATTTTCTCTGGAGGTGGAACCAACTCCCAGGTTTGATTTTGAATTAGGGCATTATACTCAGCCTGCATTGGATTGATCCACTTCTCATCCTGAGAAGCCTCTTAAAAAAATTGCGGCTCAGGTTCATACAAGGTCATTAATGCATGGTACATATGATGGCTTCTGGTCATTTTCTTAAGGTCGATAGGATTTGAAATTTATAACACATATTGAGCCCATTTTGGTTTCTTAGCTAGGGAGATAGGAGATTCAAATACATTCATAACATCAAGACAAGAAACATCATCATGGCAATTAACCAAATTTTCACTATCAGAATCAGAACCATCATTAGAAGTATTGACAGGAATATCATTACCATTAGCAGATGAACAAAAATATTGCAATTTTTAGTTACTTCCCTTTTTATAGGGTCATAAATCCTTAGACATGCAGTGTTAATACCATATACAATTAAAATACAAGAAAATGAAGTCGTATCTAGTTTCTTTCTTTTCTTTTTAGAAATATATAAAGAAGGACTACCAAACACTTTTAAATGAGAGACATCATGTTTTTGATTGGACAACTTCTCTATGGGGTCGAAAGATGAATAGCTTTGGTAGGGACCCTATTTAGGATGTAGAATGATGTGTTCATTCCTTCTGCCCACGAATATTTGGGAAGACCAGCAGAATTAAGCATAGTATGAGACTTATCTAAAATAATCCTATTTTTTCTTTCTGGAACAACATTAAATTGGGGAGAATGAGGAGAAGTTAATTCCCTTTTAATACCACAATTAATACAAAAATTTTCAAATGTCTTGTTAACATATTCACCCCCATTATCTATTCTAAGTCTCTTAATTTTATAATTTGACTAAGTTTTCAATAGATGCTTTAAATTCCTTAAATTTTCCAAATACATCAGATTTATTTTTAAGAAAATATGTCTAAATCATCCTAGTGAAATCATCAATAAAAGTCACAACATATAAAGAACCATTTAACGAAACTACTTCAAGAGGTCCTCTAACATCACTATGAATAATTTTTAGAGGAGAAAAGGAACTCTCCTCATGATGTGAGTGAAAGGGTTTATCACTTCATTTCGAGCATAAACATCCTTTACATGCATCACGAGAAGAAGACAACACAGGTAAACCTTTTACTAGATTATATCTAGACATTTCATATAAGGTTTGATAATTATCCTAACCTTTCATGCCAAAGTTTTGAATTATTTGATCTTTGAGATAAAAAACACGATGCAGAAGAGAAATCATAAAAAATATACATATCATTTCTTTGAATTCCTTCAGCAATTATATTATAATCACTATCCTTGATGTACTAAGTATCCTTCAAAATTTGAATAGATAAACCATCATGAGTTAGTTATGAACATGATAACAGATTATTTGTAAGCTTAGGAACAAATTAAACATTATTCAAAACCCCATTGGTAAATTTTACTTTTCCTTTTTCTATTGCTTCTAAGGATGCTTTATCACCAAGATATACACATTCATTGATTTTCATAACATCAAATAGAGAATTGGAAATACCAATCATATGATTTGAAGAACCTGAATCTAGAATCCATTTAGAATTAGAGGAAGAGTATAAAGCAACAATTTTAGGAGCATCATTAGAACTATCCTTTTTCCTTAAATTATATTTACAAGAGACACTCTGTTTCTAGTTTTTATGGATCAGTTTCTTAGATTTTCAATCTTCCTTTTTATGTCTAAATTAACCACATTTATGAAATTTACCATTAAAGCTTACACACAATTGTTTAGAAGAATTTTTTTTCTTATCAACAAATGAAGATTTAGTTCTACACTTTTGATCAGGGAAGGACTTGCGAAACTTGAACTTAAAATTCTAAGCAAAAAGTTCTTGAGAGTTATTCTCCTTAGAGTAAAATTTTGTCATCACATTCTCTTCCTGTATCACAAGAGAACTCCAAGTATTTAAATATGGAAATTCATCTCCATTCTGATATTTAGAATTTAGGATAGAAATACAATTTCTAAACTTTTCATGAATATTTAACTGAACAATAAAATATATTATTTTTTTCACCAATTAAGTCACAATTGCATCCATCTAATTGTCCTTTAATATTTTTAATCTTGGCTAAGAAATTAACTACTTTTTCATATTCGTTCATAGGAGTTGTAAGCAATTCTAAAACAAGTTTAATAATCTCAGAATAGTGCGTACCTTCATGGATGGATTCTAATTGTGTCCACACCTCTTTTAGATGTTCGATATTAAAAATGTGTAGAAGATATTCATCATTAACATTGTGTAGAATCATGGAAAGGGCCTCTTGTGTACGCTGTGAGAATGCATTCATATTATCCACAGTCGTTTGACAAGCAGTGGGTGCAAGCTTAGTTCCTAGAACAATTGTCCAAAGTTTCATCACCATAAGTTCTGATTTAACCCTGATCTTCCAAATGTTGTAGTTGGCTCCATTTAGGATTTGGGATTTCAGACACCATTGTTTTCGTGAACTTGTGAAACACACCCCATTATAATATACAATGCACCATAGAGTTAGATACATATTTATCGAAAAAATCAACAATTTTAATAGAATTAGATCTAAAAGAACTATTTGATCATAACTAATTCTGTCATTAAAATGCATACTAATTAACCTCCCATGTTCAAAATAATAACCCGCAATATAAAGGGCTTTGCATCATATCCCAGACTTATGTAAAAAAACTTTCTATCATATAGAAGTGAAGAAGAAACCCCTAAGAATGCATAACAACTTCAAATTTCTGAAAACCGTTAATGTAGACAAAGATCCGACCGACTTAAATTTGACGTCTAAATGACCGTCATTCTGCCTTATTTTTGGTCTTTCCTGATGGTCATTTGACCATCAAATTTTAACGCAAGAAAATTTTCATGGATCTTACTAACTTAAATTTGATGTCTAATTGACCATCATTCTGCTTTGTTTTTAGTTTTCCATGATGATCATTTGATAGTCAATTTTAATGCCATAAAAACTTAGAATGTGAAATTTTAGAATTTCTTCTTCTGGACGATATTAGAGAAGTTATATTTTAATACATTATAATAACCTATTATAATTTATAATGTAAAAATATATATAAAAAATAGTATATATATATATATATATATATATATATATAACATACACTTTATAAACCTTATAACTATAGTTTATATATTTTAAAAATAAAACATATATAACCCTTCTTACGGGGGCCTCTCATGAAAAAGATTTAAAAATTTTTGCACGCAAGGGAATTTTAATTCTACACTAACGTTAGAATTTACAGAGGAGACAACATTTTTCACGCTTCTAGTGGAAAAAATTCAAATCCTATTTTGATGGAGCTTTGTCTCCTCCTTCATTCACCATTGATAAAATTACACCCACACATATTAAAACTATAGAGAAACAAATATTTCAAATATTTTACCCTTACCTACAGGTACACAATTTTTCACGGGAGCTAAGAAGTTTCCAAAATTTCCACTTGTGAATTCACCTTGATTCTTCACAAAGAAAAACTTTAGGTTGCACAAAAAAATGGTAAGAAGGGGCCCGATTATTTTAAATACCCTTTTCGGGTTGGTTGAAAAAAAAGCTATAAGAATTAAATAGAATAAATACAACATTATTAGATCTAAACTATTTAATTCAAACCATGCTTTGGTACCATGTTAGAATTCAATGATTCAACAATTTATAGATTAATTCAAAATTAATGCTAAACATTAATACATTATGTAATGTTACCATAAATATTTAAATAAACATTGCATCATCACATAAGTAAATAAAGAGATACTTATAGGAAATAAGTAACACAGGTGACACAATATTTATAGTGGAAAATCCTAATAGGGTAAAATCCACTTTGAAAATAACATTTTACTTCAGAGAACTTATTTTACATCCAGTAAGATCACCTCCTCCTTCAAAACTCTAATTACCAAGGGTAAATGCAAATCACTTGATTTGCACAACTTTAATATATTTTCTGAATATATCAAATGAGGATCTAAAGTCCTGTTATCCAAAATTCACCCCCCAGGGTAATTCTGATAACATGCATCAGATTATTCAGTCCCGAGCAAGATAGATTGATTTAAGGCCCGAAATCGTGTTTTTGGGGCCCCCCTCGGCTTCTTTCTAACTCTCCCATCCAAGAAGAAAACCCAACAAGTTAGAAAAGGTGAAAAAATTGCAAAACACCAAGCTTGGGACGTCGGGACGCGTGGGACGTGAAAAGCTGAATCGGCCAAAAAAAAATGAAGAAAATCGGCTAAGTCCTAGTCCAAGCGGTTTGGGACAGCTGGGCCAAAAGTACGCGTGGGACGCGGATCGGCCGGTTTGGCACAAGTCGGTCCATTTTGGGTGGTTCAGAGATATTTGTCCCAGACAGTTTGGGACATCCGGGCCAAAAGTACGCGAAGGACGCGAACCGGCCGATTCGGCCGAAATAGGGGACTTTCGTCTGGGACAGTTGGGCCAAAAGTACGCATGGGACGTGGAAAGCCGAAAGAGCCGCCAACGAATGGAATCTCACCACATGTATTCACCTCAAACAGGAACAAGGAAGCCCGAATCGACCGAAGCAGGAGATTTTTGTCTGGGAAAGTTGGGCCAAAAGTACGCGTGGGACGCGAAAAGCCGAAGCGGCCGAAGGCAAAGAAGAAAAGTCAGCGTTTGACCCGTGAACTTCAAACGGCCATAACTTTTGACTCCGAGCTCCGATTTTCATAAAATTGGACTTTCTGGAACGAGCACGACGTCCTCTACGCCAAAAAATTGGATTTATTATTTTTAATGAGGGTAGATATATTTAATTAAGAGAAACATATTCGGCTCCAGTCAGTTAATGCTTATTCCCGTCAAATGACAAAAAACGTCTGCCAGACCCAAAACAGCTACCCGCACTCAGAAGCCCATAACTTTTGCATTTCTCAATGAAATCACACAAAATTGGTACCGTTGGAATCATGGCTCCGAGCCTGACGCACAACAATCAGGAAATTCTAGATTTGGTGAGAGATCAATGGATATTTTTTAGAAAACGTGGCTGGGTTCATAACAGTGTTTTATTTGGTGATTGGGAGTGCAATTAAGAGGCATGGTCATCATTATTTCTTTGTTGCAGTGCCTGGGACAATATGGGGAACCTTTTGCAAGTAATATATAATCATTTCAATCCATCTAATGCCTCTTACAAGTGGTGGAAGGACAGATTTTGGGATTTTCATTTTCCCTCTCTCTCTCTTCTCATTTTTCTATAAATTAGAGTGTTGGGCTCATTGTAAGGGGAGAGTTTTCAGATAGCAAAGCTCTGTCAAAATTTCTTTGTGAAGCCAATGTACTACAGGCCCTTGTAGTCGACTCCTTGCATGGTGATCCAGGCCCTTATCCTGTAATAGATTGAACTGTGCATATCATGAAGCAATAAAATATCAGTTTGTGGATATATCTTCCCCTGCTGTGTTTTCTTGCATTCTTCTTGCCCCTTTAATCTTTCTACAAGAATATTGTGTCTATTATTATGTTCTTGCAGGGATCCATTATCATTTCGTATGCTTGGAATATTGTTAGGAATGCATTTTGCTAGATTACAGAGAACTATCATCACCTCTTCTAGTGTGCACTTTGCTTCTCTATTTCATGCATTTGGAGACTACTCTCACACCCTCCTTTTCTGGTGTATCACCGCTTTAGTGTAGGATTTCATTTCATGCATTCTCTCTCCCTGGTCCCTTGGAAGTTTAGATTAGAATAGTTAGTTTCCCCTGCATTAGAGTAGATTGTGGCAGGTAGTTTAGGAGCAAGAACTAGCTTTATCTGGAGGTCTATCTCAAGTAGCAAGTCCCACAACTTGGAGATAGTACCCATGTTATCCAATCACACTGTGAGTTCAAGTATATGCACTTGTATAAACACAGGGGTGCTGTGATTCGGTGATAACAAGTCCTTTTTATATAAGGTGATCGGTATGTCTCTCGACCCACCTTTTCAACCTAAAATGGTTGACACATATACGTACGTTAGTTTATTTTATAAATATAAACATAAATGATTCACATTATTAGATACTTACCTAATGTATATTACCTAGGTATGAATATTTAATAATAAAAGTATTTCATATTATTAAATATTTAACCTATATATTAGTGATAGACCCATATTAATTAAGGGGTGTCCAGCCCACTTAATCATTACGTTCTAACAAGAACAACAAGTACAAAAAGCTCAATCAAAAAAATATAGCTAGTTGTAGGATTTTGAGAAATTTTTCAAGTAACGTCTATGAAATTAAGCTTACAAAAGGAGTTGAAATCTCTCCTATATTTAATGTTGTAGATCTATACCCATATAAAAGAAAATAACCAGTTGTACAAGATCCCGAATTAGATGAAGATAACATCATTGCATGGGAAAAATAGTTACCTAAGGAGATTCCAAGACAACCTGAGGCCGATTTGGACAAGAAGGTGATTAAGAAGACAATAGATAAGGAATGATTTTAGTAATTGGTAAAATGGAAGGAAAAACTAGTTGAATAATCAACATGGATGACTGAAAATGAACTTATCAAACTAGGTACAAGTGTGGACAAGTTAGTGCAAGGTGAAAAATGATGAAGAATTTTTTTTGTTGCTTGGTAGTATGATGAAGGAGCATCAATTTGTAAGTATGGAGATCCTAGATAGGTGCTTTGTGGTCATTAGAGTGTTGTATTAGTGTTTATCCCTCCACTCATTCTTATTAAAATCCAAGTTGTACGTAAAATTGCATGGAAAGAGTAAATGTTCTTATAAAGGGAGATTTATTAGGGGAATTAGGTGGAATAAGTGAGGTTTCATAGCTTGATAAGGTCATGAAGACCATAAAAATATGGTTGTCAATGAATTGTGAGGTGTCTAAGATGAAGATCATCCTATCTTCTTTGTTTAGAATGTGGTTGAGTTTTCATAGGGTAGACTAAGTAATTTTAGGAACTAGTATAGGAAGTTTATTTGGTCAATGATCCATGAAGGATCAAGGATTCGATGAAGGATGATTTATAATATTGGATCAGGTGAGAGTGATGTATGGGTAATGTTGAGAAATAAAAAACATCCTTGTTTTGTGAATTTGGGATGTTCTTAAGGACGGTGTGTAAGGGTTTTAATAGGGAAAACAAGATAGAAACCCTCAATATTCTAAAAACTACCAAAAACTACTAGATTTCACCTTGAAAAGGTGGAGGGGATGATTACAAACTCAACACAATTTATTAGTACTCTTGAAAGTAGATTTTAAGGTTTTTATAAGCAACTGAGTAGTCTCGGGCCCAAACTAGGGAAATGCATAAACAATTTTTCTAGCAAAATTAAATTTTCTAAAATTATCAAGATATATTTGTCCCTTCTTGGAGAACCTCCACGTTAAATTTCAGCTCTTGAAAGCATGTACAAAAAAATTTATCGATGATAATTTTTTATAGACCCTTGTAGACTGAGACAGGGTTTCTGAATTGTAATTTCTTTTGACATCTCTTTGATCAAATTGATGTTTCAAGCCACCAAATTTTTGGAGATCAGTGTTGAGATAAAATAGAAGGTAATTACATTAGTTTTAAGTTGAATAGAATCTATTTATTTTCTGTTGTAACTAGATACCATCAAAACTATACCTAGAGTAATATTTCCCTTACCCCGGTTTTCATGAATTTCTTTCAAAGGAAACCCTAGTTGTGACTTTTTTAACCCTTAAAGGGTATCTATAATGTTTGTATAAGTTTAATATCACTAGAAATAGGGAGATATACTGAGAAGAGTGTATAAAGAGACCTAACAGCTTATGATGCAAGGATACCAAGACAAGATGAATATAAGGATTGACAAGAAACTCTGAGACACCTTGACATCAAACAACCTTTTAAAATATTATTATTTACTTTGAATGTTGGTGTTTTCAAAACTTGGCATTAGAGATAGGGGGAGAGTGTTAAATATTTATTTTAGTATATTGAAATGTAACAACTTAGTGTCATGTTCTTTCAAATTATGGCATATATGGTCAAAAGATCAAAACTTGTCAAAAATTACTGAGCATTCCAAAGTAGATAGAAAAATCTATGTAAACAATTCTTTCAACTCACTATCAACTACAACATTATTCATTTATATGAGCCTAGTCTTGTAGTATAACACAAAATCATTGATAGTTTTATTGGACCCTGTCTTAGTTTAGACAATTGTGGATACAATATTTTTTCACCAATGTTGATAGAAAATTTTACCAAAAATATATTTTTCACATAATTAAATGAGTGTACAAAATGTGTGGAGAGATCATTGAAAAATCGTAACACGAAATATTGAAGGATGTGAGGGAAAATCTTGGTGAGAAATATGTCATTAGAAGAATAATCAAAACAAGTCATGTGAAATGAGAAAATATGCTCATCAAAATCCCCTTTTTCATCATAGATAGGAATCTCAGGGATAAAAAAACCGATAAGAAAACAATATAAAACTACTACAGGTGAGATAATATTATGAATCAACTGCATAGAATCCATGGTAAGAGAAACAAAAAAATGAACCTTGTTTTCATTGTAATATTTGTACTTGTAAAGTATGAACAAAATATTTGAGAGAATGCATGCTAAAAAAATACAAATGAAGCATGGGGAGTAGATTTGAGCTATGTCATGACCATTGTATTTTTATGGATATGCATAGAAAAATGGGGTAATTATTGATGAGGTTCCTCCAAGGATGTAGGCACCACCGATGTATAAACAATAGATGTGGTCAAAGTGGAATAGGGTTGGGGGCTGCCCAAAAAGGGACTCTTCACTAGACTTTCAATCATTATCTAGTTTAGAAATGAACATGATTTTAATGATAGGCTCAATATAGTGAGGGTTATGATGATTTTTTTTCACAAAAATTAGGCCAAAAATTACACTTGATCATGGTCCATGATGTTATCATCATCACACTCATAGTAATAATAATGTTCATTGTGGGTTTTAATGTCATGTAGTGGGACCTCATTAGCGGGGTCAAAGATGGGTGGATTAATAGAAATATGCATGGTAAATGAGGTCATGAGGTTACGATAATTGTGAATAGGAGGGGAAAGATCAATATGCCCAATGGGTTGGTTACTAAGGAAAATAATATGCCAGAAGGGCATAGATGGAAAACATATACAATCTGAAATAAGATGAGATAATGAAGAAAGAATAACAAAAAACTCCAGGGGTAACTAGAGTTTTCAAATTAGTAGGTCGAATACTCAAGGAACTAGGGAGATCCTATATTTGGTTAAGGGTTCATTCAAAAGAGGGTTCACCAAAATGTTTAAACCCTTTTTATATTAGGTCTTATATGGTTTACTAATCTAAATTTGATTTAGTGAGGTTATATTTATACTAAATGGATGTAGGTTAGATACAGGTGGCTATTTTATTTAATCAAATTCCAACATTAATAATTCAATATCAAAATGTCATTCTAAAGCATGGAATATGAGATATGAATTTGAAAACAAAAAGGAATGCATGTTCCTAGCTTGTTACATAGGATTATGGGAATTTATGGGACTGCACAATGATAGAACATGGAGATATGAACCTGGAATTACTTTGGAACTAAGATTGTAATTACATACCATTATACCATTCTACTAGAACCATACCATATGGTATATCCCATTTTGTATGGTCTTGGACCTACTCTACTTTTGTTTCTATAACTTTGTGTTGGTTTCCTTCCTAGATTTTTTTATCATTATCAAACCATAGTTTTAAAATATGCAACAAAACTCTCTGAAAATACCGAGAATCATCTCAAACCCTATCTATGGATGAAGATTCCTAAAAAATAAACATTAGTTTGGTTGTGGGCACCCCATGTATCACTAACATTAGAACTACTCTAAAGGGGCCTCAAACCACACATTGTTCTCCACCTAGCATGTGATATTTAGATAAATCAAACAAATTTTGTAACGTGTTTGACAATGTTTTCTTTGTCTTTAGCTCTTGCTAAAATACTTGGAGGATTGATGTTTGAGTTTTTTTAAATGAGAGATAATTTTGTCTTGACATAGTAATAAGCTTCAGACCTAATATGGGTGTTTCCCTAATGATTGTAGATGTGATATAACAAGAATTAGGGAGATGTAAGTGCATTTTACAAGTGTATGAAGTGAGTGTCTCAGTGTATTGCTATAGATTTTTTTAAGTTACAAAATACATGGTAATTTTTACTTTCTTATATAGGGCTCTGTACGTTATTTATCCAAGAAAGGATGAACCATATGAAGTATAACACCCAATAAAAAATATCAATTCCAAAGTATGGTTGGAGGACATGTCAGTCTAAGAAAGTACAATTCAGCTAGGAGCATATACAAATTCCTAACCAAATCGTATAACCTTGACTAGAGATAGAAAACATGTAAAATGAAGTTTGGAGCTTTGTAACTGATGTTTGTTTATAGATTTTATGCACTATATTCTCAAAGTTCATCGACATGTCAATGTGCAAGGATAAATAAGCTAAATAAGAAACCTCTAAAAGTGCTAAGTGGGAGTAGAGAGATGATATTTATAATAACAAGAGTGAATTTTCAAATAAAGTGTTGTCAAATTTCCAAATTTAAGTCTATATTAATATGTTTTCTACTCATTTGTGGTGGATCATTGCTTCAAGGATTATGAAAAAAAGTAAATATGTCTTGTTTTTATATTTTCACGCCTTTTATGGCATCATATGACATTCCATCAACATCTAATTGTTTGGATGAAACCCTTTCACTTTGCATTAAAAAGTAATTTCCCCAAAACAGTCTTTACTTCATTGCAAACAATTTCCAACATATTTGTAAGAGAACTATGCAAATTATTGGCTAAGGAATCACACAAACTATTTGGGATTATTTCTAAAATCATTGTTGGTTTGTGTTATATCATTGTAATAATTCCTATACTTCGTGCCCTGGGTCTATTGTGGATTCGTAGGGTTTTCATGTGGATTTTCTTATGGATTATCAATATTTTCTATATTTCCCCCCACATCTCCTTCAGAAAATACCTCCATTAGCATATATTTCTTTTATTTTTATTTTTAAATTTCAAACCCCCTAGGTTATCTAAAACAAAAAATTAGTAAAATAAATTGTAATAAAGAACTCTCTTTGACATGTGGGATACATGTTGTCATATGTAAGATGATGTAGAATGAGGACAAGATTTTCCAAATGGTGTGCATGCTTTTTTTTTGAGATCCAAATGTCAAGTGTTCAACTCACAAGTTTAGAAAATGCACAAAACTATTTATTTTGTTTTTTTATTCTCTGTAAACAATGTATGCCCTTTACAGCACAAAGGGAATGCACCATTTTTAATGCAAAGGGTGTACACCCTTTTTCTTGATATCTCCTAAAACTATTTGAAATAGGTTTGGGAAGGATTTTACAAAGGGCGTATGAAAAATGATCGAAATGGCCACAAATTTGACTCCCAACTTTGTGTATCTAACAATCAAAGATGTTTCATTAGAACCTACCTAATAATTGGAAGATTAGCTATGATTTGAGGAATTATAAGGAATATTTAATTGTAAAGGTATATTTATTCTCCCACTTTTGTCACTACACATTTTATTAGAAGAGAACACAAGATTGTAAGGCATTTATCAAGTCGTTGTAATGTGATCTATTGATCTGAACATATTTTTTGAATTTTCCATTGAGTCTCATTTCGTATAATCCTCATAAAGTCCATAAGATTAGGATAGGTCATAGAATTGGATTTTGTAGAGAATTATTGTGTAATATTTTCATAAGATATGATTCCATTTTTCCCAAGTCTATAATTTCTTCCTCATATTAATAGATTTTTCTTTTGTTTCATATGAAATATATGCACCATTAGGTTCTAACTCTAATTTTCTTAGATGCATGGTATAAGGTATCCCTTCATTGGGATTCCTATCTCTGACTACATCATGATAGTATCACAATAAGAGTTTTATGTCATATTTTGGACTGAGGTGTGTTTGTATGATAACATTGGTCTAATGAGTGATCATTATATTTTTTCTTTCCATACTAGTGTGTGGGGGGTAGAAAGTAATTGCTTACATCTTCCAACATTTGTGGTGTTGGGTAAAGGTGTAGATAAAAATTTCATGTTGATTGATTGTTTTTAAAAAGATAGAGAAGAAACATCAAAACTTTTTCTTGAAAAAATATAGCACCAAGGCTTGTAGGATTGAATGAGATGACGAGTTGAGTATAAACACATCCAGAGTCTATAGAAATCATGTAATGCCAAGGATTAGTAGTGGATAATGATATGAGTGATGATGAGAGCAAAAAGACATCAATTGATGATAAGTATGATGAAGCAAAATACATTGATGAGAAAGAGGATATATTCTTACACATGATCATGAGGATTAGTAATAACCCAATGATAGACTACGAACTTGGATACGAAATAATTCATTGAATAGATAACAAAATGGATAATTGCTTCAAGTAAGAAGGTGTGAAAGATCCTAAGAATCTAATATTTACATGTATTAGTTAAAGATCCATGCATCATAATGGTGGGAACACGTGCAAATTGAGATAGTACATACAGGAAAATAGAAGATCAAATATTGGAATAGATTGGAGAAAAATTTGAAGGATAAGTTCATGCCTATCAATTACTAGTCTCATTTGTTTATACAGTTGTAAAATTTATGTAAAAAGTAACTGTAGTCGTAAAATAACATACTTTAGACATTATTTAGTCTCGGTCTTATACTACTATTCATATGGTTTTTGAGTGAAGAAAGTACTAATTAACCCTTGTCTTTTGGCCATTTTACTTTGATTTTTTTCGTCGTTGTTGACCTCTCACATATACTTGACCAATCTGTTTATGTCGTTCTGTGTTGTTTTTCATTTAACAGGGCTACCAGGCTAGTACTGGGGTGCTGACAGGCACCATGGTCCCAATCATGGTTCCCTGATCCTTTTCCCCACTTTTCCACCACTTTTTGGGCACTTTATATCCATTTGAATGTTTCATATTTCTTGTGGTCGTCCTTTTCGGGATTAATTATAAAATTAGAACAAGAGAACCATATAAATATAAAGTTATGAGACCATAATGAGGGACCAAACATTAATCACTACTATCATCACCTAAGGTTGCATCCATCAAAGGCTTCATTTACATCCATCTAGCTCCATCACAAGGCACAAGGATGGTCCATATATATCAAACAAGAATATGAGGGAAATTTATTCTATTCCATCCACCATTCTATATTTTCTACACTTAGTTATTGCTCGCTACTTTCACAAAGTGCGACTGACACAAGAGCACCTAGGGTATGATTACACACACTTGCACATAGAACTACATTGGGTCTGAGATGTAGTGCAATACTTAGCTAATAAGTCCACCATTGTGAAAACTAAGGTCAGTCTGACCCCTTCATATGAATTTTTTATTTTTTTAAGGTTTTATGCTTGTCTTGGGGTTTTGTAGATCTTTTCTTCATCATTGACTACCAATGACATCCAAAAAAGTTTGGATACATTAGTGTGACAGAAAACAAAGGCTTCAGATCATCTAGCGACCCTGAATATCTAGTTTTTAGAAATCCTACACAAACCAGGGCACCGAGAACACACACTAGGGTGCCATAGGTTCCCAGATCCTCTCCTCAGGTGCCCTAGTCTACTAAAATTACTTAGATCTGTAAGTTTTTAGACCTTAACATAGTCATTTCCTCCTCTTGTTTCTTCAGTTAGCTCTACAACATATTCTAATAACTTATCCTAATCATATAAGGTCCTTTTAAACCTTCTTCGCATATTAGGGTTTCTATTTTCATTAGCCTAGTTGTTTGGGTCACTTTCTATTTTTATTTACCACTTTTATTTACTGTTGTTCCTTGTTAGACTAACTTAATAAATTCCTTATTTTAGTTAATCATTTTGGTGAACCCATACTCAATCTTCATGCATATAATATCCTCACTCTTTATCATCCTAGAGTCAAGTCATCATGAATATCTCAATTATTGAGTATTTGTTTATACACCTTGATGTATGGTATAGAGTCCAATATCTTCTATCTTCTACCCACATTTGTGCTTACATGCATCCTGAATCGGTATATCAAAATTTTGTAGATGCATTTTCTCAACACTTATCATTCAAATATAATATTCCCATTGATTTCAACACTTTTGATGATGACCCACCCTTGCATATGAGTATTCACATTCTCAATATGGGTATTAAGCACACTTTAATTGATAATGGGTTTGAACTCAACCTATGTCCTATGTCATTTCTTGAAAAGTTAGTTCTTTCAACTCGTGATGTTATTACATTATGCCTCTCACTCTATGTATATGATGATTCCATTCATCCATGTGTTGGTCACATTACATTACCTATCACTGTAGGGCCCAAAACTATCCCCACTATGTTTTTTGTCATTGATTTCTTAGTCTCCTGTAATTGTTTACTGGGTAGACCATAGCTTCATGTCATGTATGTTGTGGCTTCTACTGTACACCATTGTGTTAAGTTCCTCTATGAGGGCATTGAATATACTGTTCTTCATGACCGTGTTCCATTCTAGTATTGTGACCATGCTATTAATACTAGTATTCATATTCCACATATTGATACTACAGATGATCCTCAACATATGAATGTAAAACTTGACTTGCCACCACTAGAAGGTGCCATTTGTGTGATAGATGTAGTTTATTCAACACCACCTATTAATACTACTGCTGCTATGATTCCTTATCAGGGGCCTATCCAGTCTATGGACGTCGCTCTATCACTACACCTTCACATGTACTACCTACATTAGCACACCCACCATTTACTTGCACACTTTTTATGAATGAATCATATTGGGAAAATATTCCATTTGATCCTAATTGTGATGACACCATTCTCTCACATGATGATTTAGCTCGACTTGGTTTTTATTTTGAGTACCTATATCCTCCTACTCATGCTCCTCATCTATACTATGGCTTTGTCACTATTACTGTTGTTTATGGTTTGCATGTATTTAAACTTATAGTCTATCATTCGTGCGTTCCTCTCTCATATCAACTCACATTAGGGAAATCATGGCTTGATTGCATTAGGGCACTCTTGATTTTGATCGTACAGACATATATTTTCCAATGCCCTTTGGTTGTGTCTTCATTTAAAATAGTTATTTTATTGGCTATTTGAAAAATATCACTCATTGGTATGCACAGGGTTGTCCACTTCCTCCATTCACTGATGAATACTATGTCATGGGTATGTACAATTTATGCCTTAATTTCTCATTACATGATCAACCAGATTCTATTTATTGTCAAGTCTCTAATGCTTATCCATATGACTTTAACCTTGAAACTGATGATCTCTTAAATGATATTACATGATTGATTCTTCACCTTCCAGACTTGGGGGAAATCACATATGCACAAATCCCCTAATCTAGCAACATCATACATCACAACATAGTATAATTATAGCACCCCATACTACTCCTCCTACATACTACATTGTGCGCAATCTCACATTACTAGTCTATCTTACATTACACACTATACATTGAATTTTTACTAATCGTACACATCATATGATCATCTATTGTCATCATGAATACTACATCATCCTCTACGCGCCGCACTTACTACCTGGTGAAACACTCTTGTTCTTCAGTCCACACTTGATTGTTAAGGTATTACTACACATGAGCCCCCACACACACTGTGTAATATGTACTACACATAGCTTCTCTACAACACATCTCGAGTCATGTATTCTTTCTTACATCCTACATTATACATTTAATATACACCATTCCAATTATTGAATATTTATACATCAGGCATCATATTAGTATTCATCATACATCGTTCACAATTCTATTATCTACAACTCTCAAATTACATCTTATTCATCTTACATATTAAATAACACACATTTAGTCTCTCTACACACCTTGCATTATATTTTGCACATCACATATTTACACATTTATACACATCATATGGTATTCTATCATCATATACTCTATCATCTTCTATGTGCTACACTCACTACCCTATGATGCACTTTAGTTCCTCGGTCCATACTTGACTAACGAGGGTTTACAAATTAAATGGACCTTATCATTAGTACACATTCATCATTCGACCTTCTATCATGCAACATTACTAGGTTTGTGTAAAATGCTTTAGGCTAAATGGTCACCTATCTCTTCATCCTATAGTGATATACGCTTTAAGCTACATCATCACTCTTTTGATCATCTTTTCATCATACACGCTTCACCTATAGGGTTGATGAAACATCATTTCTATGTCGCATCTCATAAACACACACATACACATTCATCACATTGTGTTAGACACAACACACACTAATCAACCATTTCTCGATGTCACACTCTAGTTTACTCATTTTTGATTGTTGAGAGGGAAAACCAAATGAACCTCATTACATACATTTCCATTTGCTTGAGGGGCAAACAGATCCTATCATTCCATCTTGTATTCCATTCCACCCATCCACAACATGTTGCATATCTTTGTTGTTATTATTCTTGTTTAGATTTACTTGTATATGGTTGTATTACTACACATGCTATTTAGATCTCTTGTATGTCATTTATCTATACCATACATGCATGTGAATTCACAAATTTGATCAGTTATGATCGCATATATAGGTATTTTGTACACAATACAAATGCTCTCCTTTTACCCATCCTACGTTGGTCATTGGGGGCATCCACATTTTTCTCTCATAGGTGATATTGTTTCATTTTGTACTTAGCACTCTATATTACATGGTTATAAATGATTTTGACATATTGGTTATCTTTATAACATGCTAATGGGTGCTTCATGTATAACATTGGTTTGTACGATTACTTTTTTCCATGGTTATCTGTTGTTTGTACTTGTTTATCTATTGTTTGATATTGTATGTGGGACTTTCCCTTTGTTTGGTGTGCACACTTGTTTGTTGTATGTGACCATGATGGGCTTGCATGTCTTGTGACATCATGAGTGATGTCCCATGTTTACAACCTACTTTGTGTAGCTTAATTTTTCTTCTTGTTTGTTTACACTACTATATTGCTTGGTATCTTATATATTGTTTATGTAGATTACACATTGTCTTAAACATAGATGTGTGTTTGTAATAACAATTTTATTTGGATAACCTCCTGTTTGTGCATGCCATGGTATCTACCAAGTGCATTCCTTTCCCCTACATGTAAAAGTTACAGAGATCATGCAGTTGGTCCTCTTTTGGAGCCGTTTTCTCCTATCAAGAACATTGCATGCACCCCCAAAGAGGGGGGAATCATTTGGGGTTTAAATACTATACAATGATTCTACAAATGTTCAGTTCAATTTAGTTTCCACCCTTGGAATTGTGGGTTATACAACAAGTGGGTTCGAACCAGTCTAAAAACCCTATACATAATAGATTTTATAGGACATGGTAGTTATTCTAGGGAGTAGTTACAGGTAAGAGGATACAACGGAATTCCTCTCTACACTACTTCAACCAATTACATTGAATCACCTAGAAAATCACTGAGTATAGAGATCTCTTCATACATGTTCAAGGAAGAAGTTAAAGGTTGGAGTATATATCAGAGTCCCCTCCTTATACTTCTTCAACCTATGGCATTGGATCACCCAAAAAAACTAGGAAAGGACATCCTCTTTTTACACCCTTTCTCTCATCACGGATCAGGAGCAAATGTTACATTTTTTTTTTTCATATTTTTCATTTACTTACATACATTTACATGCATATTTTACATGCATTTCTACACATATACATGAGTATTTGACTTTGTTATCATCTTCTCCTTATATGTCCAGCCGTATAAGAAGCAAGTAATCAACAACAACAACAACACTTTGAGGAAACACACACCATACTAACATACAGGTACATTGCATACATCGTAAACTACACACATGTTTCCACCCTAGGTTAACTTGCATCATTTTTTACACTTTTACATATTTAGTTTACAGGATCCACTATTTTCTCATTCCACATTTTGTTAAGTCCTTTGGCATGTTTCCTACATCACTCTGCATGGACATCAGTTACACTTCTCTATCTACTTTATGTTACGGAGATTTTCTCTCACCAAAATTAAGTGGGGGTAAATATAGTCACAAATCACACACTTTAGACATTATTTAGTCCCGATATTATACTACTATTCATATGGTTTTTGAGTGAAGAAAGTACTAATTAACCCCCATATTTTGACCATTTTACTTTGATTTATGTCGTCACTTCCGACCTCTCACACATAATTTCTTAGTCTATTTTTGTTGTTCCATGTTAGCTTAAATTTGACTGGGGTGCCTAGGCTAGTACTAGGGCACTGACATGCGCCTTGGTTCCATTCGGGCACCCTGATCCTTTTCCCACTTTCCTGCCACTTTTTGGGCAATTTCTAGCTATTTTAACATTGCATATTTCTTTTGGTTTTCCTTTTCGGGGTTAATTAAAAAATTATAACAAGATAACCATATAAATATAAAGTTATAAGACCATAATGAGGGACCAAACACTAGTATCTACTATCATCACTTAAGGTTGCATCCAT
Source organism: Taxus chinensis (assembly GCA_019776745.2). Lineage (NCBI taxonomy): Eukaryota > Viridiplantae > Streptophyta > Pinopsida > Cupressales > Taxaceae > Taxus > Taxus chinensis. Next base: position 674,595,686 of record CM034153.1, on the reverse strand, counting down.
CAAAGAATCCATTTGCATCCATCTAGCTCTATAGCAAGGCATAAGGCTGGTTCATCTACATCACACAAGCATAGGAAGAAAGTTTATTCTATTTCATCCACCATTTTATTACATTTTATACACAAAGTTATTGCTCGCTACTTTCACAAAGTGCGACTGATACAAGAGCACCTAGGGCATGATCGCATACACTTGCACATAGAACTACATTAGGTCTGAGATGTAGTGTAACACTTAGTTAGTAAGTCCACCATTGAGGTAGCTGAGGTTAGTCTAACCCCCTCATATACATTTTTATTTTTTATGGTTTGATGTTTATCTTGGGGTTTTGAAGGTATTTTATTCATCACTAAAAACCGATGACATCCAATCGAGTTCGGATACATTAGTGCGAAAGAAAACGAAGGCTTCAGATCATTTAGTAACCCTACAAATCTAGTTTTTTGACCTCCTGCATAGACCAGGGCATCCAAAGGTGCCCTGATCCTATCCCAGGCACCCTAGTCCACTCAGATTGCCCATATCTACAAGTTTTTGTACCTCAGCATAGTCGTTTCCTTTTCTTGTTTCTCCAGTTAGCTATGTGACATAGTCCAACAAGTTTTCTGAATAAAAAAAGCTCCTTCCAACCCTTGTTTTCATATTAGGGTTTCTATTTTCATTAGCCTAGTTTCTTGGGTCAATTTTGATATTTATTTACCACTTTTATTAATTTTTGTTCCTAATTAGATTAACTTTATAAATTCGTAATTTTAGTTTATCAGTAACTGATTGTGAAGAGGTAAATAGAATATTTCTATAAAATCACTATTGGAGTGGCTTATGTGGAGGAATATGTACAAAATATCTCAAGGTATGTTAATGGACAAAAAATTTTACATTCAAGATGATTTAAGTATGATTACATTGAGATCTATAGGGGATTCATATCAAATTATTTTAAACGAGGAAGATAAGTTATCACATAGATAAAAGAGTAGTGTGTGAGGGAAGAGAAATCTCCCGCAAAAAAGTGCAAGTATTCTCAATGATACACAAAATCATGTGCATGAGGGTAAAACAAGATCATTACATGAGAATCTTCCTACACAAACATGTGGAGGAATATATTATTTCAAAGGAATAAGACATGAAAGAGAGAAAGATATGGAGAAACCTATTTCCATGATGGAGAGACTATACATCATGCTTTTGAATGTCCATAAACCATGAAAATTAGTGGCAGTAGGATAGATGATGATAAAAAACATGTTGCATGACATACAAATATGAAAAATAAATGTGTGTTAAACAACTATGAAAATAATTTGAAGTGTGAAGAAGCTCTCACGATCAGGAGTTTCTTGAAAGCCCATACAAGAAGAGAATGCACCCATGTAAATAAATAATCTATTCGGAACCATATGAAAATCAAGAGATAACTATTGTAAAGTGATTATTGATAGTGGAAACAAAAATACTATTTTTTCTAATGAGATGGTTGAGATGATTGGTCTAAAGAGAATTATCCATCCAAACCTATATAAGGTGTTTGGGTAAATTAAGGGACATAAATTTATTGTGAATGAGAAATGTATTGTATGTTTCAAGTCTAACACATATGAAGATGAATTCATCTGCGATGTAATTCTCATGGATGTATGATATGTGTTTATTACTCAACCTTGGTATTATAATAGAAATGTGGTACCTAATGTTCACAAAAATACATACACATTGGTGATAGATGAATAAAATTATACTCTAAATCCTTTAAAGGAGGTGAGTCTAGATGTGGATATAATTCTATGGATATTTATAGTTTTAAAGGAGTTATTGAATGAGATGAAAGAGGATAGTCAACGATTCAGATTCATTCTAAGGCTTGCACATAAAGTATGGGAAGTGATTTAACAAATATTAAAATTGTGAAATTCTAATTATAGAGTCATGTATGATAAATAAAAGATAAATCACAGATATGACATAATCAATAAGCTAAAGAAATATGAAACCCTAGGTGTAAGAGAGGGAATAGAGGACTTAACTAATTTTGAAATGAATCCTGAAATGTTATGGACTGGAAGACTAATGTGAAGGAAGAGGAGATTGTTGCAGCCACACCCATAAATTTTTGTAATTTCCAGATAAGCTTGGACCAGGGCGTCTAGGCACTAGAGACCACTAGTAGACATATGTCGCTGCACAAGACCTCAGAAACTAATTTTTGTTGTGTCACAAGATGGTCACTAACTTTCACTATCGGTCACCTGTATGTCATTGGTTGATAAAAAAAATTCACTTGTAACCTGCAAAAAAATGATATCTTACGAAACCTGAAATCACATCAAATCCTACAAAATAAATATGCAAATGGGGAGTTGGACTGACCTCGGTGGTCACCTGATAGAATGAAATTACAACTAAGTGTTGAACTACATCTCATAATCCATGTAGTTCTTTGAGAGATGTGTGAAAAATCATTCTGTATGAAGCTTTTGTGCAAAATGCACTTGATAATAAGTGATAGCTAGATGTATCAATGTAAATAGATGTGAAGATGGAAAAATGAACTTCCCCTCCTATGCGTGTATACAGAAAATATAGTCCCTTTTCCATTGAGTGAGTGCTAGATGGAAACCTTGATTATCCTAGAATTCCCTTAGATGTAACCTTAGGTAGTGATAATAGATGCTTAGAGTTTGGTCCTTTATTTTGGTCAAGAGTCAAGAAAGATAAAGTAATGAAGATCAGATTGGGTTGTGCGGTGTACAAGATTGGAGAGAAAATCAAGAAATATAAGAAAGAGGCCAAGGACAATAGTCAATTACTAGTTTTCTCACTTAGGAATCATATGAATAGTAGTATGTGATTAAGACCTAGAAATGTATGTAAGAGCATGATTTTATGTATTATTTTTCCCCCCACTTTATGTTGTTGAGTGAATACTCGATAACATAAAGTAGTTAAGATATGTGTACCTGATAACCATGTAGATTGATGGTGAAAGTGTGCCGAAGAGATAAGAAAAAGTGTGGAGTGATAAAAATGAATTGTGGAAGCTAAGAAAGAGGAATTGACCCTAGGGGTGGAGCGTATGTGTTGTGCCTTATTTGTACCTGTTTTCATTTTTGTGATTTACTTATGTGGGGATAATTCTTGTTTTGTATTAAAGACAGACCTGCAAAAGAAGATCAAAAGAGTAGTCAAAGTTATGTGTTATGAAAACTATGTAAAAATCATGTAAATGTATGTAAAAAAGTGAAAAAGTAGTAAAAGAAACATGTGCGCTTGATCCGTGCTGAGTGAAAAGGATAGAAAGTGACCTAAAATACTATAAAAGAACAATATTTTTAGATGATATCATGCTAAGTGTGAGTTTTTTGTGTATTCTCTTGCCAAGTGTGATTTTATCGGGTGATCTCAAGCCATGACACAAGAGTGTTGGGGAGAAATGTCAAGTGTTATTATCCATCCCGCACTACTTCTTGAAATTTATACACCATTGCAGATGGTGTTATCCTGCTTTGTTCTATTTTCAATTTAATTCGATTGAAGAAGAAAAATAAGATAGAATGCATTCTTATTGCTAGAGGAATGTACCTGTGCTATGTAAAATAATATGTAAAATCCTAAAAAAATGTTCCAGTATGAGAAAGTAGTTATAACTACCCCCCTATTCATAAGTTCCCAGGAAAGGTGAGGAGTGCCCACGCACTCATGTATTTATTTGGTCACTGGTGTTTGTGCTAAATTGAGTATCCAAGTCAAAATTTGGGTCATTATGTGTCTGTAACTCTATTCTTTTCTTGTACTATGGAGGCATGTACTAAAGCTCTGAGCTGTTGTATGACATGAATGATTCACCTAATATATGCCCCATTGTTTGGTGTGTATATGATGTTGCTAGGAGGATGAAAACCAAAGGAGATGACCAGAAAATGATATGAACTTAATACCCTTTATGGGTGAGGGGATGTGCATGGTAGAAACCAAGGTACATGCAAACAAAAGTGGCTTAAAAAAGGCGTTAGTAGAAAAAGAGACAAACATGTTATAGAAGACAATGTAAACAAGCAATAGTGCAGATAGAGTAGACCATGGAAAGAGGGTTTCAAAAAAAGGAGATTTCTCATAATGTCACAACATAATAAGGGATAAATCAGCCAAAGGAATACATGCAATGAACGTATGAGACATAGGGCATAGCCTGAAAATAATGGCATATAATGGAAAAACAATGACTAACAATAACAAACAAAAAATTAGACAACCATGGTGGAAAATAGTTCCTACAAGACAAATGCTACACATGAAACACCCATTAGCATGTTAGAAAGATAAAAAGTATGTCAAGACATTTATATATCGATAGAGTAGTGTGCGAGTAATAATGAGAAGTAGTATAAAATGAAACAATAACACATGTAGTGTGCAAGAGTATAAATGCAGATGCCCCCAGGATCCTCGGTGGGACTGGTAATTGGTACAATACCAAGCATCATTTTTGCATGTAAATATCTGTAGGAAGTCTACATTCACAACCAAAGATCAAGTGAACATGCATGTGTATATGATAATGGCATACTAGATATCTGGATAACATAGTAATTAAAGTGTAACATGTGAGTATAAGAAAACATGAATAAGTTTAACCAGGATAGGTAACATGCTATGAGTGTGAATGGAATGGAATGCAAAGGGAATGTGATAGGATCAGCGTTCCCCCTAAGCGAATGTGAATGAGCATGATAGGAGGTTCATTTATAAAATACCCCTCAACAGTCAAGAATGAACCATAGAACAAGAGTGCATCATCAATAAATGGTTTGATAATGTGCGCTAGATAGATATGATTGATGAAGCATAGACCATAGAGTGCAGAAGAGGATAATATGAAAATAGAATGATATAAAGATGTATCAAAAAGTGCGTAACATGAAATGTGTAGTGTGTGAGGTTCATGGATGCAGTATGCCCTCAATAGTAAATTGTGAACCTTAGCATGCTAAGTCTACAACTTGGCTAATTTTTCCTCACTATCTCCTTCATATATGGTTTTCAATTTATCTCAAATATCCTTAGCTATGGTGAAATGTATGACCTTTATAATTTCAGCCTCAGCTAGTCCACAAAGAATTAAATTCATCGCTTTGGAATTGTTTCAATCTCTCTTTCTTTCCTACTGTATCAGTAGGAGGTGTAGCTGGAATATTGTAGCCACTACCAACTAATTTCCATATGTCAAATCCAAGTGACATGAGGCAAGTTTTCATTTTGAAACTCCAGAAGTTATTATTCGATCCATTAAACATAAGTGCTTTGGAGGTAGAGAAACCAATTTTTGACTGATTGTTTTCCATGTCTAAATTATCTAGATCTCCTTTCAGTATTTAAACTCATTACACTAGGACCAATATCTAGTACCAATTATTATAAATTAGGACACTGAGAGGGGGTGAATCAGTGTTAAGTCAAACCTTTTTTCCAATCAATCTCTAATCAGATTATCTATCCTTAAAAATGTGATTGAAACAACACAATTCACATTTAATCAAAAAGCACACACAAAGGGAGACATAGATTTTTAAAGTGGGAAACCAAAACTAGGAAAAAAACCACTAAACCAATGAACTATGCTCGCAAAGGTTAAAAATTATTGAGCTAAAACTAAACATGAAACAAAACTTTCAAATCAAGCACCTGCTTAACTAATTAAAAGCTATAACTTTCAAGAAAACACCTACTTTTAAGACTTGATGAGCTACAACTAATTTTTTACATCAATTTTTTTACCACTCACTTCATGAAGTTGCTAACGCAAAAAATTGTGATCCTAAATTTGCACTTATAATCTTTTACATCAGCTCTTAAATTGACATAGTTTCAATAAATTTGTGCTCTTATACTTCTTATAGACTACATTCTCTCTCATGAACATTAACAACCACTAAAATTACAAGAGTTTCTTTTTTTTTTAGAAAATTTCTATGTACTTTACCTAGATTTTCACCTTCATATTCTCCGACTATTTGCATTTTCTCACTTGATATCTCGAGAAAAGGATTGGAAAGGAATTTTTGTATAATAGTCTCAAGAGGAAATCAAAAGCATTTGACTTAGCTCAGTTACATCCTCATAATTGTAAGCTTATTCACACCACTGTGAAGGCAGAATATGACACATGTAATATTTAAAACTTTCCTTAAATGAAAACCTTATCTTTTGACTTTTCCTACAGAATTTGTAATATATCTTTAGAATTTTTCATGTCGTTCACCGAATAAGAAATTTCATATAGCTTTAAATATATTAGTTACAAGTGTAACAGTATCATGAAACATTACTAACAACTTCTTAGCTCCCTTACAACTCTTAAAATAGAACCGTTCTTTTCCATTTGAGTTAGAACAATCATTTGAGCCTTTAAAGATACATTGAGTGCAAAACCAAAACTCACAATATTGAGCATAGAATAATAGAAGTTCAAATAGCATCATATAGATATGATCATTACATACACAAGATATACATCTCGATCAAAAGTGCTTTAAAGGTCCTAGACAGTGCCTGAGATAGTTCATCAAAATTATTCTTCAAGGAGCACACTATTATGGAAATTCTTCACACGAAGAAGAGATAAACATGAAATTGCATAAGGAGAAATATTTTAACACACTTCACATCTTGGATATGAATCATAAGAATTAAGGAGACAACCCTGACAACTCTTCTTCATGAAATGTATTGTTTTCTTATTACGAAGAGTATATACAGGAAATGTACTCTTCTTTGTGAAATGTACGCATGTCATCTATATCTCTAAATTCACATTATCATCATGATAAATGTGATATAAAGTGTACTGAACTTATGGTTTGTTTCATTTCCCAGTTGAGAGATCAATATTACAATATATTCAATATGGGCTCAGTCCGGGTTTCAAGAACCAAACTCTAGCTAGTTTTTTGTAGCTTTCCACACGTTGTCCTTAATTTTATGCCATGTTAGATGGATGATACCTTCATCAGCGATTCTCTAAACCCTTTCAAATCTTCTTGTGCATTTTTTTAAGGGAGCATTTCATGACATAAGGTAGAAACACAGTCTTTCTTGACTATCATGAGCCAACAAACCCAGTATTTAAGGAACGCCTATTCTACTTGTGTAAAATTTTACCCAAAGGACCTAAAGATATTTTTTGAGAAGTATTAATCCTTTTTTATATCACCATGCAATGATAAATCATTAGTTGAAGGATTACAATGTGAGAAACAGTCAATTTTAGGACTAAGAACATTGGTTCTTTGTGCATGAAGACACAGTTTTGATTTGAGTAATTATTTTTGAATTATTATTCAAATCCCGTGAATATTCATAGAAGAATAACTTCAAGAATATTTTATATAATAATTTCAAAAACTTGAGAGAAATTTTTTAGAAAGATAAATTACAAGCATAACTCAGAAACTTGGTACTTTTGATAGTCCTACAAGACAATTGAGAAGCATTAGAAGCTAGACCTGGAGGTTTCTTATTGTCAAGACTTCATTCTAATAACTATCCAAGGTAGAGGAACTTAAATAGAAACATAATCACCACCTCTAATTACTTGAATGCATATATTTCAAGAAGAAATCTTTCAAGCACAACATACAACACAGTTTTCTTGACAAGACAATACAGGGCGGTATAGAGAAAAAGAGTTTTAGACTTCAAATCTCAAAAAAAGAACGTATGTAGAGCTCCATAAAATTAAAATTTACATGTAGCACATGATTAGAATCATTTTCTATCTCAGCATGGAATTTAAACACAACCATCATCATTGTACCTTACTTGACACTATGACTGAGCATACACAACTTGCATAAGATGAGTTAGTCTTGTACTGAAACTGACATTCTTTATGGGAAGTCATGGAATAATTTTCACTTTAAGGTAACCTTATTAAAATGATGAGCAAGTGAAACAAATTTTCTAAGTGATTTTATGATAAAAAAACCTTATTTCATGGCCTATCGATTCAAGGAGGTTAGGAGAGAGAAAAATAATGTTAAAAACAATGAAGAAAAATTTTCTTGTTCTTCCACCTTTTTACCTATTTTTTTTGTAAGAGCTCATTCTTGGAGTTATTTTTAAGAATTGCTTATATGATTTGTTTGAAGGAGGATTGATAATTTTTTTGGATGCTAATAAGACAAGGTACTTAGTTTACCTTTTTCAAGAAATCAATTTTGATAAAACTTAAATAAATTTAAAATTACCCTTCCAAATTTGATGAAATTTGATAAGGAACACCAAAAATCATCCATCTACATGCTTCATGTATTGGTTTATGGTATATATTACTTTATAGTCAGGAAAATCCTCATTTTCCTAATCATGGACTATTAGTTCTCGAAGGTAATTTTAGTAAAAACTTGAATTTTAGCTCTAGAAGCTATAATAAGCCCTGTAGATGCTCATACATGCCATAGAGAGTGTTATTAGGATTATACCATGCTTACCTATGCTTTTCATGGCATAAAATGAGCTCTTACAACTCATTAGTCTCTAGAACTAGGCATAAATGAGACAGTTTCAAATGTGACTCCCAACACTTGACCTGATGCTCACTTTAAAAGCTCTCGCATATGCTAGAAACATAATTATTGACCTATAGGACATATTAGAAAAGCATACCAGTAATCTCCATACATCCAATGGGCACTAACCTCACTAGCCAAGCCTGTAGCACCTTGGAACCATCTTGATACCACTAAACACCATTGATGATGCAACTATCTGCATGAAATTTCACTCCTCCTTTGTCATCAATGTCATGTGATATAAATGAAAACACCAACCAATGTAATAGGGTTCGACAATCTCTCCCTTTTTCATTGATGACAAACCATAACACCAATAGATTTATGACAGTCATTCCTTGTTTTTGATAGAAATATCTCCCCCTTTGACATATATGAATAAATTAGACACATCTAAGAACATTCATAACATGAAAATAAAATAATGATAAAGCATGAAATTTCCTCAAGAAGCTCCCCCTTGAATGATGCTACTCTTTTTTCAGGTAAAACTCTATCAGCTGCTTGAAATTATTCATCAATCAGATGCAATTATTCCTGTGACCCTATTCTCCTTGAAATATTTCCTTTTCACCCTTTACATATTATTTTTTGTATTCTTCTTGATTTGTGTCTTGAGCTAGTTAACTAGCTCCCCCTATCTAGACTCATCTTGAACCTTCTTGGAGCAACTATGGCACATGAGTTACTCCCCTAGATAATATGATACCTTTACTAATGTATTAGGGTAGGGATTACCCCCAATTTGTATCTTAAATGCTCAAAATTTCCTTTGGTAAAGGTTTTGTCATTACATCAACCACTTCCTCCTTTGTAGACACATGTTCAAGCTTGATCCTCTGCTACTTCACTTTCTCCCTTAAAAAGTGAAATTTGATTAGTATGTGTTTTTATCTTAGAGTGCAACACTAGATTCTTTGACACACTTATAACACTTGTGTTATCAAAATATAGAGGAATATGACCTTCACTTTCAATTTTTGTGTCTTCAAGTGTTTACTTCATCCACTATACTTGAGTACAAGAAATAGATGTTGTTACATACTCAACCTCACAAATAGAAAGTCATATAAGAGATTTATTTTTACTCAACCAAAACACAATGCACTTACCTACAAATAAATATCCACCAATTGTGTTTTTCCTATCATTAATGATACCTTCCCAATCTGCATCTGTGAAGGCATATGAAACTCATTGTATTTTAGATAACATAGTCCATATTCCAATGTCCCCATGAGATACCTAAATATTATTTTGACAACTTGGAGATGAATTTGCCTTGGATCTTATTGAAATCTTCCAACGAAACCAAATTCTTGCATGATATTAGGTCTAGATGTAGTTGAATACAAAAGGCTGCCTATCATAGATTTATATAAGGTCTAATTTAACTTTATTGAGCTATCTTCCTTGTTGAGTTTTGACCCTACCAACATTGGGGTGCTTACTGGCTTAAAATATTCGATTTGAAATATTTTGAGCATCTCCTTGATGTACTTTGTTTGTGAGATGAAGATACCCTCCTTGGATTGACTAATTTGAAACCCTAGGAATTATGAGAGTTCACCAAGAATTGACATTTAAAACTCCCTTTTTATGATATCTGAAAATCCACATGACATACTATCACTCCCAAAAATTATGTCATCTACATAAACACCAACAAGCAACATGTGACCTTATTCTTATTTTGTGTACAAGTTTCTATTAACTACTCCTTTTTTTAATCCTTTCTCAATCAAGTACTTGTCCAATCTGCTATAATAGGCTCTAGGGGTTTGCTTGATACCATAGATTTATTTCCTCAACCTACACACATAATACATGTCCTTAGTGAGATAAAATCCATCTGGTTGTTCCATGTAAACCTCCTCATTCAAGTTCCCATTTAGGAATGTTGACTTCACATCCATTTGATTTAATTTGAATCCTTTATGTGTTCCATATGCCAAGAAGATCCTAATGGCCTCCATATTATCCACAAGAGAAAATGTCTCATCAAAATATACTCCTTTAACCTAAGCATATCCTTTGCAAACCATCCTTTGGCCTAGGTACCAACTTGGTTCCAATGATGTTTTTATCCTTTGGCCTAGGTACAAGATCCCATGTTTCAATCTTCTCAATTCGGTCCATCTCTTCATTCATTGCATTGACCTAATTTTGATCCTTGTTATCCTCCATGACATTCTTTGGTTCTATTTTAGATAAGAGAGTAATGTTTTTTGGATTTTGACTACTTTTCAACCTTCTTCTTGTTTGAACTCCTACTTCCTTGTTTCCTAATATATATTTTAGTGGATGATCCATCCTAACCTTCCTTGAAGGTGTTTTTGTATCAAGCCTTTCTTCATCTTCATCTTCCTTTTCTTGATCAACTTCAAAAATTTCATCATCATCTTGATTTTCAGCAGTTCATCGATTCTTCTTAGGTTGAGTTGTGGTCTTCTTTGGATGAGATTCATCAATTGTAACAATAGTTATCTCAATTATATTTTTTTGGTTCTTATTGTACCACCTATAGGTTTAACTAATAGATGAGTAGCCTAAGAAAACACCTTCATCACACCTTGAGTCAAACTTACCAAGATTGTCATCATCTCTCTTGATGTAGCACTTGCTTCCAAACACTCTTAGGTGCTTTAAACTTATACGTATTCCTCTCCAAATATCATAGGGTTTCTTATTGTGGTTGATTTTGATTTGAGCTCTATTTAGAATGTATATTGCTATGCCAACTGCCTCTCTCCAATATCCAAAAGATAATCTCTATTCATTCAGCATAGTTCTAGCCATTTCTTGTAATGTTCTATTATTTTTCTCTAACACCCCATTTTGTTGAGGTGTTATTACAGATGATAATTTTATTCTTATTCCATGAGTCTCGAAAAACTCATCAAATTCATTTGATCAAAAATTTCCTCCTCTGTCATATCTCAAACTCTTGATTTTTGCATTCTTTCATTTTCCACTAGTGTTTTGAAAGCTTTAAACCATTCTAGTGCTTTTGATTTTTCCTTGAGGAAAGAAACCCATTTCATCCTTGTGAAATCATCAATCAACAACATGAAATAGATATCTCCTTGAATATTTTTAGTTTTGGTTGGTCCTATAAGATCAATATGAATCAACTCTAGATGCTTTGTAGTGTATTATTATTTTGATTTGAAAACTTCTCCTAGTTTGTTTCCCATGAAGACATACTTTACAAATCTTATCATATGGTTTTCTAATCTTAGGAATATTCCTTACACATCCCATGCAGATGAATATGAAAATATTATCAAAGTTGAGATGTCCCAACCTCCTGTGCTACAACAAACTCTCATCTACCTTGCTAATTAAGCACTTTTCTTTGTTGATCTCCTTTAGCGCATACATATTATTTTTGTTTCTATTTGATTTTCCAACCACCTTACCTTATTTGTTCTTCTTTATGTCATACCCCTTATCATGAAACAACATAGTGTATCCCTTCTTGCACATTTGACTGACACTCAAAATATTTTGCTTCAATCCCTCAACGTACAACACATTTTGAGTTATGGTCTTGCCATTATCAAGACTTAAGTTTTCTTTTCCCACAATGTTGGCTGAGGTATTATCACCAAAACTCACTGTACTTGATGCATTTTCTTCGAGAGAGATGAACTTACTCGTGTTTATTGTCATGTGGCTTGAACACCCGTTTCGATGTACCACTCCATGTATTCACTTTGAGAATGGAAGGTAGTTTAGGCTATTAAACCTTGTTCCTTTGCACTTGTCGGATCTGATTTCACGATGTAAACCTTCTTTATTTTCTTTGGAGGTATTTAATTGAAAAATTTAGATATATGTCCATACTTTTGGAAGTTGTAGTAGATCAACTCATCCTTGCTTCTCAAGTGATAAAAGTGAAGATGTCTTCCATGACCTTTAGAGTGTTTCCTACAATTTGAGGCTTTGTGACCAAACTCATTACATGAAAAACAATATCCATAGACTGAATGAGAATACTTTATTGCATGGAGTTTTTTTTTGGAATGGTATTTCTTCTTGACATCAAATTTATTTTCTTTAGGTGGTTTTTGAGTTGTCTTGATTACCTTTTTACTTGCTAGTGTATCATCCTCATTATCGTCCTTAAATCATAGACTAGAGTTGTCATTGAAATCCCTTTTCTTTCCTATGAGTTCATCTCGATAATTTTTTGTTTTTAATAAAAATTTTGATGGGCCTTCAATTCAGTAGAATTTTGATCTAATTGAATTTGTAAAAAATCCAATTTAAATTTGAGTTTTATATGCTCTTCTTCCTTTAATTTGAAAGATTCCTCTATCAACTTAATTTGTGCCTCAAATTCCTTAACCATGTCTTCATGTTAATGAGCATCCTTGTTTTGTGTTTCTTTAAGAAGGTTGATTTTTCCTTCATATTATTTCACCATTAATTTCAATTTTTAATTCTTCTTTCTTTGATGTTTCAGTTCTTATAGAGCACTAATCAACCTAACCTTAGGGTTTACTCCTACATTTTTGTTCATATGAGCTATCATATTAAAAAATAATTTTACCTTTTGAGTCACTTACAATAGTCACCTCCATAAACCACGAATTTTTTTTCAGGTTGAGTCCCCTCATCATCACTTTCAAAGTTGTTCGAGTCACTTGATTCAAATGAGATTCAACCTTCTTTTTGTATAGAATTTTTTCTTGTTCATGAAGTACTTCTTTTCTCCTTGTTTCTTGAATTTTTTATTTTTCTTGTGAGAAGTTTCTTCATCATGTTCATCTTGATATCCCTGGTGTTTGTTGGGAAATTTTGAAGAAAAATGACCAACTTGGCCAGAATTGAAGCACTTGAATGGTAGCTTGGCCTTGTACTTATCTGATCCTCTTTACAGTTTCCTTACAAATGTACCTTCCATTTTCTCATCATCTAGCTCCTTATCAGACTGAACTTTATTCTTTTTGGCTTGCGATTCCTTATCAATCTTAAAAGTTGCTTCTTTATTGATTGATTTTAATTCAATGGTTCTCATCTCACATTCAATTAAAATACCATGGAGATCATCCATTGTCAAGGTGGTTAAGTCCTTGGATTCATCTAGTATTGACACCTTGGAGTCATATTTTAGAGATAAGGATCTCGGTACTTTTTGAACAACCACACTCTCTTCTAATTTAACTCTTAAAACTTTGATCATATTTATCACTTTATCCACTCTTTGCAGGTATGATGCAACCCTTACAAGTCCTTCATTTTTATGCTTAAAAAATGAGCACACGGTAAGTCTACAACTTGGATAATTTAACCTTATTATCTCCTTCATATATGGTTTTCAATTTTTCCCAAATCTCCTTAGGCGTGGTGCAATGCATTAGCTTTACAAATTTAGTCTCATTCGGTCCACAAAGAATTGCATTCATTTATTTGGAATTGTTTTTCACTCTCTCTCTTTCCTAATACATATAAGTAAGAGGTGTAGCTAGAATAGTTTAGCCACTAGCAACTGATTTCCATATGTCAAACCTAAGTGACATGAAGTTAGTTTTCATTCTGACACTCAAGAAGACATAATTTGATCCATTGAACAAAGGTGCTTTGGAGGTAGAGAAACCACTTTCTGAATGATTTCTTACCACATTTGAATTATTTGGATATCCTTTGATATATTAAACTCACTACATAAGGACCTAGTCTTTGATACCAATTGTTAAAAATTAGGGCACTGAGAGGGGGGTGAATCAGTGTCAATTCAAACTTTGTTTTCCAATTCATCTCCAATCATATTATTGTATTGAGAGGCATCGGTTCTCATGGTGTGACCTTGTACATAAAAAATAAAATATAGTTGACATATTAAATAACTGAAATAAAATATGTTTGGGGTAAAATATTTAAGTTAGTTTATACTTTTATAAAAAATATGGTAAATATTTTACATGTATCGGGGTGTAATTGTTTTAGATATGTAAGTAAAATAGTAGTGAAGTAAAATATTTATGGGGTAAAATATTCTAGTTAGTTTTTACTTATATACAATCTATGGTAATATGTATGGGGTAAAATATTTAAGTTAGCTTTTGCTGATATAGAATTTATTTGTAAGATATTTTACATGTATGGGTCAAATAATCTTTTAGTTAGTTTTTACTTATATACAATCTATGGTAAGATATTTTACGGGGTAAATAAATTTTTAATATGCATAATTAAAATAATAGTAAAATAAAATATGTATGAGGTTATATATTTAAGTTAGTAATATGTATGGGGTAAAATATTTAAGTTAGTAACATGTATGAGTTAAAAATATTTAAGTTAGTTTTTGCTTATATAGAATTTATTGGTAAGATATTTTACATATATGGGTCAAATAAGCTCTTAAGTTTTTACTTTATATGAGGGGGTGTAATTTTTTAGATGATAATTAAAATAGTAGTGAAATAAAATATGGATGGGATACAAAATTTAATTAGTTTTTAATTAAATAAAATATGTATGTGAGGGTAAAATATTTAAGTTAGTTTATACTTCTATAAAAAATATGGTAAATATTTTACATGCGGTGTAATTTCTTTAGATATATAAGTAAAATAGTAGTGAAGTAAAATATTTATGGGGTAAAATATTTTAGTTAGTTTTTACTTATATACAATCTATGGTAAGATATTTTACAAGGTAAGTAATTTTTTATGTGCATAATTAAAATAATTGGTAAATAAAATATGTACGGGGTAATATATTTAAGATAGTATTATGTATGGGGTAAAATATTTAAGTTAGTAATATGTATGGGATAAACTATTTGAGTTAGCTTTTACTTATATAGAATTTATTGGTAAGATATTTTACATGTATGGGTCAAATAATACACATTTAATTTTTAATGAAAAATTTATAATATATGTTAATGCAAAATGTAAATCCTGGGGATGCTACTAGCATACCTATCTTAGATAAATCTATGTAAATTATGTCAAGAGGTATCATTCTTGAGGTGCCTATTCCAATTGTGTCAAAAATTCAAAATAGGCACCTCAAGAATGATACCTCTCAACATATTTTACATAGATCTCTCTAAGATAGGTATGCTAGTCTAGCCTTTAAATGAGATTGAAACAACACAATTCACATGTAATCAAGAAGTAAACACAAAGGGAGACATGTATTTTTAAAGTGGGAAACCCAAATTGGGATAAAACCCACTGAACCAATGAAATATGCTAAAAAAAGTTACAAATTAGTTGAGCTAAAACTAAACATGAAGAACCAAATTCAAATCAAGAACCTACTTGACTAATTGCAAGATACAACTTGTAGGAAAACACCTACTTTCAAGAATTTCTAAGCTACAACTTATATTTTACATCAATTTTGACCACTCACTTAATCAAGTTGCTAAGAAAATAAATTGTGACCCTAAATTTACACTTATACTCTTTTACATCATCTCCTAAATTGACATAATATCAATACATTTCTGCTCTTCTACTTCTCATAGACTACACTCTCTCTCATGAACATAAAAACACTACAAGTACATGATTTTCCTTTTTTTTAGAAAGTTTCTATGTCAATTACCTAGATTTTCATCTTCATATTCTCTGAATCTTTACATTTTATCATTTTATAGCTCGAACAAAGGAATTTAAAGGACTTTTTGTGTTATAGTATTAAGAATACATCAAAAGCAACTGGCATAGCCAAGTTACATCCTCAAACTTGTAGGCTTATTCACACCACTGTGAAGGCAAAATATGAAACATGTAAGCTTTAGAACTTCATTTTCAATTGCCCTTGAATGACAACCTTCACTTTGAACTTCTCCTACTAACTTTGTAACATATATTAAGAAGTTATCATGTCATTCAACAAATAATTAATGTTATATAGCTTGAAATAGATTCTTTACAATTGTAACAGTATCATGGACCATTACTAACAAATTCTTAGCTCCCTTACAACTCTTAAACTAGAATCATTCTTCTCCACTTGAGTTACAAAAATCATTTGATCCTTTGAAGATACATTGAGTGAAAAACTAACACTCACAATATTTAACATAGAAGGAGAGAAGTTCAAACAATATCATACAGAGATGATCATTACATACACGAGATATACATGTCAATCACAAGTGCTTTGAAGACTGGATAGGGCCTAAGACATTTCATCCAAATTCTTTTTCACAATTAGGGAGCAAACTGTTATGGAAATGCTTTAAACCAGGAAGAGATATACATGACATGGTATAAGGAGCAAGATTTTAACACACTTCACATCTTGGAGATCAATCATAAGCATTAAGGAGACAACCCTATAAACTCTTCTTCACAAAATGTATTGTTTTGTTAATATAGAGACTATATGCAATAAATGTACTCTTCTTCATGAAATGTACCTATATCATCTATAGCTCCAAATTCACATTATCAACATGATCAAGGTGATATATAGTGTACTAAACCTATGGTTTGTTTCATTTCCTAGCTGAGAGATCAATATTATAATATATTCAATATGGGTTCAGTCAGGGTTTCAAGAACCAAACCCTAACCATTTGTTTTATATCTTTCCACACGTTGTCCTTAATTTTTATGCCAAGTTTGCTGGATGATAACTTCATCAAATATTATTTGAACCCTTTCAAACATTCTCATTCATTTTTTTATGGAATAATTTCATGACATAAGGAAGAAACATAGTCTTTCTTGAGTGTCATGAGAAAAAAACCCTAGTCTTCAAGGAATGATTGTTCTACTTGTGCAAAATTTTACCTGAGGGACCTAAAGATATTTTATGAGAAGCCTTAAATTTTTTGAAAATTACCATGCAACGAGAAATCGTTAGTTGAAGGATTACAACTTGATAATTAGTATGTTTTAGGACATAGAACACTAGTTCTTTGAGCATGAAGACACAATTTTGATTTGAGGACTACTCTTTGACTTATTCTTCAAATCCCATGACTAGTCATAGAAGAAGCAATTCAGAAGAATTCTATACAAAAATTTCAACAAATTGAGAGAAAATTTTTAGAAAGATAAATTACAAGTACTATTCAGAAACTTGGTCCTTTTACTAATCTTATAGGACAATTAAGAAGCATTATAAGCTAGACTCGGAGGATTCTTGTTATAAAGACTTCATTATTATGACTTCCGAGGTAGAGGAAATTCAACAGAAACATAATCACCACCTCTAATGAATTGAATGCATATGTTTCAAGAATAAATATTTCAAGCACAACATGCAACACAATTTTCTTGACAAGATAATACAGGGCAAGGGCAGTATAGAGGCAAAGAGTTTTGGACTTCAAATTTCAACACAAGAACATACCAAAAGAACCATCAACTCAACATTGAACTGTAGCATATGATTAGAATAATTTTCTATCTCATCATTTAATTTGAAAACAACCATAATCATTTTACCTTTCATGAAACCATGACCGAGCATACACAACTTGCACAAGATGAGTTAGACTTATATTGAAACTACCATGTTTTAGGGGCACTCATGGAATATTTTTTTACCTAGAGGAAACCTTATTAAATCTTGATCAGTTGAAAAATATTATCCAAGTGATTTGATGAAGATGTGAAGTGTGTTAAAATCTTTCTCCTTATACCATGTCATGTATATCTCTTATACCATGTCATGAAGATGTGAAGTGTGTTAAAATCTTGCTCCTTATACCATGTCAAGAAGGATGTTAGGAGAGAGAAAAATAATGTTAGAAAAATGAAGAGATTTTTTTTGTTCTTCCACCTTTTGACCTCAAATTTTTTACAAAAGCTTAGTATTAGAGTTATCTTTAAAAATTCCTTATATTATTTATCTAAAGGAGGCTTAAAAAGTTTTTTGAATGCTAAGAAGGAAAGGTTCTCAATTTTCCTTTTTCAAGAAACCCATTTTGGTAAAACTTGAATAACTTCAAAATTTGATGCAATTTGACATAGAGCACCACAACACATCCCTCTACATGATCCATATCTTGGTTTCTCATAAATATTCCTATATGGTTAGGACCAATCTCATTTTCCTAAGGATCCATTGCTATTTCTCAAAGGTATTTTTAGGGAAAAGTGAAATTTTACCTCCAAAAGATAAAGTAAGCCATGTATATGCTCATACATTTCGTAGAGAGTGTTTCCTAGGATTCTACCATGCTTATATAGGATTATCATAGTATTTATTGAGATCTTACACCTCATTAGTATCTAAAACTATGACTAAATGATCTAGTTTCAACTGTGACTCCAAACACTTGACTTGATGCTCACTCTAAAAGCTCTTGCATATGCTAGCAACATCATTTCTGACCTGTAAGAAATCTGAGATAAGCATATTAACAATCTCCATACATTCACTGGACAAGTCTATAACATCCTAAAACCATCCTAAAACCATCCTGAATGTTAAATAAATCATATTGAGACCACTCAACACCATTTATGAGGCACTTATGTGCATGAAATTTCATTTTTCTTTTTCCATCAATGTTGTGTGACATTAATGACAACACCAACCAATGCAACAGGGTTCAACAAAATGATGCCCCTCGAGTGTATGATGTGAATAAGAATCAAGTAACATCATCTAAGATATCATAACTTTCATGGTTGAAGCCAAATGGATATGCGTCAGAGACTTGGTAAGTGATAATATGTAATTTATAATGTAAAGAGCCATTGCAGCGTAAATTATACATGCCCATTACATATTCCTCATTAATGAAAGGTGGTAGTGGATAACCATGTGCATACCGGTGAGTAATATTTTGTGAATATCCAAGAAATGAATCATTTCAAATACAAACATGACCAAAGGGCATGGGAAATGTGATATCAAATGATCGGGATCTAAAGTGCCTCCAACGTAGTCCAACCAGGATTGCCCAAGAGTAAGTGGAGAAATGTGAGGAGTGTGTGCAAAAAAATGGATAGATGTAAAATGTGGAGGCCATAAGAAAAAAAAGAGAGGACATATTCATGATAGAGGTAAGGAAAGTGAGGCAAAGGAAATAAATCGTTGAGTTTGAAACCTAACCAAGCTAGACCATCATGTGTGCAAACAATATAATAAGTAGTAGGATGGAATGGAATATTTGGTTAATAATAATTATTAATGAAATGAGTACATATGAAAGGAGGAAGCAAAGAGTTATTTTTCTCATAAGAATATGATGAGGGTGAAATTACGTCTAATGTGTGGACAAACCCCCAAAAAAGTACCATAGCATTAGTAGAAGGAGGGGGTGGGGGTGATGTGGATGAGATGGTGTCTAATGCAAAAACAGTTATTGTGAGTGGAGATAGGTTTCTAGGATAGTCCATGAGTTGTTGATCAATAAAAAGATGCATATCAGTAGCAGAAGTTGGAGTAGATAATGCAATGGTTAGATCTTGGTGCCAATATTTAAATGGGTCACGATCAACGATGGTTGTATATTCAAATCCCTCATGTAAGAATTTAACACATCGGTGAACTGTAGAAGGAACTTACTACAAGTCGTGAAGCCATGGCCTAATAGGAAAGTAATTGTATTGAATTGACATATCAATAACAAAAATATAATAGGAATATTTTTTGGCCCAACTGTGACTGGTAAAGTGATAGTGCCTATGCACATACACGTAGAAGAATCATACGCATGAAGAGAAATGGATGTTGAGTTAACAAAATTTGAGGAAAGAGTGATGTTCTAAAGGAGTGATAGAGTAAAAATATTGAGCTTAGATCCATTATCATTTATTTTCCGCTTGATAGGTACCATATTATAAATGTGAGCCGGTATATATAGGGGAGGATTATTGTCATAAACAAAAATATTGTCATCTATATCAGATGGGAAAGTAAGTTGTTGACAGAATGCATCTATGAATGACTAATATACTACATCCATATGAGTAGTAGAAGGATTGTGAGTATTAGAAAAGATAGAAACAATTTAATCTCGAACATCAGGATTGGCTAGCAAGAAATCATGAATGGATATATCCATGATGAGAGCATCCTAGGAAAATGAGAAAAGGGATAATATGAAGACCCAAGTGTTAGAAGAACAATGAATGAGAGGGGGGTGAATCACTCATACAAAAATTACAACTTAATTTCCAATTGCTTAGATTCATCATTCAAATTACCCATTTAATATCCATAAACCATGTAAACTTATTATGCGTGTAACAAACAATCACATGTGCAATAATCAAGAGAGAGAACACAAAACATGAGATATAAGTGGGAAACCATCAAGGGGAAGAAAAACTATTGAAATAATTTCTTATATTACTCAAAGTAAGGACTTGCAATAATATTACACATCCTAAAATATTTTGTGAAGCACCAACCCCACAAGGAGCACCAACCCTTAAACCTTTGTTGATATTATGCACAACAAAGGACTCAAATGAATATTACACATCACATGGTATTTCTTTAGTGAGGTAAAAAATCCACATGGAACAATAACCCCTAAACCTTTGCTGATATTATGCAAAAAAATGACTCAAGTGAATATTACATATCAAAATATATTTCTTTAGTGAGGCACCAACCCCACAAGGAGCACCAACCCCTAAAATATTATTGATATGACTTACAACAAGAGACTCCTATGAATATGAATCATCATAATATATTTTAAGAAGTATGAAAAATGAAAATATTATGATAAAATAGATGATAGTGATCCCAAATTTCAGCTCCAAATTTCTTCAAACTCTCTCTCACGCATACCTTCTTTAACTTGCTCTCTCTAGGTCTTCATCGACTTGTCTTGCCTCTAAAATATTACACACATGTCTGTAAACAATATTAAAACTTTCATGCATTTGATAAAATCTCAAAATATTCCTTCTTACCTATAATTTTCTCTCCTCTAGGTCATACTTCTCCCCCCATGCAAGACTAGCTCTCAAAATGAGCTAAAACATCACTTTTATATGCATATCTTTTCTCCAACCTAGAGGAGGTCGGTACCTCATGAAAAATTCAACCCATAAACATTTATAACATTAAATTATATTAATCACAATAGTCACATATGACCCAAATAGGTTGGCCTAGCTAAAAACCTCATTGCACGTGCCAAAAATGACTCAAAACCCCATGGGCACAAAGATAAAAATACCCTTACATCAAAAACACACTTATTCATGACCCATAAACTATTACATATGATTAAAATATCATTTAAAATTAATACATGGTCATAATTTTTCTCAACCAATCAAATTATTTCATTTAATGAGCCCAGTTCACTTTGCAAATCTCAAAACAGTTGTTTCCCACACCCTTCAGTACCCTGAAAACTTCATAAGGCCACCAAATAACTTAAACAAGAGAAAAACATGCCATGTAAAAAATTTATGGAAATGGTAGAACCTTTAAAACACTTCTAAGTAATTTATAAGCTTTGAAAAAACCTCATGCTCAAACTACATCTACTTTTGTCTTCACCAAATCAACCTAGCCAAAACAAATGTTTGCAAATGTTAGCTCATAAAATTATTTATAAAAACATTTAAGACCTAAAAAATTTATTAATATAATTATCAATTTATTCCTATTCACATTATATGTGATAGAAAGTATGACCCAATCCATCACATGCTTTAAAAAATTCTAAACTTGCACCAAAACACATATTGTCCTGCACTGCCAAAAATACTCCTATCCAAAGAATTACCTAGAAACCCTATTAAAATTACCTTATCATGATGAAAAAATCATATCAATGGAAATATATTTGAATCTCATTTCCATCATAATTTTAATAAGCTTCATACTCTACGTGTAGCTCAAGTTATGCCCATTTTACTGAACCCTGCTATTTATGACCTCAAATCTGCCCTTTGACCAATCAACCTATATGGACCTCAAATGACCATGTAACTACATGAAAATGTCTTGAAACTTTAATGGACATAAATATCAGCTCCCATAAATCATGCACAATTAATTTTTCATGCTACTATTTTGGACAACCTTGTCCCAAAACCTTCTTGTTCTAAAAATGACCTGTTTGAGTGGGGTCTACTCATCATCATGACCTCAACCATACATTTATGGAAATATTAGAGAGTATCCTACAACATAAAATTATAATGTTTTATGAAACAATCAATATTGAGTCACTATACCTCTTCTTTTTCAGACTACTCATATCTATGGTTTAACTAATGTTTTAGACCACTTTATGTTCTTAACATTCATTCATACAAACGTGACAATCAACTAACCTGATTATTTTTATGAAACCTTCTAAAATCATCATATAAACATCATTAAATTCACAAGGTCCCATGCAAAGAATACAATTCATAGTGAACATCAGAAGGTCCAACTCTGCTTGAAAATCACATTGTTATTAGATTCACCAAAACTTTCATTACTTGAAAAATATTTTGCATACTAATCTAAAGTTTAGCATGAAGAACCATGAAAAATTACTCTAACTTCTCAAACTTGCCATATATCTTAGGTATTCCTGAAACTCTCCATCTGAAGTGACTTACGCATGCTAAGTAGCGCGTTCTCAACTGTTTTCTTCCCAATGACCTCAAATATGCACTAAATCACTGAATGCAGACCTGAGACTTACCACACACCTCAGGTATATAGTCAAAAAATTGTTACCATGCTTCATCATGACTTATTAGGCTCAAATATAACACCTCCTTACTATTTTGGATGTTTTAGGGCTAGAAATAAGCCTGGAATGACCTGACTCAATGAAGAAATGATCATATTGACTCAATGCGGATTCCTATATAGTCATGACACATCATACCAACCATAATTGGAGCTATGAAATACACCAACCAGCTCAAGAATGTTCATACCATGACTAGGCATACTTAACCAAGCACCATGAAACTGTTAAACTCACCAAATGACTCAATATGCATGCTTGACACCTGAATGAAAACTCATGGAGACTAATACAACATCATGAGACCCTTTTCCATTAATGGGGTTTAAATCAATGAAAACACAATCCAAAAATGGTCAATACCAAGAGTGTTTAAATGAGACGTGTTCACTAAATGATTTAACAAATATTGAAATTATGAGATCCTAATTGCAGAGTCAAGTGTGATAAATAAATGATAAAGCACAGAGTTGACACAAGCAATAATATAAAGAAATATGAAACAATAGGTGTAAGAGAGGTAATATAATACTTATCTAATTTCTCATTGAATCCCAACATGTTCTGGACTAGAAGACTGATGAACAAGAGGAGACTGTCCCAACTCCACCCAACAAAATCTATAATTACCATATGATCCTGGACAAAGGCGCTTGGAACAAAATTCGGGCGCCTAGGCACTAGAGACCACTGGTAGGTTCCTATGACTGCAAAAGACCTCAGAAAATGATTTTATTGTGCTGAAAAATGGTTGTTAACATTTTTTATTGGTCGCATATATGTCACTTGATGATCACAGAATTCTCCTGTAACCTACAAAATAAATGATACCCTACAATACCCCAAATCACATCAATTCCTTAAAAATATAGATGAAAATGAGGATTCAGACTGACCCCAATGGTCCCCCTAAAGAGTGAACTTATGACTGAGCACTGCGTTATATCTCAAACTCCATGTAGTTCTTTTTTAACCGTGTGTGAATTCATGCCCTAGGAAGCTCTTGTGCAAGATGTGCTTAATAGTGAGTGATAACTAGATGTATCAATGTAAATAGATGTGTGGATGGAAAAATGAGCTTCTTGTTAGAATTTGAGGATTCTAATAAATACGTATTTAATCAACTTACATATTATATAATGTTACAATAAATATTTAAATAAAGATTACATCATAACATAAGTAAATAAAGAAATACTTAAAGAAAATAATTAACACAGGTGACACAATATTTATAGTGGAAAACTCCAATAGGGTAAAAACCACTTTGAAAATAACCTTTTACTTCAGAGAATTTATTTTACATCCAGTAAGATCACCTCCTCCTTTGAAGCTCTATTTACCAAGGGTAAAACCAAATCACTTGATTTGCATACCTTTGATATATTTCCCAAATATATCAAATGAGGACCTAAAGTCTTTTTTATATAAGATAATCAGGTATGTCTCTTGACCCACCTTTTCAACCTAAAATGGTTGACACATACACCTAGGTTTATAATATTTAATATTAGAATTATAATCATTTAATGATATTAAATATTTAGCCTAAAGTATATACCTAGGTTAACATATTTAATAATAGAAATATAAATATTTCATATTATTAAATATTAACCTATATATTAGTGATGGACCCATATACATTAAGGGTTGGTCAGACCACTTAATCATTATGTTCCAACACTCCACCTTAATATTAAGTGGGATAACATAACATATGCCAATACATTACCTTCATATGGTACACTACAGGATTAACAATCCTTAAACCATAAAGGTTTTAGGATAATATATTGGTTGAAGGAATTATAAAACCTTCATCATAATCAATTTACCTTTTGGTACAAAAGTATTTTGAATCCCAAATATCATCCCATGATCAGTGACTAAGTATGATTTGTGAGTTTTACATGTTCTCACAGGTTCTTATAAAAGGTTATTGAACCCAAGCATATAGGATCCTTTTACAACCAAGGACTTCCTTAACAATATGCTTATACTAGATGTTTACCAGTAAACTCAATATCACTAAAGAGTTTACTAAAGACTGCCTTTAAAATATTTCTACACTTATTTCTAAAAAAATCTGAGCAGGTATACATGCCCGAAGGTCCTTTTACACTTTCCTGAAGGTATTTTTTTACACTTGCCCAAAGGTCTTTTACAAATGCCCGAAGATATTTTTACAAAAACTAAGTTCCATTAGGAGGTGACATTGTCATGCACACTCCCCCTCAATGGCCATTCAACTAATCCAATTTTTTCACGAAAGTGACACAACTTTGTAGCACTCAAGGAATTTGTGAATATGTCAGCAACCTTCTCTTCAGTCAACACAAACTTGAGATTTATGTCATCACTTAGTACTTTCTCACGAGTGAAGCGTATATGTATCTCAATGTACTTTTTCCTCTAATGTTGAACATGATTATTAATCAAGAGTAATACATCTCTAGCCACCCCATAGAAGAGAAATACTTCCTTTAACTTCCATGTGTATCTCTTCTAATAGCCACTGCAACCACATGGATTCTTTACTTCTTCCATTGTACTTCTTATCCTTAGTAGAAGAAATAGAGACTGTTGATTACATTTGTTGTTCCAAGTAATGGTTCCTACACCTAAAAAAATTGAACACATATCCAATATATTTTATAACACAACATCAGTATGGTTAGAATCAAAAAATTCATATAAGATAGCATTTTCATTCTTAGTATATTGCAACCCATGATTGATTGTTCCTTTAATATATCTAAAAATTATTTTTGCAAGATTTCAATGATCTCTAAAAAAGGTTCCTGCATAAACCTTGAAGTAATTCCTACTATATAGGAAATATCTGATCTAGTTATAGTTAGATAAATCAAAGTATCAACTAACATCGTATATAAAATAGGATCAACCTTTTTCATATGCAGATTTAGGGTCAACATTTATTCTAACTTCCATTAAAGTAGAAAATGGTTTACAATCAATCATAAGAAAAATAATTAACAAAACTGAATAGTTTAAAGAATGAAAACTAGATTTTCACATACCAAGCTCTAAGAGAATTGTTTTAAACCATACAAGGATTTCTCAACTTACAAACATAGTTTTCTTTACCAGTTTATTCAAACCCTTTAGGTTGAAATATGTAAAGTTCTTCTAATGTAGCCAAATTAAGAACAAACCAGATATACTGCAAATAATATGAACTCCAAAAGAAAATAGATCCCCTTATTTGTTATCAAATAATGAATTACAATGTTTCCTAAATAGGAAAACAACTCCCAACTTGAGTTGCCCAATAAACTCTAGCTAACTCTGATTAAATCTACTCTAGGTGGCGGAAATTACTATTTTTAGCAGTTTACTAGAACCTGCTATTCTTAGTAAGTTCGCATGCTTATTCCTATGGGCACAGAAATTTTCACACATCTTCTACATCCCTAAATTAGAGGAATTTCCAACTTTATAACTCATAATGCAATTAATAGACTAAAATTAACTAATGCTCAAAAATAGGAAAAAATCGAACTATAACTTAAATCCTAATTTTCGGCCTCAAGATGGTGGATTTAGGGCCCAAAAACATGTCGAAAACTTGCCCCAATTGATAGGTTTGGTTGCCGCTGCGTTCGTCTCATCGAAACACGTGGTTTAAAAAAAACGAACTCAAACGGACACCCGGAGCTCAAGTTATGACCTTGTCAACTTCCTGCTAATTCTGGCGCATCATCTTCTTTTAAATCACAATTCAAAAAAGTATTTTTCTTATCCATTTGGTGGATTTCCCACCCAAATTGAGCAGAAATTGCAAATGAGGCCATAACAATACTCATTTTAGCTACAGGGGAAAATGTCTCACCATAATCAATACCAGGTTTTTGATTGAAACGTCTAGTTTTATGTTTGTTAATACTACTATCAACATTATACTTTACTTTGTATATCCACCTAGACCCTATAATACTTTGTGGCTCATATTCATATAAAGTAATTAATGCATGGTACATATGATGGCTTTTGGTCATTTTCTTAAGGTTAATAGGATTTGAAATTTCTAACATAAATTGAGCCCAATTTAATTTCTTATCTAGGAAGATAAGAGTTTCAGAAACATCTATAGCATCAAAACATCATCATGACCATTTACTAAATTAGAATCAAAACAATCATTTAGAAGCATTTAATGAAGTAACTTTAAGAGAAGAAGACCACACATATAAACCTTTCACTAGATTATATCTATACATTTCATGTAAGCTTCGATAATTAACATGTCCTAACTTTCATGCCATAATTTTGAATTATTCAAACTCTAAGATATAAAATAAGATGCAAAAGAGAAATCATCAGAAATATACAGACCATTTATTTGAATTCCTTCAACTATTATACTCTTATTACTATCCTTGATATACCAAGTATCCTTCATGCATAGATTCTAGTTGTGTCCATACCTCTTTCAGATATTTGATATTACCAATGTGTAGAAGGTACTCATCGTTCATATTACCTAAAATCATAGAAAGAGCCTCTTACATTCATTGCAAGCATGCATTCATGTTATCTACAATTGTTTGACAACTATTGGGAGAAACCTCAGATCTAGAAACAATCGTCCAGAGTTTCCTCACCATAAATTCTGTTTTGATCCAAATGTTGTAGTCAGTTTCATTCAGGATTTGGGTTTTGTCAAGACAAAAATAGCTAGACACCATTATTTTCCTAAACCTATAAAACACACCCCATTATAATATACAATGAACCACAGAGTTATATATATATTTATCGATAATAAATACAACACTTTTAATAGAATCAAATCTAAATTTTATAGATCTAAAGAAACTATTTGATCATAACTAATTATGTCATTACAATGCATTATAATTAACCACCCATGATCAAAATAATAACCCATAATATAAAGGGTTTTGCCTTATACCCCAAATTTATATAAAAAATATTTATGACCATATAGAAGTGAAGAAGAGACCCCTAAGAATGCTTAACAACTTCAAATTTTTGAAAAAAAAAAATGTAGATAAAGATCCAACAAGTTTAAATTTGACATCTAAATGACTGTCATAATGACTTATTTTTTGGTCTTTCGTGACAGTCATTTGACCGTCGATTTTAACACAATGAAAGTTTCCTAGAACTTACGAGCTTAAATTTAACATCTAAATGACCGTCATATTGTCTTATGTTTGTTCTACCGTGACGGTTATTTGACTGTCAAATTTAATGAAGCCAAAACTTGTGTATTTCCAGAATGTGAAAGTCTAGAATTTCTTCTTCTGTATAATATTAGGGGGGTTATATTTTAATACATTATAATAGCCTATTATAAGTTATATTATAAAAATATATACACTTTTTTAAAAAAAGATATATAGTTTATAGAATATAAATAAAAAACAACATGTAGTTCATTAAAATTATAAACTATAGTATATTTTTTTATAAAAAACACAATGACCAAATAAAAAACATCGACCACTTGGTATGTAATTATTATTTTAGGTGTTTATAAACATAAACTATGCCAAGACAACCCACATTAATATGACATGATAATTTGGAAACATAAGTTAGGATATTAGTTTTTTTTATTAAATATGTCATACTTACCAATGCCATGTGAAAACCTAAGAAAATGCCATATGATTTTTAAAAATACTTAGGTTTTAAGTTTAATTTTTTTAATATCTCACTTAGAAAAAAGAATGAGGCCTCTTTAAAGTTGAAGTAGTTTTTACGGTTTAGGTGTCCATTTTTTTTAATGAATAAGTATAGGATAAAACTTAGTAATATTGATTACTAAGGCCACCACCCTTCAACTACCCGCCATTCACCACGTTAGGCATTAAGATTAAAACAATGTTTTATAGTTTAAAGGTATGTTCAAAATATTTCTTTTTTATGGAGCCCATACGAATGGGGTAGTTATAAACTATAGTATAAGAGATATATAAAATATATGATTTTTAAATTATATAAATTTTAATACAATGTTTATATAAGTTATTATATAAACCTTATTTTATATATTTTTTAATTTAAAAAAATATAGTTATAGATTAACTATAAACTATAGTTTTTCAAATCAAATTCTTTTAGAGGGGTCCAAAGAACACATGTATGAATTTACCTTTTGAAATATTTAACATAAAAATTATTTCATATAGTAATAAATATTTTTCCTTTTCTATATGTGATTTTAACGCAGGTAAATTTTTGAAGCCCCCTTTCACCTGTGCACATATCAATCTCATATTACATCATATTACATCTCCCAAAAAAATGAGGGATTTAAAATTGAAAAACTCTGAAAATTTTACCGAGAGGTTAATTGCACAAATGTAGTGCCAAAATAAATTGGGGAAAAAATAAGGGGACCAGATACATTTACATACCCTTTCGGGTTGGCTGAAAAAACCTGTACAAATTAAATAAATAAAATACAAAACATTTGATCTTAATTTATTTAATTTATCTCGCTATGTTACCATGTTATAATTTGAGGATTCGTATTTCTCCCAACGCACCTTTTCAACCTAAAATGGTTGACACATACACCTAGGTTTATAATATTCAATATTAGAAATACAATCATTTCATGATATTAAATATTTAACCTAAAGTATATACCTAGGTTAGCATATTTAATAATAGAAATATAAATATTTCATATCATTAAATATTAACCTATATATTAGTGATGGACCCATATACATTAAGGGTTGGCCAGACCAGTTAATCATTATGTTCCAACACTTCCCCTCCTATATGTGTACAAAAATACAGTCCTTTGTCCCTTAAGTGAGTGTTATATGGATTCCTTGATGCTCTTAGAATGCCTTTGGATGTAACCCTAGTTGGTGATAATAGATTAATAGATCTTGGTCCTTTATTTTGGTTACATAGTATTGTATTTATATGATTCCCTTGGTTGAATTTCACAATTAAAAACTCGAAGGTCAACCCATAAGAAAACAAGATTCCCAAAAGAGGTGAGTAAGATACAATGAGATCAAGGACACCTAGAAAGGATGAGGGTGCCTAGGTGTTGGTGTCCTGGCTAGGCATTGGTGTCCAGAGTCAAGAAAGACAAAGTAATGAATATCAGACTGGGCTATGGGGCATGCAAGACCAGAGGGAAAGTTAAAAAGACAAGAAAGAGGCCAAAGACAATAGTCAATTACTAGTTTTCTCACTTAGGAATCATCTGAATAGTAGTATTTAATTAAAACCTAGAAATGACCTGAATCAACGAAGAACCAACCATGCTAACTCAATTCATACCCATGTAAACTCATTATACATCATACCAACCATGCTTAAACCCATGACACACACCAACTAGCTCAAGAATGCTCATACAATGACTAGGCATACTCAACCAAGCACCAAGACACTGTTGAACTCACCGAACCAATCAATATGCATGTTTGACACCTAAATGACAACTCATGGAGACTCATACAACATCATGACACCCTTTTACACCAATGGGGGTTGACATCAATGACAACACAATCCCACAATGGCCAGCAATATCCCCTTTTTTCATTGATGGAAACTAGCTAGAAAAACACACAACTGACCTCAACTCCATGTTTATGAGCTTCTCTCCCCCTTTTCCATATATGAAAAAGGCTACAATTACTCCACTATATGTAAAATGACAACACATGATGGAAATGATGCACAAAAACAACTTACTTGACACAAATGCTCCCCCTAGGACTGAAAAAATCTCCTTTTTGACTCCAACAACAACATCAAAGGATCATCTGAACATGGAAAAAGGATCCCCCTCAGCTGATACACCTTATCTTGTCCTTCATCTTTGTTCAACATCTCTCTTCTAGGTCTAGATCAAGCTCAAAAACACAATTTTCCCTTCAAATTCAACATTTTCAACATTTAGGACAATAGTCCCTGAATCTCATCATCAGTGTAAAATATGCCAACTTCTTGCAACTCTAGAGATCAAAACACATCCTAATAAATACCAAGAAGGCTCCCCCTGGACTCATGACATAAAAATATAATTGAAGACATATAATTAAGCTTCATACCTTGCCTAGACTTCCTTGTAGATGCACAAGTTATTTTTCTTGATCTCTGAGGCACAACTTCAGTATAAACTATCTTTTTTTTCATGTAGTTTGACCTTCTTGAAGTAAATACTTGCTTACCTTTTGAAATATGTAATAAAATCATCATCTTTCCTATTTTACACACCTTCTTAGTATCATACATACACTATTGAATTCATGAATAACCTCTCCTTTCTCTAATATCTTCCTTAAGGCAAAAATTGTCTACAACAACACCTTTGTCCTTACATTTGAAATCGAACCTAGTACTCCTTGACAATACAATGTGAAAAGACTTCTTGACACACTCATAGAATCACTTAACATATGCATATCTATCTCACAACACCTAATATAGTCACAACCATCCCTTTTTGGATCATATCAGTCAAAGATAAGTATAATGTCTAATATCCAATTGAGTATTGACCTTGGAGACTTATCATACAGATTCTTTGCAATAAAAAACTCACTTTGGCTTAACTCAGTCATATCTTTTCCATAATCTTGCAAAAAATTGTCACAACTTTGTCAAATCTAGTTACTTTGATCTCGTTCATGTTTGATTTATCTCATAAGTGACCTCCCTTTGTGTCTGCTTATAATTTCAGACCTTCTTAAGCATCTTACTTTATGCCTTCATACATAGAGAGTAATCAAAAAGCTTCATGCTCTGTTTGGAGACTTACACACTCAAACAATGTACTATTTTTGCAAATACATGATAACCATGAATAAAACCTATAATAATATTTTTTACTTTACAATCATTGATATAGAATTCAAGAACTCATATGACCTATAACCTTAATTTTTCTTAGTCATAAGTAGTACCTGGTTCTTTTCTTAAAATCATGATCCTTTGAGAATTTTAATCTTCTGTATTTCCTTCAAGCCTCCATATCTCGTGAGTAGTGAGCAATAGATACTTCTATTTAAGACCCAATTGTACTAACACATAATTTTGAGGAAGCGCACTGAACACAACAAGATAGTAGCATGCATCAAATTTTTGATTAGAGACACCTATAACATCATACTCATAGTCCACATGTTTCTGAATTTGTATTCATAAAATTTTCAAAACATTTTCAAAATTTTAAGCTTAACATAGAGGTTGTCAACAATATTCTTGAGCCATAGGACTTAACCATTAGGATTTCATACCACAAACCATTCTTCCTTGTCTTACACTAGCTTGGGGCTTCACACATGACAAAGTGACTTCATGACTTCATGTAATTTTGGGTGAACCCTTCATGTGTTCAAGTAACCTTATTCATAACATGCCCAACTATGTGAATTGTGCCTCTTAACATCATTCTATATCCCATACTTATTACTTTATATGTTTCATATCTCTGTCACCTGTAGAATGAAATTTAGGTCTTGACTGCCCTATACTTTCTTTAAGCCCCTTTCTCATTCATGACATTCACATAATCTTCTCTGTTAATACCTAGAAGCAATCAAGATAAAACCACAAGCTCAATGCACATCTTCACTCATACTTGTCCTAGCCATAAATTTCAAACTATACCATCACGGATCTTGTAGCATTTCCTAATGGATTTAAAACCAACCCTTGGCTTGTAGAAGGATTTCTCATTCCTTAGTGTCCCGTAGGTGCCCATCACTTTTGGAAAATTTTCAATTCAGAGTCCTGACTTTTTTGACAATTCCAAATTTACCATCATGACATTTCAAGACACGTACCTTACCCTAATTTGTGTCAACCTTGTATTAACAAATGGTAGGATCTCAGACTTATGTACCATATCTTTAATGTATACAAAATCCTTTAAGGAGTTGTGAGTCACACTTTATTTCTCCTTGAATTTAGGGACACTTACAAAGACTCTAAGTAATACTAAAACATAATTCATAACCTTTTGAAGCAATCACATACATGTACCTTCTTCAAATAATGCCATTATAAACCTACACTAATAGACTACTTTAAGTCATTCATTCATGTGTTGAGGACCAAAAACAGATTGAGATTCCTTACCCAGGTCTTGAAACCCTATTTTTAGTTTGTACAAAACCTTCTTACACCTCTGTACCATTCTTCTTCATCTTGT
This sequence comes from Taxus chinensis, assembly GCA_019776745.2. Lineage (NCBI taxonomy): Eukaryota > Viridiplantae > Streptophyta > Pinopsida > Cupressales > Taxaceae > Taxus > Taxus chinensis. The sequence goes on along the minus strand of CM034153.1, from coordinate 674,562,274 downwards.
ATACTCACTGTAACAATCCTCATAGTTATTAACTTTGATACTTGGTGAACATTCTTGGAATACCATTATTCACTAAACTTTGCTTATTCATAGAAAATCTTGAACCATTGGATATCACATACCCCTTGACACATCTCAGGAAAAGAATCAATGCATAGGAATTTCAGACATTGAAAAATTTATGGTACTTCTTAAGGATTAACCATCATCAATATACCATCATTATAGATATGCAAGTATTTTTATAGACCATATATGTGCTCAAAAAGTGAAAGTGACACTTAGACATACCTCCTACAAACTGTGACCACATAATAGATGATGGAAGGACTTAATAATGATTTATTAGATATTTTAGCACATAATTCTCAGACTATAACTACTTCAACAAGTTTTTTATTTTCTTAGTTTGGACAACCAATACAGAGCAACAAAATATAGTAAAGACTAACACATAGACATCTTGATACATATTAAGGACATAACATTTTTAGATAAAACCACGATACCAAAACTTTATAGACCATAATTTTTTTTTAATATACTCATAACCATTGAGACTCTTCAAATGAGGATAGACCACTTCATCATAAATAAGATAGACCTAACTGGGACATTAGATACTTCTCACACTTGGTAATTCCCCTTTTTTTGCATTGAAAACATTGTGGACTTAAAGAGATGATGGAATGAGTACAATACTTCATGTTGGACATACTCAACCCCTCATGTATAGTTTCATATTAAGGCTTGCATTCCAAACCTTGATAACACCTATAGGCCTATTGGTTCACAACACAAAGTTTTAACACAAATTAATCAAGGCTCTTTAGCACCCATATCAGGTCATCTTGGGGATACTTAGGCAATCAACATATCTCGATACTACTCAATAAATTGAAGAGCCAAAAACACATTTCAAAGACTTAGAAACATTGATATCAGACACCATACAAAACAAAAGTTCCTTTGGTCATCACTTATTGGGATGGGATCATGCAATCAACACACTTGACTGATAAGACTTGGAGTAATCTCATAGCACTAGAGCTAATCAGTTATTTTGAGACCAAATGAGTACATGTACTTCAGTGACTTAATGTTCATATCCTTATTGATCCTTCAAATTTACTAGTTTTTATTTTGACACACACTATGAGATTAACTTTGATGCATACAAAATATTTGATGAGACACTATTCTTGGATACAGATAAATCTTCTTCTTGAATACAAACCTCCCAGAAACGTGACCTTAAAAATATTTAGAACACAACAATGAACTCATCATGATTAAATCTAATCATGACATGATTGACATGGGACCTATACTAAACATGATAGTATTTTCTAGATTCTCTCACAAACACATGCTTGAATACCTAACTTAAATCCATCAATAATTGATGAGGAACTTAAGAATTTTTTTTAATATGCGTGGTTTCAATAATTTGAATCATTGTAGAGCCAAGACATGTATGTACCAAACAGATTATGAACATGACATTGAGACACATAATTGATAGTACACACAGACCTTGAGAGATCAGAACCAGACTAGGACTCACTTGATGATTTCTTATGAAAATAACAACATACAAAAACTCTTTTGACAAACATACATAATCCTTTCACTTTTCAATTGTCATATGACCCCTTAGCTTGAATGAAAAGGAGTACTCAAAACAAGGCTCATAACTTATTTGAATATTGGATTTCATGGCTTGTCTTCTATTTCGTAGGGTTCACTAAGGTCACTTCAGTGATTGTCATCATGATTATATAATCATGACATACTTCTTCCTAAAAATTCCTTAACATATCTGCATCATAATTTACATTGAGATATTTAGGTACAACCTCAAGCTCAACACTTAAGGCATCATCAGAAACTTCATCATCTTATTTTAAGTCGTATACATCATAATCAACTTCTAGATCAACTTCATCATCAATTACTAGGTCTTCATCCTTTCCATTAGGACAAAATACTTATTAAACATTATAAGAACATATTTTTCTTCCTTCATAATGCTTCTCAATATATATACTTTTTGGAGAGGGAGTGAAAACTTCATATATGTATTTTCATATGTCAAAACATAAGGGTTTCATGAAATCTCTCAATCTGATTAATGGATTCCCTTCAACTTTATCCTGACAATATTACATACTTGTGCTTTAGTACGATCTCCTTCGAGTGATAAGACTTGCTTCTCAAGGACATGCTATGATACCAATTTTTGGAAGCATAGTGACTAAGGGGAGGGGGTGAATCAGTCATAAAAAGGGTACAACTTCATTTCCAATTGCTTAGATTCATCATTAAAATTAACTATTCAATATCCATAAACCATCTAAACTTATTATGTGTGCAATAATCAAGAGAGCGAACACAAAACACAAGATATAAGTGGGAAACCCTCAAGAGGAAGAAAATATAATAAAACCATTTCTTATATTACTCAAAGAAATGACTTACAATAATATTTCACATTCTATAAGATTTTTTTAGTGAGGTACATGCCCCATAAGGAGCACTAACCCCTAAACCTTTGTTAATATTCCACACAACAAATGACTAAAGTGAATATTACACATCACAATAGATTTATTTAGTGAGGAACCGACCCCATAAGGAGAACCAAACCATAAACATTTTATGATATTACGCAAAAAAAAATACTCAAGTGAATATTACCCATCATTAGAGATTTCTTTAGTGAGGTACCAACTCCACAAGGAGAACCAACCCTTGTTGATATGAATCAAAATAAGATACTCCTATGAATATGACTCATCATAATTTATTTAAAGAATTATTACCATTAAAAATATATTGATACTACAACTGATATTTTTCCCAAATTTCAGCTCCAAATTCCTTCAAACTCTCTCTCACACACACCTTTTTTAACTTGCTCTCTTTAGGTCTTCATGAACATGTCTTTCCTATAAAATATTACACAAATGTCTTCAAAAAATATAAAAAATTTCATGCATCTGATAAAATCTCAAAATATTCCCTCTTGCCATCAATTTTCTCTCCTCTATGACTTACTTCTCCCCATGTAAGACTAGCTCTCAAAATGAGCTAAAACATCACTTTGATATGCATATCTTTTCTACAACCCAAAAAAGGTCAGTCCCTCATGATAAATTTGATCCATAAAACTTTATAAAATACAATAAAATTCATTAAAATAGTCACATATGACCCAAACAGTTCGGCCTAGCTAAAACCATCATTGCAAGTGCTAAAAATGGTTCAAAACCCCATGCGCACAAAGACAAAAATGCCCTTACATAAAAACAAAACTTATCGATGACCCATAAACCCTTACATATGATTAAAATATCCCTTAACATTCATATATGGTCATAATTTTTCTCAACCAATAAAATTAGTTCATTTAATGGGCCCAGTTCACTTCACAAATCTCAAAATAGTTGTTTCCTACACCCTTCAGGACCCTTAAAACTTCATACAGCCAAATAAAAAATTCAACAAGATAAAAAAATTCCATGTAAAAAATTTATGGAAATGAAATAACCTATATAAAATTTTAAGTAATTTATAAGCCTTGAAACAATCTCATGCTCAAACCACAACTACTTTTCTCTTCACCAAATCAACCTGCCAAAAATGTTGTTTACAAACGTTATCTCATAAAAAAATTTATAAAAAAATTAAATACCTAAAAATGGATTTATTGGATTCCTAATTCATCCCTATTAACATTCCAGGTGATATCAAGCATGACCCAATCCATCTCATGCTTCAAAAAACTCCAAACTTGCACCAAAACACATCATGTCCTGCATTGCCAAAAATATTATTGTCCTTTGAATGACCTGGAAACCCTATAAAATCAGCTCATCATGATGAAATCCTTATATAAATGGAAATATATCTAAATCCTCCTTCCAAAAATACTTTAATCATCTTCAATCACCACATGCAGCTCAAGTTATGCCCATTTTACTAAACCCTGCTATTTGAGACCTCAAAACTACCCTTTCACCAGTCAACATGTATGTGCCTTAAATGACCATGTACCTGTATGAAAATTTCCTAAAAAATTAATTTATACCAAGATAATATTTCATAAATTATGCACCATCAATTTTGCATGCTACTCCTTTGGATAACCTTATCCCAAAACCTTATTCTTCATAAACTTACCTTTTTGAGTGGGGCCCACTCATCATCATGACCTCAACCATACATTTATGGAGAGATAAGAGAGTTCCCTATAACATAGAATCACTAATTTTGATGAAACAATAAAAATTGGTCACTATACCTCTTCTTTTGTATATTGCTTCTAAATAGGGCTTAACTAGGGTTTTAGACCACTTTATCTTCTTAACATTCGTTCATAAAAACGTGACAATAAAATGAATTGATTATTTTTGTGAAAAATTATATAATAATTATAGAAACATCCCTTAAAGCCAAAATATCTCATGATTACATAGAATTCACAACAAGCATAAGAAGGTCCAACTTTGCTTGAAAATCACATTGTTACTCGGTTTCACCAAAACTTACATAACTTGAAAAATATTCAGCAGATTGACCTGAAATTGGGCATGAAGCACCATGGAAACCTCTTGTAACTTCTCAAAATCACCACACATAAATTATTCCTAAAAATCTCCATCCATAATGACTTACCCATGTTAAATTGCATGTTCTCAACTATTTGCTTCCCAATGACCTCAAATATGCACTGAATCGCTAAATGCATACCTAGAACTTACCATACACCTCAGGTAAACTATCATAACATTGTTCCCATGCTTAATCATGACTGATTAGGCTTAAATATAACACCTCCTTACTATTCTAGATGCTTCAGGGATAGAAACAAGCCTGGAATGACCTGACTCAATGAAGAATTGACCATGCTGACTCTATGTAGACCCATGTACACTCATGAAAAATCATACCAACCATGATTCAAACCATGAAACATACTAACAAGCTCAAGAATTATCATACCATGACTAGGAATACTCAACCAAGCACCAGGACACTATTGAACTCACAAAACCACTCAATATGCATGCTTGACACCTGAATGACAACTCGTGGAGACTCATAAAACATCATGATACCATTTTCCATCAATGGGGGTTGACATGAATTACAACACAATCCCATAATTTACATGCTATCACCAAATCACATCACCCCCTGAATGTCCTGAATGTGAATGGAGCATTCGGTGTGATTGTGTAACATGGGATCACCTCTCACGTTGTGGGACTTGTAGGCTTGAGGTGAACCTCCAGAGAAGGATAGCTTCCTCTTCCTAAAATAAGCACTAAAATAATCCTAATGTAAGAAAAATGACTAACTAGACCTATACTAACATTTTCAAAGGATTAGAGAGAGAGATTGCATGAAGTAAAACCTACACTAGAAATGGTGATGCACCAAGAAAGGGAATTGCTAGACAAATTTTTGGATTGCCAATGAAGAAATATAAACATGGGAAGAATGGAAATACATTACAAACCCATCCACATATAATACTTCATTTCTAGATAAGCCCAACAACTCCAAAAACTTGTAATGGAAACCTAAGTTGCACACTATAGGTCTTCAAACATGATAAAGGAAAAAGGAAGCAACACAAACGATGCAAGGAAAAATAATTAGTCACAAAATATAGTTTTTATTACTCCAACAACATACACAGTGCATCATTATAACAAGAAGAGGTAAGGGTTGCCATTACAATATTTGGAAGGAAGGCTTGAAATCCTCTAAATTCACAACAACTCAACTTGAAAGAAGAGGGGAAACTTGGAAAAAATTGTCTGACCCCTTAAAATAATGCACCCCTTTACATTTTATAGCACTGTTAAGATGTATGAGAGAAATAAGGAGAAATCCTAAATTCTAGGAAAAATTATAGCAAAAATGGTCTCCTTGTAACTTCCCATGCTTGATCGAGAGCAATCCATGCTTTCTTGCATCATAAAAAATGTACCCAAAAAATTATCCCCAACATGCTTTGTAAATTCAAAAATTTGAATTTTTCTCTATTTAATTGAAAATAATATTTTAATAATTTTTTAGAAGCACCTTGATGTGCTTTGGGGCCCATAGGGTTTCATTTTTGCATTAGGGGGGTTTTGTTAGATGACTTGGTTAATGGCTTGCCATCTAGCTTGCTAAGATCGCTGACGAACTACTTGCATTAACGACCCCCTTCACAAAATTACCACCTCACATGAATGGCTTGTCGATCCCTCTAGATATTATACCTTGAACTTTGTACTATTCCCATGGGTGAACTCCACATATATTACCTCCGATTTCATTGGGATATCAGTTGTTGAACTCTGTGGTGAATACATCGAGTGACTCGGCTCGTGCCCTTCAAAACCACTCCACCTTTACTCATTGGTCAACTCTTTTCCTGGCAAGCTTTTCATACTTCCCACCAACCATTTCCTGACTTTGATGGTCAAATTCCCCACCTTGTTTTGTGATGCCATTGAGCCAACATGGCTCACCGGGAAAGCTACACATTTTCACCCTACCACAAAATTTTTTATTTTCCATGTCTTACATTGATTGGGCTCTGCTATTGACTTGACATCTCTTCGTAAACCACCCACATCACCACAATCTATATTGAATGATGCCTTTGTTTGCACTGAGCACCTCGTGTTGGATTTTCATTAGCTAGACATCCACCAAATTCACCCCTCTTAACTCATAAAATGACTTGATGTTTAACTTTGCGACGTGCCCCGCCTACCTCAGAAAGCACCCTACCATGTTGTTGACTGAGTTTTCTATCTCCTCATGCGATCAAGTCAACCAAGTACACTTTAGACTTCAGATTCGAAGCCTCCAACTTGTTGTTTCATACACTATTCACCAGGCTTGAAAACTTTCCGAACCCCCAAAATCCTGAAGTCTAAAATTCAAACTTCAGGTTTGGGGATTTCTTCACATATCTTTGTCTTGCTATCCATATTTTCTGAACTCCAAAATGTGCATCCCTCGAGATCCCAATCCCAAAGTTGTCTCACCATATTCTTACGAGTTGGCTTGGCCTACCTTCATCTTGAGTTCGCATATACGATGCATTCTTCACCGAATCAACTCGGTATAAGCCAAATGGCTTGCCATAACACTACAACATCAAACATTTCCTTGTCTGTGGCTTGGGACCCCTAAAGCTTCCTTCCTCACGTGAGACCCTAGAAAACTTGGCCCACCAAGGATGCACTATCGAGTCATCCTTCTTGGCTTGCCACTCAAGAACATATTCAAAATTATCAAAGCAAAATGTTTGAGTTGTTAACCTAGCTCGATCCAAGCTCATAATTTAGTACCTTTTCCACAACGAGCCTCTGAGTTTTGTGTCTACATTTAAACTCCTACCCAACATTCATGATGCCAATTTTAAGTGGCTCACATATCCCTTTGTTCCCTCGAGCTCAATCTTGATCTCCTCTTGGGCCGCGTTCCTTGGCTTGAAGACCTGAGTCACTCACCTTCTGGCTTGGCGGTGACCACTCTCACATTACCACCATGTTGAGCCCCTCATGAATTGTTCTATCGCTCTAGCTTCGAGCCATACACCAAGTTGATCTAATGGCCTGTCGACATGGATCTTATGCTACATCCATTCATTCCTTATGTTGAATAAAATTATGATGCTATGAGAAAACCTCTGGCTCATTACCTCACTGAATTGACACCACCATGATCTTTCTTTCCAAGATATCCCATTGTGACTCACTCAAACCTGTGCATCTTGGAGATTCACCAAGCTAATGGTATGGCTTGGCCTCACCAAGCATATCCTCTATGACGAGCTCATAGCTCGATCTTATCCACCAAACTCACTTCCTTACTATGATCAATCAATTCAACTATTCATCTTAGCTTGACATTTCTAGATCTCTGTTTTAAGTGTGACCTGATCTCATTTCTTCTCCAACCTAGTTTTGAACCTTCCCCTTGTCTTAATAAAATTTTAAGCCCTAGCTTGATGCATTGAGCTGTTATATCTCTACATCGTGAGGTAACTCGGTCCTTATTTGTACCTAGCCTCTTCAAGCTCACAAGTTATGTGCATAACTCAATGTCAATATCGGTTCTTAAGTTTCATTCCTTTGGCTCAAGCTATTCAACTCACCCTAGTCTACTCACCTTTACAATGGATCTATATGACTCACCACCTATAATGCATTTCCCTGGGTTCTGAGATCGTTCTACATCCAAACTATTGACTTGCCACTAGTTTTGACTCCCAAGCCACTTTACCATCTTGGTTTACAATGGATTCACCTCAGATCACTCTTTAGCTCACTGAGATGCTCGGAAAACTATTTCAAGCTCGTGCTCAATTTGACTCTCCAAACCTGATTTTGACAAATTCATTTCAATTTTTCACTGACCCTCAAACTTTTATAGGATTTTTCTAATTCAGAGGCATCATGGAGGTGTTGAGAGACAATTAAAAATTCTATACACCAATTTGACCATTTTTCTTATGTTGGGAAAATGTGGGCCCTGAAGAGCCCTATGTACACTTCTTAGGTAGAAACTGAGCTCCTCAAAACCTAGAAGATGAAAAAAATGTCTTTTAATGACTTCACTTCTTCTCGAAACATCAAAAATTCTCCATCAACACAAAATTTCTCCTATAAACCTTAGAATGCTTCATGAAGTACTTATTCGATGCTAGGGCGTAATTTACCCTTGTTGTCCATTTTTTCCTGAGGGGGAAACAATGGATAACAGGTCAACACCAAGAGTGTTCGAATGAGATGGGTTCACTAACTGGTTTAACAAATATTGAAATTATGAGATCCTAATTACAGATTCAAGTGTGATAAATAAATGATAAAACATAGATATAAAATAAGAAATAAGATAAAGAAATATGAAAATAGAGGTGCAAGAGAGGGAATATAAGAACTAACTAATTTTGCAATCAATCTCAAAGTGTTCTAGACTAAAAATATGATGAACAGAGGAGGAGACTGTCGTAAATGCACCTAAAAAATTATTTAATTTTTGTATGATCCTGGACAAGGACTTCTGGAATAGAACTTAGGCTCCTATGCACTAGAGACCATGGGTAGGTTCCTGTGACTACACAATACCTAAGAAATTGATTTTTATTTTGTTGCAAAATGTTTTCTAAACTTTTTTTTTGGTCGCATATATGTCAATGGATGATTTCAGAATTCTCATATAACCTACAAAACAAATGATACCCTACAAAACCTCAAATCACATCAAATCCTAAAAGATAAAGATGCAAATGGGGATTCGAAGTGACCCCGACACTCACCCAATAGAGTGAAATTATTATCGAGCACTGCATTACATCTGAAACTCCATGTATTCTTTGTGAACTATGTGTGAAATCATGCCCTATGAAGATCTTGTGCAAGATGCACTTGATAACGAGTGATATCTAGATGTAGCAATGTAGATAGATGTGTGGATGGGAAAATGAAATTCCCCTCCTATATGTGTATGCAAAGAATATAGTCCCTTATCCCTTAAGAGTGAGTGCAAGATGGATTATTTGATGCTCTTATAATTCCTTTGGATGTAACCTTAGGTGGTGATAATAGATGCATAGATCATGGTCCTTTATTTTGGTCACAGAGCTTTGTATTTATATGATTCCCTTGGTTGAATTTCACAATTAACAACTGGAAGGCTGACCGATAAGAAACATGATGCCCAAAAGAGGTGAGTAAGATACAAAGATATTGGGGGCACCCAGAGAGGATGAGGGTTCCTGGGAGCTGACATCTTGGCTGGGCGTTGGTGTCCAAAGTCATGAAAGATAAAACAATGAAGATTGGATTGATCTATAGAGTGTGCAAGACCAGAGAGAAAGTAAGAAAGACAAGAAAGAGGCCAAATACAATAGTCAATTACTAGTTTTCTCACTTTAGAATCATATTAATAGTAGTATTTGATTAGGACCTAGAAATGTACCTAAGTGCATGATTTTGTGTCTACAGGAAGACATAGCTACAAAAATAAAGGATGTCCTACTAGAATTGAATAAGTTACTAGGTGAATTTGAGGATATTATTTGAATAGATATTTTGAATGGTTTATCACCTACATGTTGTGGTAATCATTAGATGGGATTAGTAATAGGGTATGGTTTACCAAAAAAGGCCACATATAGGATGATTCGTATGGAGAATAAGAAAATGAGAAAGTAAATGCAAGAATTTCTTGAGAAAGTGTTGACTATATAATCTTTGAGCATGTGCATGATACCTAAGATATTGGCACTAAATAAATGATGTTAGTGGAGAATTTACAATGATTCCATATCCATAAACAATATTACCATCAATTATTAGTTTCCCTTTCCATGTATGAATGATTTGATGGTATGTTTGAGTAGAACAAGGTACTTCATAAAGATTGACTTAAAGACTGGATAACACTATATCATGACGAAAATGGAGATGATTGAAATAATTATTTCAAAATGTACTATGGATTTTATGAGTGGTTAGTCATGCCATCAGGACACATCAATAAAATTGATGAGGTTGATGAAAATTTTGTTGAAGCCATTTCTAGGTAAGTTAGGGAAAATTTTAAGACCCCTTACCAAACTCTACCTTGTATTTTTTGGGTGAATATGTAAAAATGGGTTTCATATTGCTAGTGAATAAATGAAAAATTTGTACAATGACTCAAAAAATTAAATTTTCAAACAAGGGAATGGCATAAAAGAGGATATCTTTGAGAAACTGTAAGATATGCATAGGTGTATAGATGAACATCTGCATGAATATTGGTTAACCGTATGTATGCGTAGATATGCATCTCTACACACTATAGTTGGTCATCTACATCCACAAACGATCGTCTACATATTAGGATGGATGACTAAATGTGTAGGAAGGTGTTTGTATGTATATATGACCATATACATTAAGAGGAGGTTGTATATACAAACATGAAACCATATGGGAAATTCAAACATCTATATCCATTGGTGTTCGTTTGTGCAAAGTATCATCTACATAAAAAGGTCATCATTTTTATAACATCCAAACATCTAGTCATTTGGATGCCTATCAGTACTACTTACTATGCTATCCACTCACATTCCACCACGTGTCCACTCCAGATTGTAGATATATGTTGGGACCTCATTTTTTCACTTTTATAAAGCTCATACACTTCATAGTTCCACCTCCAACCTAGACCTACCATATCAGAGTCGAGAAACACTAATATATGTGCTACTTCTACAATCCACATGCACAAACAACATCCATTTCTACATAATATCAATCCAAAATCCAATTCAGAAACCTCATGTGCCTGTAAATTCTCAACTTGTTGAAACCCAAGGACACAAGAAAGAGGCCAAAGACAGTAATCAATTACTAGCTTTCTCTCTTAGGAATTATATGAATAGTATTATGTGATTAGGATCTATAAATCTAGCCAAGTACAAGATTTTGTGTTTACAAGAAGAATTAGCTAAAAAATAAAGGATATCCTACTATAATTGAAGGAGATGCTATGTGACTTTGAGGATATTATTTGAATAGATATTTTGAATGGTTTATCACCTATATGTTGTGTCAATCATTAGATGGAATCAATAATAGAGCATGGTTTACCAAACAAGGCTGCATATAGGATGATTCCTATGGAGAATAAGAAAATGTGAAAGTAAATGCAAGAATTTCTTGAGAAAGTGTTGACTAGAGAATCTTTGAGCATGTGCACAATACCTAAGATATTTTCACTAAAGAAATGAGGTTAGTTGAGAATTTACAATGATTACATATCCATCATCAAGATTACCATAAATTATTAGTTTTCCTTTCCATGTATTAATGATTTGATGGTATGTTTGGGTAGAACAATGTACTTCATAAATATTGACTTAAAGATTGGATACCACTAGATCACAATTAAAAATGGAGATGAGTGAAATAATGATTTAAAAATGTAGTATGGATTTTATGAGTGGTTAGTCATACCACTAGGACATGTCAAGAACCTTGATGAGGTTGATGAAAAAAGTGTTGAATCCATTTATAGGTAAGTTAGGGAAAATTTTAAGACCCCTTACTAAATTCCACCTTGTATTTTTTGGGTGAATCTATAAAAATGGGTTTCTTATTGATGACAAATAAGTGCAAAAAATTTATAGTGGTTCAAAAGAATCAAACTCTCAAACAAGAGAGTGGCAAAAAAGAGGATATTTTCAAGAAATTGCAAGATATGCATAGGTGTATAGATGAACATCTACATGAACATTTTTAATCCTGTGTATTCATAGGTAAAGATATCTATGAACTCCAGTTGATAATATACATCCACAAGCGGTCATTTACATATTAGGACAGACAAATAAATGAGTAGGAAGGTGTTTTATGTATAAGTGACCATATACATTAACAAGAGGTTGTATATACAAACAGGAGGCCATCTATGAAATTCAAATGTATATATCCATAGGTGTTCATCCACACAAAGGAACATCTACATAAACATGCAATAATTTGTATAACATCCTCACCTATAGTCATTTGCATGTCTGTCTGTACTAGTTACTATGTTATCTAGTCACATGCCAACACGTGTCCTCGTCAGATTGTAAATATATGTTAGAACCTCAGTTTTTCACTTTTATAAATCTCATACACTCCATGGCTCCCCCTCTTACCTAGACCTACCATACTCGAGTCAACAAAAAATAATAGATATGCTACTTCTACAATCCACATGCACAAATGATATTCATTTCTACCAAATGTCAATCCAAAATCCAATTCAAAAATCTCATGTGCCTAAAATTTTTCAACTTGTTGAAAGCCAAGGATACCTTCTATGAGTGTGTAGACAAATATTGTTTCTTAATACTAATTTACATGCCTCAATATGAAAATTATTTCGATTTATTGAATTTTCTTTTAGCCAATTATGCCACTTTCAAGAGTAATTCCACCATCATGTTTTCGTCATGACAATTTTCTTTTGAAACATTTCCAAAATACACCCAATTCTTAATGAGGCTTCCGCATATGAATAGAAACCCTATGACAAATAAATATTTTCTCTCTAACTAAGGAAAAAATTATATGGATTCCCACTACAACTTACAAATTGAAGGTAATAATATCTTTCAATTTTTCTTTCTATTAAAATCCCAATAAGTTAATAACATGTTTTTTGATTTTGTACAACTAACCAAAATAAATTGAAAAGGGGACTATCTATCCAAGTTGTAGCACATACATTTCTAAAATCCATGATATTTTGTTATACTAGGATAATCTTATGAGGTGGATAAGATGACATTTTGTATTGGGTTATTGTCTACATCCTCTATTCTCTTAGTTTCCAATAATATGATTGGTGTACATAATTATCCATAGGATAACAAGTGATATGTCATATTCTATTTGCAATGAAAATGAAACATTTTCATCTTGCAATTATATAATTGCATTATTTTATGAGGCTTTGTATAAGTTGTAGTCACATAATACTAATATTTGACTTCACTTCATGAAAAAATGAAAGAACATTATCTTTCAGTTGGGGATCAAGAGGTGAATTTAATTTTAAATTGTTTTAAAATGATTTCATGTATTGATTTGACAAATATAACTAATTTTCTATTCACTTCTTTCAAAAGAGAGATATTATATCTTATACAAGAAGACTAACTACAATAAGAGGTCACTAACCTCTTGAGGATTCTACAGATTCAGACATGGCTGCACAATCATCTCCTTATACATTTCCAAGAAAAAAACTCATGAGGATTTATATTGCATCCCCTCCTTTGGAACACCAAACTTCATCAATGTTTCTAGGTATTACTATTGGAAGAATGTGTCAGTTGTGTTGTCATTGATGTTAAATCCATTGTTGTCAAGTGGCTAGGTGATCTAGCTATGTTTCCTAGGTGATCTAGGGGTCTCCAAAGATTCATATGTATGGCTTGAGTCTTTTAAAGGTGGTATGAAGGTCAAAAAAATCCACTTGGTCCAGTCAAGTTAAGTCATTCCATACTGATTCAATTGATACCTTCTAGGTGCATGTGAGGCATGTAAGTCTCTGTGAGTGTAAATTGAAAAAATGAAATTCTTGGAGCATGTGTATAACAGGTGAAAATAAACTCATTCCTAAGGCTCAGAATATTAAGAAACGAGGTTTGGAGAAAAATGTCATCTTTAGCCAAAATTGTCTCTAGGACACCCAGTTGTTCCTATATGAAAATGAGATAGGATGGAAATTTTCAATGTTATTACATTCAAAAACATCATGGGAGATGATGGAAGGAAGGTGTCTTGGTGCTTCATGAAAAATTTCAGGTCATTGGGAGGTCATTTGAGCAAGTTATGTGAAGTGTTTACAAAACGGATATCTTGAAAAGATCATCTGGAGTTGTCTAGATTCTTAACAGTCAAAAAAAATTATGGAGACTGCTTTAGATAAATCATAGAAAAAAATTTTGGAGTAAAATTTCCTAAGAACCAGGTGTAAAAAAGGGGTTTGTCAAAAGGAGGTGTATTTGAAAAGATATGAGCATTTTTTAGAAGTGGTTTTCCTCTCTTCTAGCATGTGACTGTTGTACCTGAAGGTATGTTTGAGTAAAATTTGGTCTTGGATCATTACTTAAGCACTCAAACTATTTTATTGGGTCCTTAATATTTATTAGGTGATTTATGAGAAATTAATGTGGCTTTCAAGTGAAGTTTCAAAGTGTGAAGGTAGTTCTAGTTCATGCTTTTCCAAAAAGTTGAAGTTAAGATATCATAGCTACCGAATTCCTTTTGAAGCCACTATCATAAAGTGAGAACTCCACCTCAATTTCTTGGTCTACGTTATCATTTTCATCTTTATTTAGAATCTATATAATCTCTTGCATCACCAATTTGAAGCTTGAAAGAAACAAAAAGAAGAAATTAAGAGTGATGAGTTGGTGTAAGATGGCTAAGATGAAGCTTGCAAAATCCAAACTTTGCACAAGGTGAAACATTACTCCACTGCATTGGTACAAATTGAACTCAAAAAATGTTGTGATAGATTCCATATGATCTTATAATACTTTCAACATGTATTTCTCAAATGCATTCCAAGGTCACAATACAAGCCAATAAGTTGATTGTCATTATTTTAACAAGGTTCATGACACTGTGCACTCTTGGAAATGTGGAGGACCCTTCAACAAGGCTTTAGGAATATTTCACTATTCCTTTGCTTCACTCAATTTTGATCAAGAGACATTTTTTTCATTGCACTCGGGCCATGAATGTGAGATATACCTTGATTTAGGGTTTTTGCGAAGAAGATTTGATCTTTTTTATAGATCTCATTCAACATTAAATCACTCAAATTTTGATTGTATCTCTGTGAAGGCCTTTAGAAACATTTTCAATAAGTTTCATGTCTAACGATGGAGTGTGGAACATGAGATTTCATTACATATTTTTGGAAAACATGCATAGTGAGCTTTGACAAGGTTTTATGAAGAAGAATTGCAAAGTTCTATTCGTGGGCAGTTGTTGAAATCATCTTGCACAAAATTTATTTGTCTTGAACAGCTTGAAAAAACTCAATTGGTATCATTCCTCCATGCATGGTGTGGTGTGTAAGTCATTGGGGTGGACTATTAGACCTTAGAGAATATGACTTAGTCCATAACATTATTATGATCCTTGCTAAAACAAATTACACAAATATTTTCATTCAAAGGAGTTGAATGTATTGATCCCTTTGGAGGACCAATGAATTCATTAGCATGTGTTGGAAGCCAATTTATCTTGAATGAAAGGATATAGATGAATGTAGTCCATGTTCTCACACGCAGGGCAATGTTGATGTATCTCAAGAGACAGTGGTGATTTAAAGTACATTAAGCAAGCTTCCTTTGATTAGTGATGGAACTCATGAAGTCCTTTAATACACTAGTTTATCAACCATATTTTGATCTATTGACCAACTTGAATGGAGAAGTAAAGAGTCATTTATTGACAAATCATTTGGGAAGTCAATCTAGAAGTTGCAGAGCTTTCTTTTCTTGTTTCTTGTAAATAGGATCTAGCCAAAACAAATAATGAAAGGGTAGTTGAATGTCTCTTCATATGAAATTTCTCAGGGGAAGCCTTAGTAATTTGGAGTAGATGAGTGTAATTATAAAAATGAAATCATGAATGTTTGTGAGTCCAATTTCCAACAAGAATTTAAAGGGTCATGAAGTTGAGTTTTTCTGAAGAGACCTATACTTGTAAGATGAAGAGTCAAATGAGTAGTGTACTATAAGGAAGAGATTGCTAAGTCCTATATGTTGTAGATAGAAAATCCCTTTTCTCTTCATGTGAAGAAAACATTTTTGCAAAGTAAAACCCTTGGGCATAGCCCAAAATCCCTGAAAATTTTTCAGGTCTATAGTTGGTTGTGGTTGTATGAATATGATGAAGTTTTTGTGACAACAAGTTGATGAAGAAGAGATAATTTGTAGTTGTGTAGTTGAATGCTATTATGTTGATGTTGGCATAGTATTTATAATCTTATTTGTATCTTTTATTCTAATGATATTGATTAAGTATCAAGTATTGTGTTTTTAATTTCAATCAAAGAAGAATATCTGAGCATATCTTGTATTCATTTCTTGGATGCATTCCATGGAAAACTATATATGTTGATGATCAAACATTATTGACTGTAGTATATGAGATTGTATTTATATGAATGAATGTTCATTGTTTGAAGTAGAAAATAAAATGTTTTATCACAGGACTGATTCATCCCCCCTCTCAGTTCATGTCAATTCTAACAATTGGTATCAGAGCAGGACCTTAGAAGTAGTATTAACAGGATAAAGGGAGATATTTTGTGACAAGGATGGGGGATATTTATAAGATAAGAATAAGTGTAGAGAACTGTGAAGAGAAGTTGGAGGAATTTTTCAAATGTGTGCAAACTTTATTTAAGGAAGCTCTAAAAGATAAAGAAGTGAAGAAAGAGAATGAAGAATTGAAGAAAGAGTTAATTATCATAGCAAGTAAGTTATCATATTTTTAAGAGAGCTCAGAAAATTTGGAAAGGATGTTAGGAAAAAAAGGGTATATGTTGATAGAACAGGTATAGGATTCATAGAAAAATCATGTAGTATAGAAGGTGAATCAATTCAAGGGTCTAATGGAGAAATGCAGTCAAACAAGGGAATTAGTACAAAGAATTCATCTCATAAAAGACCACTCGTTAGGTAGCCAAATGAATTTAAGCATGGTATTTTTCATGGTAATTGCTAGAAGTGTGGTGTGTATGGCCACATGGCTAGTGCATGCAATCCTAATGTGGAAAAGAATGAAGATTCTAAAGAAGAAACTCGAGAACAAAGATAGAATAAAGAGAAAAAATTTGGACAAAGATATGGAGAGCTCAGTGTTATCACTATCATAAGAAAGGACATTTGGAAAATTATTTCACAAATGAGCCATCAAACACAAGAAGGTATGTAGGTAAATTCAATGGATATTTCTATGCTTGTAATGAATTTTGACATAGGGATTTTGACTGCAAAGGAAGGAAGGTTGCATGATTTAGGTTCCTTAAGGTTGGGCACATTGCAAGGTTATGTGCTGCAGGTCAGCTGAATAAAGAGATTCAAAGACCCAAGAATCAAACTCAGACATACAAGAATAAGGGACAAGATAGTCAAGGTGCTAAAGAGGATCCCAAGAGTGTGATTGATCAAAACAAGAATTTTGTTGTGACAAGTGAAGAATCAGAAAAAGAAAAATCAGTCAAGAAGAAAAAAGAGAGCTATGAGACCTTGTTAGGTCTCTCATCAAGCTCTTCCATGGTATTTAGGTGTAAGAGAATAATTGAAGTGAGGGGGAGTTTTCTTAGTCAAGAATTTATCTTCCTCATAGTGTTGAGGTATGTTTCATGTAGTCATTTTGTATGTTCATGGCGCCCTTATCTATTAGTCATGATCAGTTTGTCTAATGAGGTCTGAGTATGATTTTTCATGGTGAAATAATATGTGTTTAGACCATAAGGAAGTCCTATAAAAGGCCTATACAGTCATATAATTCATATGAAGTGGCTTGTTGTCTAAATTTATGTCTTTCTTTGTTGTCTCCTAGTGATCCTATAGGTTTGTGTCAATCCTTTCCAATAGGAGTATGTGCACTTGAAGTTTCTTTTCAAATCATTAGCTTAATATAGTTGTTTGTTTGACATAGGTTCAAGCATGTCAAAGTGTCCATGTTGTTGTAAGTTATGGGTTTATGTCTCTTATGACATATGTCAAGTGTGTGCAATAGCCCATAAGATATATAATGTTTTGAAGGTACCATTGGAGTGTGAAAAGATCATCTTGTGTTCATAAGAATTCATTTTTCCTTTAAGGGTTTGCAATGTTTTCTCAGGAGGTTGTATATCTTTTCATGTGTCTCATTCCTCAAGTATTTTTATTTTTGATAAGATCAGTTTTTGACTAATATTTTAACTAATTATTGAGAAGAAAAGGTTGATTCTTGACAGTATGCAACATAGAACTGTATGCTTATGAAGTTTTTAAAAGCATGTCTACAAGAGGTGAATAATGTTTGAAGAAGTGCCTTAAGATAAATAGTGGATTGTGATTTGATTCCAAAATGAAAGTTTCAACTAGTAAAAGAAAAGTGACCGTCATGGATGTATTTTTTCCTTATTCTGATAAAGTGTGATTATTACATCATGAAGGGCCTAATGTGGTAACCTACATATTTGCAAGGGGTTTTCTCTAACCTAGGGAAATTGTAAAATGAGTAATCAAGAGTTGAAGAGGATTTCATGTACGATTCAAGCACCAAAGCATCTAATCAGGTATCAAATGTTGATCTACATGCATGTGAGGACACTTCAAGGTCTAAGATAAAGACTTCAAGCATAAATTATGCTCTACAGGGTATGAAGTGTAAGAACTGTGAACAAGAATTTTTAACACCTATGACTATATATGTACATCGAAACATAGTAATAGAAAATTTTAAGTAAGATCAATCACTCAGAAGAGGTCGAAGAAAATAATGGGTACAAGTCTATAGAGGAAGAATTTGTAATATTTGATAAGCTACTTAGGCACATGACTAGCATTTTTTGAGAGAAGATAATTTGTCTTTGAGGTAGTTGTGAAATACTTTATGAAACTCATGTGAAGATTTCCTCAGTAGTAGTATTACTGTGAGACATTATAAAGGGTATCTTTTTCATTGTTTGCTAGTGTAAGATAGAGTGGAAAAGGAAGAATATTTATTTCTTCTTCATAATTCAAATATAGGATACAAGTATGTAAACTTCATGGGTAAAATTGTGTAGGTCTGTTATGACCCTTTTTGGGGAAAATATTTCTACTCTTGTATGTTAAACTTAGAATTATGGTGATCAAATGGTCTATATGTGTTTATCAAAGCAAGGGAAACTTAATATATCTCTCCACGAAGTCTTTATGAGTGTTAGAAGTGGAATTTTTATGATACAAGTAGCATGCTCTAAGAAATCCTCTCCAAACTGAAGTACAGAAGTTCAGATCATCAAGGTGGTTTGTATCTATGAATAAGAAAGGTAAGTTATCTCTAAGACTCAAAATTCAAAGTATGCTATAGTGATGGTTATGAAGTACTTGTCCAAGTTGGACATATGCTAAAAAATCAAGGAAGCATATCAGTCTTAGTCAAGATCATGTATTCAAAATGGTTGTTTAAATATGTAGGTATGTGTGTTAGTCATAAGTTAAGTTGTCCTATGTATCAAGTGTTGTACATTATGACAAAGTTAAAAGGTGTCTTATAGTGAAAATTGCATCACTTTGTCTTGCATCAAAGAAGTTGATAAGATCAAATAAGAGAAAAGAGCATGATGAAACATGAAATGGGTGAAATTAAAGTCTGGTAAGTATATCACTCTTCAATATACATTGAAAATATCATTATATATATTCCATAGATGTCATAATAGCTATAAGGTGAAAAACTAATCAATAGTACTCCTGTTTCAAGAAATTGACCTAAGACTTTCTAAGGGGATAAAAAAGTGAGCTACAATGGTGTAGTAAAGTATATTACTATAGGTTCCAAAAGAAGATAGATTTTTGTATACATCAGAGGTGCAATGGATTACATGCGAAGAGTTCATGTGTCTTCATTTCTTCCTAAGGTGAAACAAGTTCGTAAAGGTATAGACATGTGGCCTAAGTTGATCATGTTGAGAAAAATGTTGATGTCAGACCTCAAGCTTGATTGCTACCAGTGTTATAGTAGAAATAAGATGAACACCTACATGTCAAAAAGACATAGTACATAGTGATAGAGGGCCAAAGTATTATCAGATGATAAAGGAGTCAAAATGAAGACAATTCAGTCCAAGGGGGAGCTTCTTGGTCAAGTAAGTCATTGTATGAGCTTTGTTTCAATTATGAATTGCCCTTGGTTGCCATTGTTTCATGTAAATTAAATGCATGCCTTTTTCATAGATGTCAAAGGGGAAGAGGTGTATGTGCTCCATCAATGTTTCTAGGTGGTTTCCATCAATGACAAAGGGGGAGTTTGCTAGAAGAATGTGTCAGTTGTGTTGTCATTGATGTCAAGTGGCTAGGTGATCTATGTATATTGGCTAGGTGATCTAGGTGTATCCATAGATTCATATGTATGTCTTGAGTCTCTCGAAGGTGGTATGAAGGTCAAACAAGTCCACTTGGTCAAGTCAAGTTAAGTCATTCCATGTTGAGTCAATCGATTCCTTCTAAGTGCATGTGAGTCATGCAAGTCTCTAAGATGAAAAGTATAAAAATGAAATACTTGTAGCATGTTTATAATAAGTGAATTAACTCATTCTATGACTCATAATATCAAGAAACAGAGTTTGGAGAAAAATGTTATCTTTAGCCAAAATTGTCTTTGGGACACCTAGTTGTTCCCAAATGAAAATGAGATGGGATGGAAACTTTCAGAGATATGCCTTTAAAAAAAATCATGATATATGATGGAGTAAGGTGTCCTGGTGCTTCATGCAAAATTTCAGGTCATTATGAGGTCATTTAAGCAAGTTATGTGAGTTTTTGCAAAATAAGTCTATTGAAAAGGTCATTTTGAGTTGTCTAGATTCTTAAGGGTCAAAAAAATTATGGAGACTTCTTCAGATAAATTATATAGGGAATTTTTGGAGTAAATTTTCCTAAAAACTAGGTACAAAAATTTGTTTATCAAAAGGAGGTTTATTTGAAAAGATATGAGCATTTTTCAAAGGTGGTTCTCCTTTATTTTGGCATGTGTGTTGTACCTCAAGGTATGTTTGAGTAATATTTGGTCCATAAGCACTCAGAATGTTTCATTGGGTCATTTTCAAGGTGAATTAGCAACTAATGTGGTTATCAAGTGAAGTGCAAAGTGTGAGGTAGTTCTATTCATGCTTTCCTGAAAGGTGAAGTCAAGAGATCATGCTAAAATTCCTTTTGAAGCCATTTTCCTGAGTACTCCACCTCAAGTTATTGCTCTATTTTATCAATATAATTATTGTTATAATCTCTCTCATCACCAATTTGAATCTTGCAAGAAACACAAATAATAAATTCAAAGTGTGGAGTGGGTGTAGAGGACTGAGATGAAGCTCGCAAATGCTAAACCTTTCACAAGGTGAAACATTACTCCACTGCATTGGTATAAATTGAACTCATCAAATGTTGAGATAGACTCCATATGATCTTATAAACTTTCAACATGCATTTGAAATGCTTTTCAAGCTCACAATACAAGCCAATAAGTTGATTTTAATCATTTTAACAAGGTTCATGGCACTGTGCATTGAAATTCTTGAATTCTGGGTACAAAAAGAGATTGTTTAGGGAATTCATGCACTTTGGAAAGGTGGACGAACCTTCAAAAAGGATTCAGAAGTTTTCACTATTCCTTGCTTCACTCAAGCTTGATCAAGAGATGTTTTTTATTGCTCTCAGTTCATGATTGTGCATATACCCTGATTTAGGGTTCTTGTGAAGAAGAATTGATCTTTTTGAGAGATCTATCCAACCAAATCACTCAAAAATTTTGACTATATATATGTGAATGTCTTCAAAAAACGTTTACAAAAAGTTTCATTTCGAATTATGGATTGTGGAACATAAATTTCATTTCAAATTTTGGAAAAACGTGCATAGTCAGCTTTGATAGGCTTTTTGAAGAACAATTGCAAAGTTATCTACGTGGGCAATTGTTGAAATATTCTTGTATGAAATTTATTTGTCTTTAACATTTGAAAAAACTTAATTAGTGGTCCTCCATGCATGGTGTGGTGTGTAACTGATTAGGCTGGATTGTTAGACCTCAAAGAATATGACTCAGTCCATAAAATTATTATGATGTTAATAAAGAATGTTGCACAAATATTTTTCATTCGAAGGAGTTGAATATATTGACCCCTGTGGAAGACCAATGACTTTACGAGCATGTGTTGGAGACCAAGTTAGATTGAATGAAAGGATATAGATGAATGTAGTTCATGTTCTCACACGCAGGGAAATGTTGAATCTCAAGAGACAGTGGTGATTTAAAGTACATTAAGCAAGATTCCTTTAAATATGATGGTACTCATGAAGTCCTTTAATCCACTAGAAGATCAACCATATTTTGATCTATTGACCAACTTGAATGGAGAAGTTAAAGAGTCATTTATTGAAAACTCATTTGGGAAGTCAATCTAGAAGTTGGAGAGCTTTATTTTCTTGTTTCTTGTAAATAGGATCTAGCCAAAACAAATAATGAAGGGGTAGTTGAAAGGTTCATATGAAATTTAAGAGGAAGCCTTAGAATTTGGAGTAGATGAGTGTAATTATAAAAATGAAATCATTCATGTTTGTGAGTCCAATTTCTAACAAGAAGTTAAAGTGTCATGAAGTTGAGTTTTTCTAAAGAGACCTATACTTGTAAGATGAAGATTCAAATGAGTAGTGTACAAAAGGAAGATATTTAAGTCTTGTATGTTGTAGATAGAAAACCTCCCTTCTCTTCATGTGAAGAAAACCTTGCTTCAAAGTAAAACCCTTGGGCATAGCCCAAAATCCCTGAAAATTTTTCAGGTCTGTATTTGGTTGTGGTTGTATGAATATGATGAAGTGTTTGTGACAACAAGTTGATGAAGAAGAGATAATTTGTAGTTGTGTAGTTGAATGCTAGTATGTTGATGTTCACATAGTAATTATAATCTTGTTTGTATCTTGTAGTCTAATTATATTGATTAAGTATCAAGTCTTGTGTTTTGAATATTGATAAAGAAAAATATCTAAGCATATCTTGTATTCATTTCTTGGATGCATTTCATGACAAACTCTAAATTTTGATGATCAAACATTCTTGACTGTAGTCTATGAGAGTGTATGCATATGAATGAATGTTCATTGTTTTAAGTAGAAAAGAAATATTTTTATCACAGGACTGATTCACCTCCCCTCTCATTCCCTGTCAATTCTAACAATTACTATTGTGAAGATATGAATAATCAAACAACATAAATTATGTCAAATGGTAATGGTACTATCTTTTTTTAGTCGTTACTTATTTAATCTTTACAGCATCCTCATATACTTTTTATTTATCTTCTCCACATCAAAAAATTGAAACCACAAGGTTTCAACAGTTAGTGACCGGGAAAGAAAATAATCCTCTTCAACAAAAAGATACGTTATTAATATCACTACAATTTATTATGTTATATTTTTAGTAAACTTTGGATTGTAGACACTTGAATTCCATTTTTGCAATCTTATTGCCAAACACACACAGATAACTCTCATTCTTACCAATTCCATTATAATTAGTGATTTCCATTAATTAACTAATGTTTCATACCACTTTGGTCAATTAAAAGCATTTTTTTACCAAACCTCTTTTGCATTCAGGATGCCACTTTACAACGAATCGTAAGTCAAAATCCTCTTCAAAATAAACAATTAACGATTATTAGCTAATTAAGCCTATTTTGCCCTTGTTTTGGTCAATATACCCTATTATTGGCTCAAATCCATCTTCCAAACAACTCAAAATCACCCCACTTCTCTCCACAACATCTCAACAAGCTTCAAAATCTTATCCTAGCCTCCTAGTTGACCCTAACCAGTTGATTAAGGATATACACATCTTAATCACTTAGTAATTCACTAATTGTGATTAGCAAGGATTAATCATGATTATAAATTATAATCTAATTTGGTCTTTTAGTCCCACATGCACCAAAATAAAAAATTTCCCCAAATGGAAAACTATAAAAAGGATTCACCCCATACCTTAATATTTTACACCATGCTTTGATTTGCATCTCATATAAGAAATATGATTCATAGCCAAGCTCAATCCTTGCCTAAAGTCTTCAATGGGGTTAGTAGATGGATATATAAAGTAACTTTGTAAGTCATTTGGAGAGGAAATTTCACCTTATTTACAGTAGCAACCATACCCATTTGATTTCCCTCTTATGTCTATTTAGGCCCATGTTAGGTAATTGAACATATTAGTAGGCATGATTAGTTAGATTTTGAATTATATTCATGTTAGTTAAGAATTCCATTAAGCTTCTATCTTTAGTGTTACATTCCTAGACTTAGAGCCTTGACTAGAGGTGCTAATGGTGTTAGTCTTCCTTACTTAGTAATGCAATTTGTTTGTAAAATTTTAGTGTGCTTTCATTTGGCACGCCCAGTGGGACAATACCCCATTACATTTAATTTTTTTTTGTTAAATTAATTTAGTTTCAATTTTTTTGATTTCAAGTTTTCTAGCCGAGTTCCAAGTTTCTTAGATTAGAGTAATTTTCAAAATTTTGTAGATCAATTTTCAAGCTAGGTAGTTGTTTCAACTAGATTAGTAGTAAAAGTTATGTTTTCATGTTCTTTGTAGGATATTTGGAGGCAAAGCCCTATCAAAATTTCCTCAAAATGCCAAAGTTTTGATCTTTTTCTATAAATCCTCTTCAAAACTCATATTTTGAGCATCTACAGGAAAGGGTGCGCATGTGCAACAAAGAGTGCACCTATGTAACAAAGAGTGTGCATGTGCATCAAAGAGTGTGTCTGTGCACTACTGGGTGCACCTGTGTAACATTGAATTTTGGTCTCTAAGTGTAACTTGTGCTTGTGCATCACTGGGTGCTCCTACACCTCACTAGATGTGCTTGTGCATCACTAAGTATGTAAAATTTATAGAGGATGTGCCTATGCACTATTGTGTGTGTCCATGCTCTACAGAGTGCGCCCATGCACTAAGGAGTGTGCATACGCACTAAGGTAAAATTTTCTTAAACTTTGAATTTTCAATTTTGATTTTTTGGATCTTTATCATTTTTAAAGGTTTTTAGTTATTTGTTGTCAATTTTCATATTGTAGAGCAATATTCCTACAAAAATTGTCTTATGATTTGATAAGGGATTTTTTATTAAATTGGATTAGGGTTTGATGAGTGATTATGTTTTCATACTTTGTTTGAGTTTGGAATAGGGTTTTGTATCCTCTTCTCTTGCACCTAGTGTGATCTTGAGAATGAAAATCACCTCTAAACCACTTTTTTGCTTCTTGGGAGTATGTAGGAACAATCATCATTCATTTTGTGCTTAATGGAATGAATTTTCATTTTTGACGTGTACTTGATCTTTTAGTTTAAGAGCTTTTTCACTTGATAAATAATCAAGGCTAAAATTTGTGTATGCTCTTCCATTACACCTAGTGTGATCTTGGGAACCAAAAGCAATTTTAATATTTCATTAATAAGAACTTAGAATAATTGGGAATAAACCTTATTTTTGCAAACTTTGATGGTAGCTAGTTTATTTACAAGTCTTTTCATTGCTATATTTCTATGATAATATGAATCTTTTTGAACTACTAACCATTTGTGTGAAGGACCTAAAAAAAAATTCAAAGAAAGAAGGGCTCTCTTCAAACCAAATTATAACATTCACATGTGTTTTAGGTAGCCAAATGACAGTCTAAACCAAATTGTTGAATCCAAACGATAAAAAACCCACCAATACAAAAATTCAAAACAACGTATTGCAGGTTTCAGTTAAGAGCTACGGATTGTACACTTAACTATGACATAACCCCTTTGGCATAAGCCTTAAGCTACAACAATGGAGGTGGTCCTAGGAACCCTAAAGTAGTTCACGCAAGAGGGAACCTTGTGAATGAAACATGAAAGTGCTCCACACTACTGAATTGACTAGTACGTCTTGAAATATTAGAGTCAAAGTTATTTCCATTGCAACCCCAGTGATAATACAACAGAATGCACTAGTTTCTCATTTTGTTAGAAGGGGGTAAAGTAAATCTAGGATACTCCTTGGGAAACCTTGGCAAACTGATATTGTAGAAGTAATCTTGTGACACATAGAGAGAGAAACCTTATGAAAGCTTGCCGACTTGGAGCCAATTTTGTCTTAGATAGTATACTTGAGAGCTCTCACAAAGTGACAAATTTGTTGGATTCAAAATCTTTTTTTTTTTTGAACAAGGGAAATAATCTCTTAAATTTGAAACCATGTGAAATTTCATCACAAAATATATTTAGTGTTATTTTGACCTAGTTTTTCACTTGTCCTAAGACAAGTTGAAACTCTACCAAAGTTACACCAAGTATTTTAGACCACCATTTGGTCTATCCCTTTATTTTATTGTTGCTCATTTTGAGACAAAAGAAGAACAACATATACATATACCTACTAGAAATAATAGTGTCCACCACTTTTGTAGTCTTCTTGCATGACCAAGTTATAATGCTGGAATGCAAGAGTTGAAAGTGTGAATTGTACGTAATCAAGTTCTAGTAGCCCCTCTTGTCTCAAAACCCATATTGATACTTACTATCATTATATTTAGGTTGTATTATCATCATTGTATTATTTTCAGTTGTTACGTTGCCCACATTATAGCCATACAATTGAGATATTTACGTCTTGTTTCCATTGTGAAACTGGGCCTAAATATCTATATTGTATTGTTACACTACTCAGACACAACAATTTATTTTTATACTTAGACGTAGTTTTTACATCAAAGCCTTGTCTTGAGTGTTGTAAGCGTTGATGTTACTTGGTTAGTATTTCTATAATGCCATTTTGATACTAAAATATTGCTTTCTCACAAAGTCTTATTACATTTCCAAATAGTGTTGTTACGCTGCTCACATTTGTATCATCCATTTTACAAGACTTATACTTTTTGGGTATTTAGAAAATGGTTTTGAGTATACCTTATTAGAGGATCACTTCAACATTATCTTAGCATTTAGGTTGTGCTTATTTCAAACTTGACCTAACAGGTGATATTATGTTGTCACTATTTGGTTTCAAACCTATCTAGAAAAATCATAGGGAGTAAAGTATTTATTGTAACTAAATTTTGAGCATTGTACTTCATTGTATTGTTCTTAAAAAACTTGTGTCATATATATTACCTTGCTAGGGTAGCTTATTCTTTATTCTTTGGTTCTTAGGTTCACATTGACCTATTATATTTGTGGCTATTATATATTCACATTTTTGTGATGACTTAACATTGTTATGCTGTAAAAATTTGACTAAGGTACCTTTTTAGTAAACCATAGTGGAAATATTTCGTGTTGTACTTCCTATCTCAAGTATGCCTACAATGAGAATGGGGTCCTGAAAGTTAGAAGCTGATATATTTGGAGATTAAAACCCTATTTTAGAGGGTAATCTCATGGTTAACCATAGTGGTGGAGAGGAGGATTATCCTCGTGTGAAGGTAGAGCTTCATTCCGCCAATTTTGAAGATTATCTTTTTCAAAACAAACATGAATTTCTTATGTGTGTTGTTGAACTAGGGGCTCAATTACCTTCCATAGTTGAACCTTCCCTTATTGCTAACATGGTTCAAGGAAAAGAAGAAGTGGACTGACCCCGTCGCACTTTTAATGAGATATTAAACCCAGGTCATGCTTATACTTTTGGATGACATAATAATGAGGAGGTACCTTTTGAAAATGAAAAATACTATCATATACCTATAGTTAGAGTTCACTACAAAGATCATGAAGAGAACGTTCATCATGTGCAACCTCCCCCTAATGAAGATCCTCATGAATTACCTATTCAAGAAGTGACGTTAGAAAAATAGGTCCAAGCCCTCACTCGCCAATTAGCAAGTTTGGCTTCACATATACAAAAGGAACAACCAAAAGTTGTGAAACAAGCTATACCGAAGGCAAAACACAAAACTTTGTTTCACGAGTTCCCAATAAACACTCCTCAAAGGGAGACACAAAAAAGACCATTACGAATAATCTCTCGTAGAGAATAGAGGTGGGAATACATCTAGATTTAACCCTTTTTGTAGGCCTACGCCACCCACATGAGATATATTCTTCAATCAAAAGTGGTCCACTATGAAGAAATCCCTTTTATCTTTCCAAGAAGGAAAAACTAGTAACAACAAGAAATACTAAATTGATAAGTTGTGCCCTTATCTATTTGTTAAATATTTTTATATGGCATGCCAAGAGGTTTCATATAGCAACAATTATCTTATACACCTCTTCCCATGGAGTTTAGGAGGACACACATTAGAATGGTTTATATGCATCCCTAAAGGATCTATATCCACATGGCTATAATTATCTGAACACTTTGTACAAAATTTTATTTTAATATAGAGAGTGATGCTACCATGCTAGATCTCTGTAATGCAAAACAATGAAACAACGAAAAATTTGATGTGTTTTTACAATGATGGAGAGGATTAGCTCGCCAATTCCCTTGTTCCATACCTGAAAAACAATTGATAAGTAGATTTATTCCCAACCTCCACCCAGAAATTATGATCCACTTGCAAATGCATTGTGGCAACATGTTCGAAGAGGTAATAAAAAAAGGGAGTCAAATTGAAAAAGTGTTGTTAGCTAGGGGGACTCTAAAACCTTTCTCCCATGATCATAATGATTCCAAATCTAACGAAAAAACCAAAGTTTGTTCATAATAAGAACAAAAACGTCATTAGTGATGGGATAGTAGAATCTAAGAGAGTACAAGTCGTTCAGAACCATGTACCTTTGAAGCTTACAAAGGGAAATCCACCTACGGAGTATAAAATATGTACGTTTATCCCTCTATCTAAATCAATATAGTCCATACTAAAGTAGTTAGAGGTCGTAAACATGGTTAAGTACCCTAAAACACAACCCTACGTGGATGACGCACTTAAACCATCATAGTTTAGGGATAATAAATTTTATGTATTTCACCGCGTAAAGGGTCATAAAACTGATAAGTGTTTAAGATTAAAACACTATATTCAAGACCTAGTCGACAACTGTGATATAAAAGTAGACTTCCCTACCACTACCAAATCTCCAAATGAAAACTTAGGGATTTTCAAAGAGCCTTTTCCCAGTCACGAAGAAAATTAAAAGCCAGATCAGGGACAATTATCTCAGAATAAGAATTCTAAATATTTTTCAAACAAAGACCATTTTGATTTCTTGATAGGTTGTGTTGATCCACTCATTGAGAAAATCTATACGATTAGAATTAAGAAAAGAGAGTGCACCATGGAAACACGACGAGCTTGCCTTGTTATTTCCAAACCTACTCCCCCTCCTCCTCATGAGAGTCAATTTGATGTGTTAGATCAACTAGAGAAGACTATAGCTAATATTTCAATCTTATACCTTCTGAATATTTCTAACATCCATAAGAATATACTTTGTAAATCCTTATTGTGATCAGGAGTATGTATTGATGTTGATCCAACACATTTATAGGCCATGGTAGTGCAAATCGCTCATAAAAGACACATAACCTTTAGTCTGATAGAATCCTTAACTGAAAAATCCCTACCATAACTTACCTTTACATATTCAGGTAATAATCAAGAGTAAGAATGTCAAGAGAGTGCTTGTGGATGGCGGATCGAGTCTCAACATTTGTACTCTTAAACTAGTGCTTCAAATAGGCTGCATAGAATCTGATTTGGAGAAAAATGTCATAACCATAAAGGCATATGATAATCAAGAAGGAAAATCAACTGGAATGATCACTTTCTAATTATATTTTGGTCCCATAACACATGATACCAATTTTCATGTCTTAGACCTGGAACTCCCTTACAACATCTTACTCAGCCACCCATGGATTCATGCCATGCAATTTATGTTGTCAATGTATCATCAATGTTTAAAGTTACAACATGAAGGACAAAAACTTACTATACAAGGAGATCTCCAACCATTTGCTCATTATAGAGCATTATCGGCCTATTTTCCTACCATCTACGAATGCCCCTCTATGGAGATTGTTGTCCCTATTCAGTTGGAGGCCCTCGCTTTACGAGTGGATCTAGATACCTTGTCTACCAATGAAAATGGTGCTTCCACCTCATAAAATCCCTTTTCTACATGGGATATGAAGATTATACCAAGCAGTATTGGAGAGTATGATTTTCAACAATGCTCTTATGATTCAAAATATTCCCTTATTTGCTAAAGAAAATGGTAGACTATGTTATAAATTAAAAATATCAAGGGGGGAATTGCCCCTTTAACAATTTTGTTCCAGGTGGCTTACTAGAAGATGAGAGGATACTCAATGATATTGTATTTTGTCCTCAAGATGATGAAATGGCTTTATGCTACAAGTCACTTAGGTATGTTATTCCTAATCAAATAATGCTTACTATGAGGTATAAAGGACGTGGTTACGGCTATCAATTATAAGATTCATTCGAAGATATTTTGATACCTTGTCATATAAAGGGTAAATCCAGTCTTGGCACTCATTTGTATGAGTCTCACCCTTTAAATAATGAGTATGCTTCTTTTGAGAGTGAGGATAGTTTGTCCAAAAATGAAAGTGAAATAGATTCCCTGTGTAGTCTTTATGAATACCTTGCCTCTATGAACCTATTCTCTAACATGGATATCCTTACCATAACCCCTGTTACACCCTTTTTATCCCCTATAACTCAGACATTAAACCTCATCTACCCATCACTTGTAAATTTGGATTAACAAAAACACATAACTATTTACGTATTTCACAATGATGAGGCTATTGGTGAGTTCATGGGCATCAGAGATAACATTCCAAGAAATGATCGCAAGAAAGGATTCTCCATTCAGCTCAATGTGTGTGCGTACTTTAGAGAGGAGGTAGAGTTATGTGGACACTTAAGTAAAAAAGTGAGCAAGGGAAAGAGTCCTACAGAAAATCCTTGTGGAAAGAAAAATTGGAAGTCCTATAACGAAAACCTCTTTGAGGCGCTTGTGGATAAACAAGCAGAATAACCTATGGAAAAGATAGTGTACCCATATAAAGATGAGGATCTCCCTAAATCACCTTTGGTAGAAGAGGATCTCAATATCCATCCTAATCCTACGCACATGGAGGATGAGTCAAAGCTACTTGGGGAAGATATAATAGATTTTAACATTGGCATAGAGGAGCTTCCTAGAATACTTAAGTTGGGAGCTTCACTCTCAGCTCAAGAGCAGAAAAAATTTACAGGAATTTTGAGAGAGTATACAGATATCTTCACTTTTTCTATGTAGATATGCCCAGACTTGATCCGGCATTAGTGGTGCATAATCTTGTTATGCATCCAGATGCCAAGCTCATAAAACAAAATCTCTGGAAGATGCATCCTTATGTCACCTTGCTGGTAAATGAAGAGCTAGAAAGGTTTTTTAAAGTAGGCATCATTATGCCTATTGAATACTCAGAGTGGATTTCTAATGTGGTGCCGATTAAGAAAAATCCAGTCGGCATCAGAGTCTGTACCAATTTCAGAAATACTAACAAAGCTTGTTCAAAAGATGACTTTCCTCTCCCTAACATTGACATGATCATCACTTCTACTACTAGTTATGAGATTTTATCACTCATGAATGGATTCTCAGGTTATAATAAGATAAATATTGTGGAGGAAGATCAACACAAGACAAATTTCACAACCCCATCGGGGACATTCTACTACTAAGTCATACCCTTCGACCTTAAGAATGTAGGCACTACATTTCAATGGGCGATGACTATAATATTTTATGACATGATAAGTGACATCATGGAATATTATGTAGATGATATACTAGCTAAATATAGAACTTAGGAGGAGCACCCAAAGATTTTATGACATATCTTTTAGCACTTAAAGGACTACAATTTCCACCTTAACCCAGAGAAATGTGTCTATGGTGTGTTATCTAGGAAATTACTAGGATTCATTGTGTCAAGGAGAGGAATATAAGTGGACCTCACAAAGGTCCCTGCTATCACATAAATGCCTCCTCCTAAAAAAAATTAGGCAACTACATAGCTTAAAATGGAAAATTTAGGCCATTAGAAGGTTTATTTCGCATCTAGCAGAAAAATGTCATACA
Source organism: Taxus chinensis (assembly GCA_019776745.2). Classification (NCBI taxonomy): domain Eukaryota; kingdom Viridiplantae; phylum Streptophyta; class Pinopsida; order Cupressales; family Taxaceae; genus Taxus; species Taxus chinensis. The sequence continues at coordinate 674,529,848 of CM034153.1, read as the reverse complement.
TTCACACATCTTCTTAAGAAAGATGTTAATTTCACTTGGGGGCCAAAACAACAACAAACGTTTGCTTTGCTAAAAAAAAAACTTGGCTAAACCCCCTATTCTCATGCAGCCCATGAAAGGAAAACCCTTTTTGTTTTACATTTCTACTACACATTTTACAATTGGGGCACTATTGGTATATTATGATAAAGAGCTAAAGAAAAAAAAATTATACTTCTTGAGTAGAACATCGATAGCATATGATCTCAACTATTTTTAGATCGAAAAGGATTTCCTAGTCATAGTGTTTGCTTTCCATAAGCTACACCACTATTTTCTCAACAATAAATTCAATCTTATTTTGAAGGTCTATCCTCTAAAATACTTATTGTCAAAACCCACACTCATAGGAAAAATGGCTAATTGGATCATCTTGTTAAGAAAGTTAGACATTGAGTATGTATAACAAAATTCAGTGAAATGAAAATTCTTGGCAGATCAGCTAGTAGAAGCTCCACTTCTAGGTACCAAACCTTTGAGTCTGGAACTACCAGATTCCTCCATCATGTACCTTAAGGAATATATCCTTTGGCAACTATACTTTGATGGCTCCTTTACATTTCATGGTTCACGTTCCAGATTTATGTTAATCAATGCTATGGGAGACTTGATTTCCCAAGCGTTCTGGCTCAAGTTCCCATGCATGAATAATATAGTGGAGTATGAATCTCTCATCGCAGGGATGAAGCTAGCCATCTAGTTGGATATTAGATGATTTAATTGCATCAGTGATTCAATGCTCATTATAGAACAAGTCACAGATGAATACAAGGTAAAAGACAAGAAACTTCTTCCATACAAAAGGATGGTTGATTATTTGAAGGAGTAATTTAAGTAGATAACATTTTAGAAAATACCAAGAGCAAATAACAGAGCATCTGATGCTCTAGCTATAATATGATCTATGTTGGGTATTCCTTTAGGGAAAAATGATATGTCATTCTTCGTAGAAAATCTAAGAATGACGGCATATGACATACCATAGTATTGTTTAGTGAGAAATTTTTTTGGTCCCTTTTCCCTATGGTACATTGAAATATTTAATTACCTCCATGATGGAACCTTTCCCACTAACATTTCCCATGCTACATTTTTTTCCCTCATCTAGCCTATAGCCCGCTATACCCTACTTGGGGTCACCCTCTTATGCCGAGGCTATGACGGGAATCTATTGTGATATTTAAGTTTAGATGAATCTTTCTAAGCAATTAAAGAGGTACATGAAGGCATCTTTGGGGATCATACTAATGGGATCATCCTTGTGAAGAAAATACTCAGAGTAGGCTATTATTGGCCTACCATGGAGTATGAATTCTATAATCATGTGAAGTAGTGTGTGGATTGTCAAAAGTAAAGAAACTTGATACATGCACCGACGTAATCCTTGCATCTAGTCACAACACTATGGTTGTTCTCAAAGTGGGGTCTTGATCTAATAGGGAAAATTAACCATGTCTCTTCAGATGGTCATAAATTCATAATTACTACAACTGAGTACTTTATGAAATGGGTAGAGGTTGTTCTTCTCACCTATGTTGAACATGCCCAAATCTATCAATCTATCATGAACCATATCATCTATCGATACAGTATCCCTTATGCTATTATCACTGATAATGTCAAGCCATTTAATAATAAAACTATGAAATCACTCTGCAAATGTTTTCAAATCTCCCTCAAGTTCTCAACCCCCTATTACCCTCAAGGTAAAGGGCAAGTTGAGGCTTCTAACAAAACCCTCATCCACGTTATGGAGAAGATGGTGAGTAAGAGAGGCCATGACTAACATCTACAAATTAACCATTCCCTCTAGGCATTCAAAACATCTATCTGCACCCCCATAGGTGCCACTCCATACTCCTTAGTAATCGACACAGAAGTCGTACTTCCTTTAGAGATCGAGATCCATTCTTTGCGTATTGAGCTAAGGGACTACCAAAATGAAGAGGACTACAAAGTAGCTTGACTAGAAGAGTTAGAGCTATTAGAGGAGAATACTTCATGCTCTCAATCACCTTAAAGTGTATCAGGATCAAGTGTGGCGAAGCTACAATAAAATACTCATACCTCATCAATTTGAGGTAGGGGACTTGGTGTTAAAAGATAATTAGAAGAATAACAATAAGGACTGTGAAAAGAAAGGGAAATTTTAACCCAATTGGCTAGGACCATATGTTGTGGTTTCCAAGTTTAGTTTAGGTGCCTATAAGCTAGCCCATTCAGATGACCAAGATCTTCGAGAACCCATGAATGCAATGCATATTAAGCACTTTTATGCTTAATTATATGGGGTCTCTCTAAAAATATTAGAAAAGCAAAAACGTATAAAAATAGAAAAGGAAAAAGATAAATAAATAGGGGAGTCCTATAGTCAAAACCACGTAATGGTGGTGCTTTGGATGAGTCCTTTGGTGAAAACTAGTTTTTGGCAACAAGGGAGGGTCCATTGTTCATAATCATTTTAGGTTTAGGAGTACGAAAACTTTTTCCTATGCTGGTCATTGCCTTCACCTGAGTCCCTTTTCAGCCTATACCTCTTTGCCCTGATCTAGCTAATCCAACCTCTTGAATGCAAATAATTTAACTTTAAATGAGCCAATCTCATGCTAGGGGAAACTTTGCAGTGTCACTTCTAGCACATAATACATGGCATTCTACCCTTGTATATCCCATCTAACGTTGGGGGCATCCATGTTTCTTCATTTCCTTGCATGTTTTCTTTGGAAATTATTTAGAAAACCTCAAAAACATTTGTATAACATTTGAAACCCAAAACATATAGATATGTTCCTTGAAAAAATCAAAACATTCAAATATGTTTCGTAGAAAACTCCAAAACAATAGAAAATTGTCTTAGAGGTAATACCCAAAATAGCAAAAAAGGTCCCAAAACTATCTCACAAAAACAAAGTAGTAGTTTGTATGGTTTTTAGTTGCATTTCTTTTTCATATTCTGTACTTTAAGCTGGATTCACTTGATTACTTAGATTTAATGTTATTTTAATCTGTGGTGCATTGCATTGAGTTCATTTTATCTTGCATACTTGTAGATAAATGTGTTTCTTTGGTTAGATTTTTTTAACATGTGCTTGTTATTTTACTTGTAATTTTTTTTATCATTTCATCATCATATCAAATAAAACATTACATGTATACATCATATATCAACAAATGCTAAGTTTACATCACACATGTATGCTAAAAGCTAATCATCACATACCATATCATTAATGGGGAAAGAGGGGTTACGCATGATTACAAATATATCCCCCCCACACCAATATCAAAATCTAAAACATATTTCACTCAAAGTATCTCATCAACATGCAATATGACATCAGCTAAGCTATCTCATAATCTAACAAACATGTGATACAAACATAAAACATACAGATTAAGCATGATATCTCATAAAAATGTGATACATTGGTAATCCATCAAATCATCATACATCATCATAAAATATAAATGTCCATGCACAAAAATATGTCTCAAAAGTATATCTGATACAATGATCCATCATGGGCATCTATGCAAAAATGTGCCTTCAACACGAGGCATAATGAAAAACACTATATAACACACATTTGTACAAAAAAATTCCTTCATCACGAGGCATGATAAAAAATAATAAGAATAATACATGTGCATCCTTACAAAAGTATGCCTTCATGTCAAGGTGATACACTAAAAAATTACATCTAGTACATCAATAAGAGATTCAACCACGAATCTCACCCTCATTGGGACTTCCTGGTCCAGTTCCACTACTACACGGAGGCATCTAAGGTGTTGGACATGTATAAGGTACTATGCCATGCTATGCTGACCCATGCTACTCTGAAGCCTACTGTCCTAAAGGACCCTGTACAGATCACGTTGATCATGATGGCCTATGGGATCTAGATCATGACAAGCTACCAGTTATCTAACTATACTTAGGAACTCTCTGCTCAGCCGGAATGACCCCGTAGTATTGCATCCTGTAATATGTGGCCTCACCTACTATAGTAACACTATGCCTAATAATCAGTTCTACTCTTGAGGTAGTGTCTACATGCTACAACACGTCACACTCTTCTATCACATTGGATAGCTCTATCAGTAACTTGGTTCTACCTGCTACATCCTGACCCCTCTCTGCTATAGCTTGATCCCTCTATGCCTATAGATATAGACTATCTGCGATCGCCTGATATCACTCTCTCATGGCTTGTAATATCTTCATCCTGGCATGATCTCATTCTATCACAAGTTGATCCCGATCTATGATAGCCTAGTCTCTCTAAGTAATAGCATGTTCCCTCTCAGCTTCCATCTAGAGCTTTAAGTTTTTCACCTACTGTAACTGCAGTTGTAAGGATATCACTTGCCCACTAATTAGTATATCCTAAATATCCTCCTCCATCTCCTCTACCTCCTGGTGGACTACATCATAGACTCACATGAGGGGGTGATAGAGGTTCCTATAATGGTTCATGTAATGGATTTTGAAGGGGCGTCTATGGTGCCAATACCTGTAGCTCCACCACTACCCATTGTTGTACTAAAACCTACTACTTTAATATCACCTGCTACACTAGTACCCCTATATGTGGTCCTCCCTATGGATCTACCTATACCTAATATTGTGCCTATGCCCTAGGATTTGGGTTCTATCCCCCCTGTATTTTTGTATCCAATACCTCCTATGGTATACTCAATCTACATGGCAGCAATGTCACATACCACACTGTATAATCTAGAGTTGTCCCTAGATCCACTATCTACATCCGTTTTACCCAAGGCTATGGAACCACCTATAAAAGTATAGTGCACACTCGACCCAACATGATTCGAGGCCCCATGTGGATAAACTCTCTAAATCTACGTGCATACCACATCTCATCACCAGGAATCTCTTGGATGAGACCAAACTAGTGTTGGACCCTGTCCACTATGTGCCACTCCAAGATGTAGTTCCTACTCCAAAGAATGAAATGATCCACGACATCAATTCTCAACTATATAACATCTTGAGGCCACTGGTACAACCTATAGGGCCATCATGTGATCACATGAGGTTGCACCTCATCAAAATCTCTCCTGTAGATAATCTGTGTCTCCCCTGTGGTCACGAATATCGTCCTAGCCCAACCCAACCCAACCCAACTATTGATCAGCCATGCACCTCCTAATCAAGACTATCATACCTCGGCGGGATATGTATGCCACTCTAAATAGCTCACCTATCCATCATTGAATGTGGTTTTGGAAGCCATCGTAGGTGATTAGGTGACCCCGGATAAGGACTCATAGGATCCACAATACAACCTTTAATGTAATACTCATCTCACTAGTAAAAAGACAGAATGTCTGGATCTCGCTCTGCCATCTCTTAGCTTAGTTTGTGAGAATGTTGGGATCTAAAGTAATCTATGGCATGTGGGCCACATGTGCTAAACCTTTCACCTCCACTATGATCTCTAAAATACTGATCCCAGTGTCTAAATGTTACATCGTAGGCCTGGAGTCGCCCATGTTGCTCCCGCATCTCTAACACCTCCAAGTCCACCTACAAGGTCAAGCAAGCAATTTATTATGATCTTATTCTTATATTTTTCTATTTTACCATGATATTCCCCTAATTTATCATCTAATTCATCTATTTTTTATCATTTAGTTTTTTTAAAAATATTTTCATTTTCTTCTAAAAACATTCTAAGAGTGTCTTTTTTTATCTAATTCATTTCTTCTACCATATAGGTTTTCCTAGAAACCTTTATTTTCTTCAAAAGGCACTTCGAAATGTATTTTTGTGTTTTGACGCCCCCTAGCGGCACCAACACACGCCTAACGTGCCAGTACATCCCTCAGTGCACTAGCACACCCATCCTTGCTTAGGAACATTCAATTTTTTGCATTCAAACATCTTTTATACATAGGTGCATATCTAAATGCACTAGCACATCTGTGCCCCACCGCTTGGAAAAGTCTTTCTTAGGTGCCCTTCCTCATGTGCTAGCACATCCGCGCCCACGCTCAAATGAGAAAAATGCATGAGCGCCCCCCTATGAGCATAGGCGCACCCCAGGGGCCACACTAGCACATTTTTCTTCCCTAAAACCCTAATAAAATGTAATTTTTACCAGAATTAAATGATTTTAATTGACATGGGTAAAGAGTCCAGTTTCGTGAACCTATGGGCCATACATTGGAAGTCTCTTGTAGTCTCTTATGTGATCTGCATGGGGTCTTTGGTTCTACACACTCACCATTTTCTCTCATAGGTCAGAGCTCCAATCAGCAGTGAAATGGTGAATGAGTTGGCCTCGATGGCTTATATACCCACTTTTACCTCCCGCGATGTGTTTCTCACCCATGAGGCACCCTGGAGCTATTGTGGTTCTTCTACATTCTTGTACAACTCTTTGTGATGATTATTTTTTAAAAAATATTTTTTTTGTGCCCATTTTTAGTACGTTGGGACATGTTTTGCTTCCCGGTAACCTTTTCTACTACCGAGGACATATGTTTTCCTTACAATGACTTTTAATGAGGTCTCGTGGCTTTATTATTTCTTCTATAATATCTTCTTCCTAAAAATTCAAAAAAATTAAACAATATAATTTTTTTCAAAAACAATTTTTTTGGCAAAATCATTAAAATCCAAAAAATGGCAAAAATTTAGAAAATTTCAAAAATTGGTAAACAACATGCATACAATTGAAGCATGTATCTAATGCATTATCCTCCAACATTGAAAATTTTCCTACAAAAACATCTTTCTAAGGTTCTTTCTTGTTCTAGTCTCAAATGACTTATGGATCATCGTAATCTACCTCCATAAACAAAGCTAGATTGCATGCTATGTCGGTACTCCCGTGCAACAGTGAGTTGTTAGAGTCTGTGTCATAGTGCACAAATTTTTTTCCATGGGACTACTTGCGTCCTCCGTTATTCCCCTTGCATGCATCCTTACTTGGGGCACCATTTTAAACCCTTGTTGTTGCAACGTGAACATTTTGGAACTGTAACTTGATAAAAAACATTGGTGCAACTGTCTTAAATGTTTTTTGTGGGAGTATGTTTGATTGTACTAGTTTCTTTATTAGGTTAGCTGGTTTACTTTCTCATATTTCATTACATTATGTATGTTTTTTTAAGTTAAGCATTCTTTTACTTTCTCGTATTTCATTGCATTATGTATGTTGCATGGAGTTATGTAGCAATAAAAAATGTTACTAATTTAAATTTTCATGTTATCTTACACTTTTGCTTATTTCAATAAAGGCCGTTGATATAGATCTATGGGAAAAATGATAGAAACAAATTTCTTACTGAAAGGTTGGATGCAAATTTTTTTTTTTATTAAGGGCAAATAGTTTTGAAGGGACTATACCCTGTATACAAAAGGGCTCTAAAGCCAGATAGTAAAGATGATAGAATCATCCCAGAGAAGGGAAAAATAGTTAACCAAGGAAGACTCAACAGCCAAAGATTACAATAAAGGAGAAAAAAGGATCTAAACGTACAAAGATCCAGAGAAAAGAAGGCAAGATCAAAAAGGTTGGATGCAAATATTAGGCTTGTATTATATTCTACATTATCATTTCTTCTCCATTATAATTTAGTATCACTACTAATTTTTCTTCCAAATCGCCTGGGGTAATAAAAAACCACGTTTATCCTTATCCTTTTCCCTTCTAAATAACCAAAGGTTTCGCACCCATTCTACCCTATTTCTTCTATTTTTGTCAATCATATTTTCGATTGTCGATTGACTTATTCTATCACCCCATAAACACTCAAGAGGGCATCCTTCATCCTACTAATTTTTCTTCAAAACTTTACTCTTTTATGCTTGTCTACTATATTTGAAGTGAAGTCACTAACTTCACCTCAAACAGGGACAGATGTAGACACCTAAATTCTACTTTTGTAATCTTATTGCCAAACACACACAAATCACTCTCATTCTTACCAATTCCATTATAATTAGTGATTTCCACTAATTAACTAATGTTTCTTACCACTTCGGTAAATTAACAATGCTTTGTTGGTCACCAATCCACTTTCACATTCAAGATGTCACTTTACGACGAATCGTAAGTCAAAATCCTCTTCAAAATAGACAATTAGCGATTATTAGCTAATTAAGCCTATTTTGCCCTTGTTTTGGTCAATATACCCTAATATTGGCTTAAACCCCTCTTCCAACCACTCAAAATCACCCCACTTCTCTCCAAAATGTCTCAACAAGCTTCAAAAGCTTATCCTAGCCTCCTAGTTGATAGTAAGCGGTTGATTAAGGCTCCACACATCTTAATCACTTGTAAATTCACTAATTTGGATTTAAAAACTTTAATCATAATTAGAAATTGTAATCTAAATTTGGAGTTTAGTCCCACATGCACTGAAATAAAAGTTTTTCCTAAATGGAAAACTATAAAAAGGATTCACGTCATCCCTTAATACTTTACACCATGGTTTGATTTGTATCTCATATAAGAAATATGAATTATCGCCAAGCTCAATCCTTGCCTAAAGTCTTCAATGGGGATAGTAGATGGATATCTAAACTAAATTTGTAAGTCATTTTGATAGGTCGTTTCACCTTATTTGGAGTAGCAACCATACCCATTTGATTTCCCTCTTAGGTCTATTTAGGCCCATGTTAGGTAATTGAACATATTAGTAGGCATGATTAGTTAGGTTTTGAATTATATTCATGATAGTTAAGCATTCCATTAAGCTTCTATCTTTAGTGTTACATTCCTAGACTTAGAGCTTTGACTAGAGGTGGCAATGATGTTAGCCTTCCTTAGTTAGTCATGTAATTTGCTTGTAAAATTTTAGGGTGCTTTCAGATATTGATTTTTTTTTTGTAGTTACACTTCCCTCTTCGCAAAGGAAAAATATGTTGTTACCACCACCACCCAGAAAAGTTCAAACTAGGGGAAATGAATATATTTTCTAGCTGAAATTGATGCCACAGTGCATCTGAAAAATAGAATCCAAATTTCTCTCTTTGTTGTGTCCCTAGTGTAATGGGAACCATCATTTTACATAAAATTGATCTTGATGGTGATTTTTTGGTATTGAAATTGGTGCCCTAATGAGTTTTTTTAATCCGTGTCATATGATTTAGGGATCATAATTACCCCAAAATGATCCTAATAACTAGTCACCATTACTCATCTCACCATCCAATACACCCACTCTACCACAAATACCACCATCTAATGATCAATTAACTACTTTTCTGTTGCATAATTTATTGGCAGAGATCTATTATGTAACTATTAATGATATTGTTATGCAGGATATAGATACTTTGAAAACATGGTAATTCCAGGATAATTTTTTTATGATGGAAATAAATGCATGTTTTCACAACCATTCCCAAAGAAATTACTTATATTCATTAGTTAAAAATGAGCCATCAAAGATAGATGTATTATTGAATCAAGCTCTATTAGGTTCCATTACTGTAAGCAATAACTAGCAATGACTACAATGATAGTTTTTTTTATGTCATGTTAAACATATAGGAGAATTTAAACAATGAAGCCCAAGCTTATTATAACAAATGGGCTAGAGACAAAACACATGTTTTCATTGCAAATGTTGAAATAGATAAAGTTTTGGTAAGTTTAACTCTTTTTTGCATTCAAATTTTACATTTTTTATTTTTAGGTAATATATTAATAATTTATCTTTGTTATAATATAGTCAAAAATATGAAATATCAAAGAATGAAGTATTGAATGCACGTAAAATTTTAAATTATGATATTTCACTGAATGAAAATATCATGTTCCTAAATAAACATAACAACACAATGAAAATAATAATCAAGGAACACAACATCGATCCTTAGATATTGTTCAAGTAGAAATAAGAGGTGGATCCTAGTTTTCTTTTAGTAGGTGATGTGACTAATCAAGATAGGGAAAATCTTACCAGTATCAATGTCGCAACAAAAAATCTAATGAAATCAGGTGCACTAAAATATGATACAAGACTAAAGAGAACATCTACAACATTGGAAATAATGATAACCTCTTCTCAGTGCCAATAATATTAATAATTGTCTATGTTTACTTATATTGTAATATTGATAAAAAAATTGAGTTGTAAATCTTAGTTGAGATATTTTACTCTTTTGTAAATGATTTTATAATAATTTATGACACTATATTAATCTATATTGTTTTCATCATTAAAGACCCAAGCCCACCCCCATGTCCCACTTAAAGGAAGTGCTCCTCCACCACTCCAGTTCATAGCTCAAGTATAATAAAAGCATTTACCATATGAAGTTTAAAATGTGAAATGCTTGAAAATATGTAAAATTTATCTTCAGATAATGAGCCTTCCCTGAGCAGGAGGGAACCCGGCCACAGGGATGTTAGAATTGAAAAATCACGTTCTTGGGCTGATGAATCCGATTAGGTAGACTTGGTTGGGGTTGATTTAGACTAGGGGTGTTATAGGGTGACTAAGGATGTCAGGGGAAACTACAGTTGTGTGGCTTGGAAGGATAAAGTCTGGGAATCAAAAGGATAAGGAAGTTTTGCTCACTTGGAAGGCTCGGTGGAGGAAGGTGGTAATGGGGAAATCCTGGTGGATCTCTCAGGTATCATCAACGAGAGGGTCATTTTTTTCATGATAATTCTTTGATAGAAAAGTTTTTGGGGGTATATTTGTTAGTGAAGAATATTACAGAATGGTGTGGGAAGGAGTGGGGTTGTAGCATTTCAGTGAAGGTGTTGTTGAAGAGATTCTTGTTGGGTTTTTGTAGATCTAAGGATCAATGGGATGAGATGCTTCAATGTAAGGAATGGCTTCTGGGAAAATAGAACATGCATGTGCAAGCTTGGTACCCTAACTTCAATGCAAAGGAAGATACGATAAGGGAATACCCATTATCGTTATGTTTAAATGGTTTTCTGACAGAATATTGGGGTATAAAAGTGTTAGGGGCCATTTATGACCCTATGGGGGAGGTTTTGAAAATCGAAACCAAATATTTGGAGAGCCCTATATTTTCATATGCTAGGGTTTGTGTCACTGTGGACCTGGAGTGCCCCCTTCTGAGCAGCATTAGGATTAAATCAGATTTTGGGGTCTCGCCGCAAAAGGTGGAGTAGGAAATCATTCTCCATAGATGTTTCAATTGTTTAAAGATGGGAAATTTTAAATAGAAATGTAGAAATAAGACCCTCTAGCTCTCCTAGTGGCACCCCAGGATTGGGGACTAGGGGCACAAGAGTGAGGATCATTAACCTTATAAATCGTACTCCTTTTAGGAGGAATCAGTTAATCCTATGCAACAATCCCCTGCTTCTTCTTAGAGCCACTCTCCTCCTCTCTCGTCGAGATACGTTTTGAAGGAAACCATGAAACTGGCTGCATACTCGGTCTCTCTCCTCCAGATTATCAGTCATGGATTTATTCAAGGGAGTGATGAGAATGTGGATGATCTGAGAGCTTGGGTAGAGGAGGTTCTAGAAGAATAAGAGGAGGGAGATAAGGAAGGAGGGGATGGGCTTGAAGTGTAGACTTTGGAATTGAGGGGATTGGAAATTAATGGCCACTAGGAGGTGTTTGAGAGGATTAAACCCTTCTCTATGGCTCCCTCTTCTCCAAAGTTATATAGTCCTAATTGTGATCCTAAAGCCAAACTTGGGTGACCAAGTAGAACTATCAAAACTATGGGAGAAATATTTGAAGAAAAGCAAGTTGTTCTTTCTATATTCTTCCAATTTATGTAAGGGGAAGGCAGGGACCTTCCTCGAGAGAAATGAAAATCTTGTTATGGAATGGTAGGGGTTTAAATGCCCATAACAAGCACACTTGGTTAAGCATTATATCTTCTCCTCTTGGGCGGAATTTTTATGTTGTAAGAAACTAAGAGGTTTTCTTAGGAGATGGAAGATTGTTGGTCGAAATCTTGGATGAGATGGGATGGTGTTTGTTTGGGTGCGGTTGGTGCATCACAGGGTCTTAGAGTCTTCTGGAAATATGTAAATTTCCTGTTCGAGTTCATTGCTTAAGGGAGGTACTGGAAGCTTTGTAAGGTTAGACCTAAGAAGTTTGTGTTGGAACTTTTTCTTGTCAATGTTTACAGTCCTTTGAGAATTCCAGCTAAAATGAAACTCTGGTTGGAAATCACCAGGTCACTTGCTCAGCTTTAAGGTGAGTTGTGGTTGTTGGGTGGGGATTTCAATGCCACTCTTTATGATAATGAAAAAATTAAGAGTCTAAGTAGGAACAGACAATCCCTAGTTGATTTCAGAAACTTTTTTGAGGATAACTCCCTTTCAAACATTAAACCTCAGCAGGTTTGGTTCACTTAGACCAATACATGGGTTGGTTTTTGGTGAATTATTTATGGTTTCAACATGATACAGTGCTAGAATCTAGGGTCCTCCCTTAATCAGCTTTTGATCACTTCCCTATTATCCTTAAATATTTTGAGGATTTAGCTCCCAAAAAATCTCCCTTCAAGTTTGAGCTTATGTGGTTGTGAGATTCTTCATTGGAGGGTAAGATTCATTCTTGGTGGAATTCCTTTCCCAACTCAGGCACTAGGATGTTATCCTTATCTCAGAAGATCAAATGGATGAAGGAAAATCTTAAGGAGTGAAATGTGACACATTTTAAGAATATTCTTCAAGAAAAACTTAGGGTGGAAGCAGAGCTGAAAATTTTGAATAAATAGGTCTTTCTGTTGGGTATGGGTCAGGAGGAATATATAAAGGAAAAGGATCTCTTGGGGTCCCTTGGGGAGTTGCTATTGAGAGAAAAGATATTTTTGAGGCAAAAATCCAAGGAGATGTGACTAGAAGAGGGAGATAGGAATACAAAAGTCTTTCACTCCTCAGTCAAAGCTAGGAAAAACCATAGTTTTATCTCTTCCATTGTGGATCCAAATGGCAGGAAATTGGAAAATCAAATGGATATCAAGGAGGTGGGGATAAAATTATTCTCTAACCTCTTGGGGGGAGGTGGATTTTGATTTACATGCTCAATATTGTCTTCTTAGGAACATTCCCAATGTGATCTCCAATACCCAAAATGAAGCCATTATTACCCCATTTTCCTTGGAAGAAATTAGGGCAGTGGATTTCTCCATTAAGAGGGACAAGGCACCTAGGCCGAATGGCTTCCCAACAGTTTTTTTTTCAAGAATTTTGGAATATTATGGGCAAGGATTTTTGGGTAGCTGTGGAGGAGTCTCACAAGTGGAAGAATATTCTTAAGGAATTGAATTGCACCTTCATTTACTTGCTACCCAAAAAGGATAGGCCTGCAGGTTTTGAGGACTTCCATCCTATCTCCTTATGTAAGACCATTTATAAGGTAATTTCTAAGGCCATTGCTCTCCCCTTAAAACCTATTTTGAATTCTATCATTATAAATAGCAAACTAGTTTTATGTCAATCCGAGAAATATCAGATGGGGTTATCATAGCTAATGAGCTCATACATTCGCTGATTAGTAGTAGATGGGTAGGAATGCTTCTTAAAATTTACGTTAGAAAATCCTATGACAGAGTCAACTGGATATTTCTCATGAAAATATTTTTAAAAAAAATTTCTCGTAGGATGCCTGTAAGTGGTTATTCAACTGTATTTCTTCCTCACATTTCTCTTTCTTGATCAATAGGTCGGAAGAGGGTTTCTTCTGTAGTAACCATAGTTTGAAAGTGGAAATGTTTATTAGGGAGATTCATAGGTTAAGGTTGGTTGGGAGCATTAAAGGTTTAACAATTGTTATAGGAGTGGATTTTGTAATGCACCAGTAATTCGCATATGACACCTTCCTTTTTGCATAATCTTCCCTTACTAAGGCTAGGGATTTTAAATATGCTCTAGACACCTATTCTAAGGAATATGGCCAAGTGATTCATGAAGAAAATTCGGTAACGTTATTTCTGAATGTGATCCCTAGAAGAGTGGAAAGAATGTGGGGAATCTTTGAATTTAAAATTGGAAAGTTGTCCCATTCTTACTTAGGTTTCCCCCTCTTAAGTGGATCCTATAGGATTTCTCTATGGATAAAACTGATTTCATATTTTGAGTAAAATTGGCATCTTGGAGGAGCAAATGGATTTCATTGGTTGGTATACTTACTTTGATTAAATCATTTTTATGTGCCCTTTGTATTTATCTAATTTCAGTCCTGAAGATGTCGTAGGGAATTTCAACTAAGTTGAATAAATTGATGAGAATATTCTTATGGAAAGGAAACAATGAGGTCAAAAAAATCCCTTTAATTAAATGGGAAACTGTTACTCTCCCTAAGGCTCTGGGAGGGGTATACATCCCTAAGATTGATTGGATAAATCTATCTTTAGGGGACAAATTGGTATGTAATTTACTCTCAAATATGGAAAATTATTTCAATCAATTGTTTGAGAATAAATATTTGGGAGCCCCCCTCCCAAAGGCTATCTTTTCTACCACCGATCCTCCTTGAGGGTCTTCAATTCGGAACTTTATTCTTTTTTGTAGAAAAGATTTCCTAGAGGCACCCTCCTCACTGGTTGGAAATGGTAATCAAGAGGATTTTTGGAGGGATTATTGGAATGGTTATCTAGATTTAGTAGGAAAAGAGGATTTAGAGGAAGTAAGATTAGTTAATTATGATTTATGGGGGAAGATAGGAAATGATTACTTCCAGGTGAATACTCAGTTGGACTACGAGAAATGTTGGAAAGTTGTTGACCTGCTTCCATGCTCAGAGGGCACGAAGATTGCTTTAAAAAAAAAGATGTAATCAAGGATAATTTCCCCCTCGATGGACGAGGAAAATATTATATGGTTGGGTGACATATCATGTCACTATTTAGTAAGGGTTGGATATAATTTTCTCCTATCTCATTTTTGGGACAATCCCATCATCCATACTTGGAATCACTGATAGAACAAACACTGTCCTCCTAGGGCTAGGGCATTTGCTTGGCTAGCACTTAAAAATAAAATCATGACTCAAAAGAGGGGGAAAAATGTAGATGGAAGGGCCCTACTTGATGTATTTTATGTTACAAGGAGGAAGAGGATATTAACCACCTTCTTCTTAATTTCATGTACACACGTCAATGTTGGGAGTGGCTTTGTGAAAGGCTAAATTTAGCATGGGTTTTATTTGATAACTTGAGAGATAGAGTGTAATAAAATAATTCTTAGAAATGAATCAACAGAGGTTATTTCAGTCATTTCTAGGATAGATGTGGCTATCTCTGATCATATGTCTTACATAAGTTGGGAAAGAAAGGTTTTTTAACAAAAAATATAGGGATAATCTTATGAAATGGCCTAACATAGCACTTCCTAAGGATGGAGGGAAATATGCAGCCTCTATTTGAAGTTCCTTAGCCTGAGTCTCTGTGCACTAGAGCCCCCTACCCTTGGGCTTCTATAAGATAAATTTCAATGGGTCTTCAAAATGTAATCTAGGTATCTCTAGTTTGGGTTGTGTTATGAGAGACCACACACTGGTTTTTATATTTTGGAAGGGTCATTTAAAATGCTTCGTGACACTAGTAGTATGGCATAAATACAGGCCTTATGGAAAGGGATTAAGATGGCTTCATAACTCAATATCTCACACTTACAGATAGAAGAAGATTCATTGGTCATCATGAATGCGGTGAAAAATAACATTAGAATCCTTTCTTGGAAGTGTAATATTTTCTAAAAAAGATTTTACTAGAAATCTCTAAATTTAACGAGTGGGAAATTTTTCACATTTTCCGTGAACAAAATAAGGTGGAGGATCTCTTAGAAAATTTGGGGGTGACTTAACTATTTGGTGAAAAGATAGGAAATGTTAGCAGTGCATGGTCGGATCACGAACGGATCCTCAGGAAGGATAAGGAGACATCCTAATTTCCTTTCACGTGCGTGGGTAGCTTTGATTGGTTTTTTCATCTTTTCCCCTCAGCTTGGAACTAAAACTTCACATGATTCTCAAGATTTGTAGGGGATGTGTGGCTATTGGGGGTAACATAGGGGTTGATCCCAGTCACACTGACAGATCCAATTGGGATGGAGCCTCTTGTAGTTACGAAAAATAGACTGACATGAATGAGGGGATATGGGTTTTTTTAACAAATTTAGACTTAGTACTGAAGGAGGTTACGTGGAGGACCTCATTTCAGAGGCTGAGCCAAATGAAGTGGAGGAGATGAGTGCAAGAGCTCAAGGAGGGGAGTCTTCTACAATCATTGTTCTGTTTGATTTTGATTCAGATAACTGATATGTTTGGACCGATTGGGTTTTTTGTTGTGTCTTTTTTATGGTTTGTATGTTTTTGGGTGTAGTTTCAGTTTGGTTTGTTGTTTCCTTGGTGGCTGGTTAAGTTTTATGCATTCTTAGATTGTTTGGGTTTGGTTTGTCTATGGCTCTTTGTGGGCCTTTTTTACTTTGCCAGCATTGTTATATCTCTTAGATGTAAAGGGAAAGGGACCCTGAAACCCTTTTCTTCTATTATATATATAGATTTTTTTTTTTTTCATAAAATCTTTGGTGTTTTTATTTTTCATAACAATGTAGAGTCTAATATCATAGTTTTGCTCTTAATTATTGTTTTGATATCTTCTAATGTGCAAATGACAAAATCATAAGAAATAAGGATACTAAAATTATTATACCAAAAAAAAAAAATGTAACTAACAATTCCATATGAATTTATCATAGGAGAATAACTATTTATAATACATACCAAGCTACAAATCAGACAACTAAAATAATCCTCGAGTAACCATTTCTTCATAAAATACATTTATATCTACTATCTCAGAGGACTATCCACTTATAGAGTTAAAATTTAGATCATTTGTTTCTTGCTGTATTAGTGACTCATCTTATTCCAGTAATTGAAGTCCAAATAACAAATGTCCTTTCATAAAGAAACATGTCCACATGATAGCACAAAACATACAATCTCAAACATGTCTCCAAATTTATCCAATATATTCTGAAGTTTTGATTTAACAAAATATAATGCACTAAAAACCTATTCATCTTCCACAGATCCCAAAATCATTATTTGACAAAGCTCATAAAATCGAAATATTCACTAATATTTTATTCTAAGATGTTGTTGGGATACATTTTTTCGATATTCTTGTGATATCTCCATTTTCCATTGGTTCATTTAGATATCGATATTGATCAACCATTATATGTCCAAAATGTGATGACTGAGACATTAATACATATTTTTTCTAAATGCCTTTAATTTTAACTCCATTCATCTATACAGACTTAAAGAAATGCTTAATCAAAGTACTAATGTATTTGAGAAATAAATTACTTACTAGTTCTTCACTATGACCATCAATAGTGTTCCAAAATATGGAATTCAATTAAGTCATCCCTTTAGAAATAATCTATAGATCTTTTTCTGATAATATTTGCAAAATAGTTATCAATCTCATCTACTTTTTACTAGCCATTGTGTGTTATTTTTGTCATTGATGTCAACTCCATTGATGGAAAAAGGTGTCATGGAATTATATGAGTCTCCATAAAGTTATGTTCAGGTGTCAAACATGAAGATTGAGTCGTTATGTCAAGTTTTGTGTGATTAAGCAAATTTTTTAATTCAAGCCTAAATTTGATTGCTATTGTAGCAGTAAATAAATATACAATTAAATACAAAAATTAAGGCAAACAATCTAAGCAATAAAGTAAAAACCTTAAGTGCAAAGAGAGGGTAAGAAGATTTAGATGATTTGTAGAAATTACATATGTTTATAGAGCTGGAAATATGAAAAATATGAGGCATTGTCCGTTGTACTGAAGCTAAAAAAAAGATCTAGAAGAATTAGTTAGACTAGGGCACCTAGAGAGGGACAAGGGCCTCTATGGCCACCCCAGGAATGTTTTTGGGCACATGTGTCTGCCTAAATGCTCAGAAAACCTCCTCTGAGTGGTCGATAGTTGTTCATTGTTGTTTTCCTTTGATTTCTCTGAGGTCACTGTACATAACCAAAATTATAGGTCCTGTACTACTGGAAAGAGGTCACAAAAAGCCCAATGATGATTCAGATCTCTTCACAAGGTGTTTAGAATCTATAAAATCTTATCTAGTATACATTTGCATCCAAAAATGCCTTATCCAGCCTCCACATGCTTTGTTCTAACCTCGTTCTGCTCTTTTCTTAATTTTTGGTCTTTAGTTTCAGGATCGTCGCCTTGCTTGGGTGGCGGTCCCATGACCGCCACCCAAGACAGGGTGGCGGTCCTGTGCATGTTTTCTAGAAATTTTCGATGCTTTCGTCAACATAAAAAAAATTCAAGTGGCACTTGCATTCTTCAACCACTCTTGCTTGCATTTATGTTTTAGCTGCATGGTAAATAGTGATTTCTCTTTGTTTATGATAGAAGAATTCAATTTAAACTTATCCTCTGGTAAATCCAAATGCTATAAATACCAAACTTGTTTACAAGCAAATGGCCCCTCTCCCTCTATGAATTATTATGCAGTGTGTTTTGAAGTTCTTCCACAAGTTTCAATAGGTTTAGATTTTGTATAAATTCTCAGCCTCTTAGTTCAAGGCTACTTTCTTCTTTCTGATTTAAAAATCATTGATCCTCACACTTTCATTTTACTCCATTACTATCCTCAACAAAGTTAGCTTAGCATAAGATAGTTTTAGTTCTAGATCAAAGTTCATTTGGTAATCTTAGAATTGCAGGTTGTTTTTTCACAAGAAATAGATACTAGAATTTTTGGTATATTTGCGTTGTATCCCTATGATAAATCCTGCTAGGAATCACATAGTAAATCTCTATTCCCTTGCACTATCCCTCTCTTACTTGCATTCTATTCAGTTTACATCCAAGTTACCACTGTTCAAGTGTCTCCTTCTACTACCGCTATCACATTCCCACTTTTCTAGATTCACGAGAACACGAAGGAATGAAGAGATCACACTGAGGGGACAAGTCATGACACAACTAGATTTTCCACTGTTATGTAAAACTCCAGGTTTGAATTATCAAAATTGTAGTTACAATATATCAAATAGAGTAGCAAATCATTTAATTTCAGTTAAGCTTGCTTTCAGTGTTACCAGGGAAGCCTTGGGGAATGAGAGCTTCTGAGAAGATGTGATTTATTCCTTGCTTCTGAGGTAAGATTGAAGGTCTTTCAATTCAATTAGTTAGTTATTTAAATATTTAGGATAAATTCACAAGTGCACAGGTAAATAGCTACATCAGGGTAACTTGTTTGTTTTAATTATGTTATTTTATTAATTGTTCATTATCTGAATATATTAGAATAGTTGCTCTTTAAATTTCATCCAAATATGCATCATTGAAAATACAAAAATAAAAGGAATATAAGCATAGGGTAGATATATCTTTCATAGTTAGTTTTCTTGTTTCAGTTAAAGTTTGATTATCTCTTATATGACAATTACGGGACCCAGAGAGCCCAGGGATTACGTATTTGAACTGGTAGTACCTCAGCCAAATATCTTCACAACATTAATAGATATAGATCAAGGGCTTAGGATTCATGTCTTTCAAATGAAAATATACCCTCAAGCAGTTAGTGAACAATTGAGACAATGAATATTGAATATGACAAAGAATACACATTCTGGTCAAGTTAACCCAACTATAGATTGCCTTGATAGGATAACCACATGACCATACAAGAACCCAAAAGAGAAAAAATATTTGGTTGTGATCCATTAGTTCTACAACCAAATGCAGGAGACCTTCTCATCGAATTAGACACAGGCTTACGTATACAAGTTTTCAGAACACTCGTAAGGTATTCTGAGAAGATTGCACAACTCTTGATATTAAAAATAGAAGCTGAAAAGGCTTATGACTATTGGATAGTCAGAAGAAGAGATTGATTCTTCACATGACCATAATAGGTCCACAACAACCACGAGCTCATGGTTGTGATCCCCAGGTCCCACAACCCAAAAGTCCTGCTAGTTAGTTAAGTATTAACACCAGTTTACGCATGCTGGTATTTAGATCCTCACCACTCCCACCAGATATTATAATGTAGTTTTCCGCATTAAACATACAAGTCAATCAAGCTAATTTTTTTAGGGCTAGACCAGAAAACCTCCCATAGTTTCTTATAAATCCACTACACCTCTCACAACCATTTTCCATGACCTTGTCAGGAAATATACACGAAGCACCTACAGATCACTTTCCACGTATCCAATAGCCAATAGATAGGATCTAGACAGAGATCGGCATTTATTGGAGCCTCCAAGAAGCTATTATATCTAAACGATCTATTACACCAATTCAGGTTAGGAGAGATTTCTTTGCCTTAGACTCGTAGATCCCATTATTGCGTGTTGAGGATATAAGATTTCCCAACTAGTTTTTCTATACCCACATATATTCCATTTCCACCGGCTGTCTCGGCACGACCTCGGGAGGTTGGGTACGAAGAAGGGCTACTTGTAGATTCTCATGCTCACATGTCACTTTTCTATCATACAAAATTGGTGAACCCGACGTGAAGCAAAAAAATGTGCCCCTTTTATTTTTATTTCTTTCATCCATCTTTGCTCTTCCCCATTATTCTGCAGGTATTTATAAACCCACCGAATATGTCTGGATACGATGCATATGGCAGACCTCTCTCAGGCCTCGAAGCACATTACGGTCAAAAAAATAGACAACCATCACCCTCATTTTCTGCAAGGGCTGACAAATATTTAAGTAACTACTTGTCATCACAAACTACTCCTCAAAGAACTAGCTCTAGTTCTTCATTCCGAATTGAGGAGCTAGATCATCTCACACAAACATAACAACTAGAGCCCTCAGGCTCTAATAATATGACCTTTACTGGAGAATCCATTTCATCTCCTCAAACCAAAAATCAGTAGGCAGCCAAATCTACTCCCATTTTTTGATGAGGAGTACTTAGCACATTACGCTAGAAGCAAACAACGCTTCCAGAACATGTACCCACCTATAGGAATTTTGCAAACACAACTTGATACCCTGCTCCAAGAAAACACCCCCATTCCTCCACCTATGGAAAATACTCTTGGTGAAGCTTGGCAGAGTAATGATCAATTCATAGCAGGGTACCATACATCTCTACAACCTCAAGGTATAAAACAACCTCCATTAAGGAAAAACACTTTGTCTTCACCAATCGAGGTCATCTCAGCCTTAGTTGAGAAGGTTAGAGGACTAGAACTTTCTCAAGCAAATGAAAATTCACACTTTGGGCAAGTAGAAACTTCTAACCCTCTACATCATCCCAGTCTTGAGTTGACCTCCTCACAGGAATGGGAACGTTAGGTATGCCTCCTCAACATTCATATAACTACCCACAACAAACACCAACTAGAACCACATTTTTAAATGCACTGCTCCAGTTGAAAGTATGATACCTCTCAGCTTAGCACCAAACAACCCATATCACAAGCAATGCTCCTCCCTACTTGAAACATTTATTCAAAATCACCATAGGGAGACATGTTCTCCTCTCCCGGGATGTTTTCACTCAACCACAGGTATTTCCTTATGTCCTTGCAAATACATATGCTATGTCATATCAACAACCCATTCCACCTCCACCCCCTCAATAGGCACCATCGATGGTTGAAACCTATGCTGTAGGGACTTACTCAGAATATTTAAAAGAACCTCTGGATTTCACCATGCGAAGCATCATGCTTCCAAGACCTCTTCCCGATTTACCTAAATACAAGGGGGAGGGAGATCTAAATGCACATATCAAGGCCTATGCCACAACCATTCGAGAATTGCTCCCTTGGGATGAAATTTTTGCTAATATATTCCCTAAAACCTTAGAGGGTATTTCCCTTGATTGGTATTACAGAATACCTGAAGCCTCGATACAATCATTCAAAACAACTTGTGTCATAATTTATTAAAGCTTTTGACATGAACAAATTGTTAAGAACATGAATAAGAGAATTCTTACATATTAAACAAGAGCATAATGAATCTGTTGCTCGATTTTATTCAAAGATGGCGTATCCAGTTCTCTACTCATTAGCAAGTGCTCCAAACATGGATCAAATAGAACTATGCAACTTATTCCTTCATTCTCTCAATAGAGAGATAAAGGAAGAAGTCCAGAAGTTCCCACTAAGGACTTACAATGAAGTACTCGAGAGTTCTCTCCGAATCGATCAAGTCATAATAGATAGTGGTCATAAGACATATGAAACAAACGGGAAGTTAATCACTCCCAATCAAAACACTACGACCTATCCTAATGTCAGGAATACCAATCAAGGACCTAAAATCCTTAACAAAAACCATGGGGTTACAACAGATGGAGTCACAGACTAGGTTAAAAGGGAAAACGTCGTGAACATTTCACCACCCGTTAACAATCAGATGAAATAAAAACTTTACTCCAACAGTCAATGCATGGTGGATTTTAATCGTCCATCACGACAACAATAACAACAATGGACAGAAAATCTAGACACAAGGTCCAAATCCAAAACCCAACTGGATATCAAAATCAAAACCAAAGGCAACAACCTCAAAATTTTAACTCTAACAACCAGGAACCTAATTAGAGCTTTAGACCACAATAAGTTTCAAAACAATAACCTACAAAACTATAATCCCAAATTGTATTGTGGTTTCCACAAGATTCAAGGCCATGATACTAGGAATTTCCGTGCAACTATGATAAATTCATGCAACATTTTCTAGAAGACCAAAGACAACTTTTTATAGATATGTTTTTAGAAAATTATACCCTACCCATGCCAAACACTTACACGGGAGCAGTCTCCCCTCAAAATGCACTCCTCAAGATTTTTAACGATCCACTCCCGAGTCACTCTAACAATAACAGGTTAGATCCAAATGAGATGAACAAGGGTGTTATGACAAGAAATAATGACCATGAAGCCTCAACTTCATTAAATCCACTGGTCGTACCCCAATTAGGAACTTGACCACAAACCAAGATAGTTGGTATGGTAGAGTTAGATACCAAGCTACACATAGAAACCATAACAAGAACATGAGATTATTCTTCTCAACCAGTTCCAAACTATCCATTAGAACTAGACACACATTCAACAAACATTGGTATAACCCATAGGCGCTTACGATCTAATTAATGACCTAACAAAGACCTTATCTCACATTTCCTTTCGTGGATTTATTAAAGAACTCTCCTGCCCATAGGGCTAATCTCTTAGAAGCATTAGGTCTTGGTCATCTAATTAACATCACTCCTCTACCTGAAATGCAAGTAAACCATGTAGACTTTGATGTCTACCCTCTCATGGAAGCCAGATCAGGGATACTGAGTTTATATTTGATATAAGAAAAATGCCAACAGATTCTGAAATTGACGCATAGAGGTGACCCAACCTTACATTTATAGGTATGGATTTATAATAATTATGTTAAACACATAATGATTGATGAAGGAGCAACAGTTAACATAGTCCCCTTCACTTTTCTTCAAAAACTAGGATATGGAGAAACAAATTGTTCCACAACATGAAATACGCTAAGAGGTTATGATAGCCTCAAGGCCAGTTCAATTGGGACTATAGTTTTACCAGTAACCTTATGACCCAAGATAGTCATCACCAAATTTTATATTATAGATCAAGAAACCAACTATAATATGATTCTCAATCGATCATGGATACATCGCATGAAGGCAATCCCTTTCACATGTTATTCTAGGAAATAAGATTTTTGCACCTAGGGAAAATATTTGTGGCGCAAGGTGACCCAAAACCATTCGCTATACACCTAGCCATATTTGAAGAAGAGACCAGGCGTTCACTCTAAGTTTTAACTCCCAATGAATCAACTTAACAGACCAATCAATTCAAAACCAGAAGAAAAATTGATACCTACAACATAATTATAAATTACAAATCTAGTCGAAGGCATTCCAACACTCAAAAATGAGACTAATGTCATAGAGACATGGTATCATTAGGAACTACCGCAATTTTTTTTGAGTTGCTAGAAAATGATTTACCTATTCTCCTACCATTTGATTCTATGGGTATAGGATGTACCCTAGGAATTGGTTCCCTTCCAGCAAACAAAATTTGTATGGTAGAAGTAACCGAGGCAGAAGAAATAGACGCGAAAGAATGTCAGAACATCCATTTTTCCAAGAAAATATTGGACTCTCCACTTCGATGGAGCTAGATGTCATTTTAGAGTTGGGGCAGGTCTGATATTTACTTCTCTCTAAGGGAAAGATCCTACCTTTTTCCTTTAAGTTAAACTTTGAATGTACAAACAATGGGGCTGAGTATGAAGTCCTCCTCCTTGTCCTCATCATAGTCAAAATTATGGGTGTTGATAACATTAGAGTGCTAGGAGACTCGTAGTTAGTTGCAAACCAAGTCTCTGAGGTATATGTGACTAGAGCTAAACACTTACAACTCTATAAAACGATGCAGTATTAGATCTAACCAAAAGATTCGATTTCCTATCAATTGAAGGAATCCCACAAGAACAGAATCTCCTTGTCACATATTCAATAGCAACCTCAGCTTTCCAGTATCACTCCAAGTAATGAGTTGGAAAATACAAGTTTCATGGTATCACTTCGTACTGAACCATTGGTGCGTAAAATACCAACAAACCTGATCATGGCACGTATAGAAGCTGAGAATGAGTTTTCTATCCTAGATCACTTTGACAGTGATAAATTCACTCTTGGATATCTAAACGCCTACGCAGAACTACATCTCGCTCATCACATAGTATATTTTTCCCTAATCCCACATTCCTCTTCCTATTTTAGAAATCCCATAATAGAATCTCCCCCGCAAAGGAATCTCGATATCTACGAGGTAGAAAATGGAGAAATTTTGGAACTACCTTCAGCCCCGCCTGAATTTGAAGAAGGCAACACTTCCTTAATCAAAGAAACAATTGACATAAATATTGGAACGGAGGAAGAACCAAAGATTTTGAAGTTGGGATCCTCGTTAACTCCAGAGGAGATAGAAATACATACCCAGATCCTCAAGGAACATCAAAAGACTTTCCCATTTCATTACAAAGAAATAATGGGAATTGTGCCACATATCATGGTACACAATCTTGTCACCAAACTAGATGCAAAGCCAATTAAACAAAAGTTGAGACCAATGAAACCAAAAGTGGCTTTCATGGTGAAAGAAGAAGTAATGAAAATTCTCTAGGTAGGATTCATCAAACCAGTTGACTATTCACAATGGGTATCTAATATCATCCCCATTCTCAAAAAGAATGGGAAGATACGCATTTGCATAGAATTTCGGGACATTAACAAATCTTGTCCCAAATATGACTTCCCATTACCATCCATCGACATTATTGTTGATGCAACAACTAGATTTGAGATTTTTTCCCTCCTGGATGGGTTCTCAGGGTATAATCAAATTAAAATATTTGAGGAAGATCAAGCCAAGACCACATTTATAACTCCTTGGAGAAATTATTGTTATGATATCATGCCATTCAGTCTTAAGAATGCTGGCACTACATACCAACGTGCAATGACATACACATTTCACGACCTTATTCATAAGATTGTGGAATCCTATGTAGATGACTTGTTGGTCAAGGCCAAGAAGTGTTGTGATCACCCAGAAGTACTCCGTATCATTCTCTCACGATTAATCAAATATGGCGTCACATTGAACCCAAAGAAATGTGTATTTGGCATGACAAGAGGCAAGCTTCTAGGTTACATTATATCCTCATGAGGGATTGATGTTGATCTAGCCAAAATTTGGGTTGTTCTTGAAATGATTCCACCATCAGATGAGTTTAGTATTAGATCATTTCTTGGGAAACTCGGTGCAATTCGAAGGTTCATTCCGGACTTATGTTTTGTTGTTCATCCAATCAATAATTTATTAAACAAAGATTATAGCATCGATTGGACAGAAGAATGCAACGAGGACTTCAAAGTAGTTAAACACTTCTTGTTGTCTCCTCCCACACTAATGCCTCCTAGACTAGATCATCCTTTGATCCTATATTCACAGGCTACTAATGTCTCGCTATCCTGTATGTTGGCTTAGGAAGGCAATGATAAATGAGAATGTGTAGTCTATTTCATTAGTTGGACATTGCTTGATTATGAAACATGTTATACACACGCAGAAAGAGAATGCCTTTCCATAGTCTTCGTAACGAAACATTTGAGACATTACATGTTAAATAAATAAACAAGGATCATTGTAAAGATAGATCATTTACGAACATTCCTCACACAAGGGTCTTTATCTAAAATGGTTGCATGTTTCATAACCTTAATGGGTGATTTTAAACTAACATTTGTAAACTAGAAATCCATTAAGGGATAAATCATTGCAGATTGGTTAGCTGAAAATCCGTTAGATGGAGGTGATCTTGTGGATCTAGAATTTCCTGATGAGTGCATATATTTTGTCGAAACCAAGCCCCCCATATCTATATGTCCTTGGTACACCGACATTGTCAATTTTTTCATGGACGATACATATGCAGAAGGTTCCACATCATAACAAAGAAGTCAGTTACACATTATCGCTGCTAAATATGTTATTTTAGAATAAGTGCTCTATCGTAAATCCTTCGATGGAATGCTTTTAAGATGCGTTGACACTAAAGAATCCAAAAAGATTCTTTACGAATCCCACAGTGGGATATGTGGAGGCCACTTCGGTGGCCATGCCACTACTCGTAAAATAAATCAAATGGGATATTTCTGGCCTACTTTGGAACATGATGTAGTGGAATTTGTGCACAAGTGCCATAAATGCCAAGAATTATCCCACGAGATTCACATGCCAGCACAGGCTCTACAACCAATCGTAACTCCATGGCCCTTTACCATGAGGGGCCTAGATTTGATAGGGAAACTCTCTCCCTCATCAACAGATGGCCATAACTTTATAATCACGGCCACATAGTATTTTACTAAATGGGTAGAGGCCATGCCTCTCACCACCGTACCAGGTTTCGTAATCGCTAAGTTTATTTTGAATCAAATCAATTGTAGTTACAGTGTCCTATAAGTCATTATCTTAGATAATGGGACATCCTTTAAAAATGATGAGGTTCAAGAGTTATGAAGTAAATTCAAGATAAACCATCATACGACCTCTCTTTATTACCCTCAAGCCAATGGATAAGCTGAAGCCACAAACAAAACGTTAAAATCTATTCTCCTCAAAATATTTAAGGAGAACAAATGGGATTAGCATTTAAAATTATACTCGGCCTTATGGGCCCATCAAACCTCAATAAGAACACCAACAGGGGAAACCCCGTTCTCATTAGTATTCGAAGAAGAAGTAGTTCTCCTGCTTGAGGTTGAAATACCTAGTCTCCACATCTCATTACAGGGTATTTTGGGAGAAGAAGCCTATAAAGAGGCACACCTCTCTCAACTAGAAATCCTTGATGAGGCCAGGCTAAACACCAAACAATGGCACAAAGCCTATGCTAACTGGATGTGCCGGAAATATAACAAAAAGGTCTACGAATGAAAAATATACAAGGGAGATCTAGTTCTAAGACTAGAAAGTCATATTGATAAGAAAACTAGTGAAGGAAGGAAATTCTGGCCCAAGTGGTTGGGCCCATACCGAGTCATGAAAGACTACGGAAACAATTTGTATCTCTTATGTACACTAGAAGGTGAGGAATTCAATGAAACTGTCAATTCCTTGCATCTTAAATGGTTTTACGCATAGGTCATCAGCGTCACCATTTGTATATTATATCTACCTACATTGTATTAGTCACTTAGTTGTTTCATTTTTTTCACTCATTTCATAAATTTTGTGGTCAAGGAACTTATTCTTAAGCAATTTATTATAGGCTTCTGAAAACATTGGCAAAAGCATTCAAATCATATCTCTTCAATCTTCATAATATCATCAAATGGTTATAAAATCATTTCATCAATTCGGCAGACAAAGTCTTGACAAAAACCATACCAAGGCCTGCATACTTGGTCATACTCATTCATTTTCTACTAGGTTAAGTTGTTCTTACCTACGGTCTATTCTAGAAGCTTCTTGGTGTCACATCTATCCTTCTTACATCTCTTTAAAACAAGGATACTCCAAAATCACAAATTAGAAATGTCAAATTAAATCTAAAAAACTAAACAAAATAGAATTTTTTATTTTACACACTTCTTTGCCCCACCAACCTTCAGTGATGAGCCCGCATCTCTTACTGGTTATGTGAGGTTGAGAAAGGAAAGAAGTTCCCTTACTCGCTTATGTCCTGCCTTTGGTGGTAAGCCCATAATTCTTACTAGTAGCATGGGGCAAGGCGTAAGGGGTCCATTCACACAAATTAGTGAATAATAATGTTTAAAACACAAGTATATAAGTGAAATTAGGTGTCCAAATTCCAAAGAGATCAAATCCTCAAAACCAGATTTTGTCAACCAAGTTGCCATCCATGGATCTAAGTCTAGATAAACTGGAAAAGTAAGTTGCATTCTGAACTATGTAGTAGTTTCGAGTAAGAGTAAGTACGAGAGGTCTAAATTTGATTTTTGTCAAAACCTTGTCTTTCTCTCATCATTTTCATTCATTCAAACTCATACAATTTGTGCCCTTCCCAACTCTTGGTGTTGAGCCCTCGCATCTTACTAGCTGCATGGAGTTAGGAGTGGGGCAAGTTCATCTCATTATCACTACATATTCGTCACGTTTTTCCAAAACAAGAAGAAGCAACGAACATTGCCCAAAGAAGCCAAAAGTTTAGTACTACAATATGTTTGCATCATCACATATCAACATTACGAAAACAAACAAAAGAGAAATATTCTGTTCAACACTTGTTATCATTTGTCATCCATTGCACACATTCTGGAAAACATATAAAAATAAAGATTCTAAAAAACATCTAGTGTACACATGGGAAACGAATCACAAAAAAACTCTAGATACAAAGGAGATCTAGATCCAAACATATATATATATATATATATATATATATATATATATATATATATATATATATATATATATAGGAATCATGTTCTACATACAATGCCATCATGCACTAGGCATGGTCAAAATGCTCAAAGAGCCCAAAAAATACAAAAACAACCCATATAAACATCTAGCAGAATCACTACAAAAAGACCAAATGGCCTCTCAATCCTTGTGGGATCCCTCAGAGGGTGCACGATCGCACCTAGGACTCCTACTACAACGATGCTTTGAATGAACTGATTTCTCATGATCACGGCCACTGGCTGTGGTCTCACTACGAGAATGACTCTGCCTCATCAGATGCTCAGCAGTCCTATATCCAACTACCTTAGCATGAAGGGAGGTCACTAAATTTTCCACCTTCCAAACATGGGCAAACACATCAGTATGTGTGTAACTACTGAGGGCTCTCCAACGTCCTCAGCAAGCTCAGCCCAAGTACTCTCAGAGGGGAGCAACAGGGTGTCCGTACACACTCGGTGAATCAAGTCTTGCCATCCCTCAGCAGTTGCTGCAAATAAAAAAAGAGAAATAACAAGTTAGAAAATCACTAAGAATAAGGTCAAAAACAAATGAAACAACAAAAATGAAAATATCAACTAATATTTCTAACTAACAAGGTCGAGAAAAGAGTAGTAACTCACTCAGATCTCCAGGCATCTAGGTAGGGTCCCTAGGATTTACACCTGCTACCGACGCTACTGCGGACTGCGGAACCTCCCCCAAATCTAGAAAGAAATGACATCCTGCCACAGACTCATCATCTCCTGAGTATCCTGAGTATCATGCCACTCAGAATCAATCTCATCCTTCTCAGCCATCCCACCAGTCTCGCCTCCCATCGTCTCCTCCTCTATCTCCCCTCTTGTGAACTCCTCAGAGTCTAATTCCACATCAACAGGCTCATCCTCCCCCCACTGAAAGCAGGAGCATCTTTGATATGAAGTAAAGGTGCTCGAGGAGCACTGGCTACCCCTCCGGCCCAAACCACCTATCTAACCACTATAGGAACTCCAGGAGTAACCATGGTCCAACCCCGATCTCCTCTAGGGCCTCCTCGGGCCTCACGAATAGTCCTATATACTACCCCCGCTAGAGGAAGCATATCAACATAGGGGAGACCAAACTACTGAGGGACTCGGTCAAACGCGTGGACCTCCACCCTCTCTACCCTGTCTACTAACTGACTTGTAGTAGAGCAGGTGATCAATGTAAGTGTCTCATCTCCCCATACTCCTGTCATAGCCTGATAAGGAGTGGCCTCCATATCTGTGGTGGTCAATGAAGCCACTAGCTGATTTGGCATCCTAAGTACTATCAACCCCATCCACCTCATTGCTCTAATAGCCCCCAGATCCTCTATTAGTACACCCCTTCCATAGGGGACAATGCTCTCATACACCCAACTCATAACTAGAGTGGGGTGACTTAAGGACTGCCCCTGTAACCTGACCACCATGTATAAGTCATGGTATGTGGTCCCAAGAATAGCTGCTCCCCAAGCGTATGTATGGCCATGAGCCTTAATCTGTGTAATAATAGGATCCCAACAATATAAGAGAGTATCCCCTCCCTTATCCCCAATCAACCGCGAGGCCAAGATACCCATAATAGCCTTGTGGATCACAGGGATAGGAGAAGTAGCAATGGATTAGACCTTCACCCCCTTCTTTGAGCCAAGGGAGACAACAACATCTCCCATATATGTGGCCCATTGAACCATCGAAGATCCGGATCCTGTTGTCTTAAGAGACAACCGCCTTTCAAGAATCGAAACCCCCAATATGTGATAAATGTCCTCTATGGTGATAGTCCACTCACCCCTAACACCTAGAAATCGAAAAGTGTTCCAATCCACATCCCAATACAAGAACAAGTCACACAATATGCGACTAGCAGGAGCAA
Source organism: Taxus chinensis (assembly GCA_019776745.2). Classification (NCBI taxonomy): domain Eukaryota; kingdom Viridiplantae; phylum Streptophyta; class Pinopsida; order Cupressales; family Taxaceae; genus Taxus; species Taxus chinensis. The sequence continues at coordinate 674,498,932 of CM034153.1, read as the reverse complement.
CATGAGGGACTAAAGAGATCCTCAAAATACCGGCTCTCTGTAAAGTGTCTCTCTCTACCTAGGTCAACATATCTAACACTGCCAGGAGCCAATCACACTCCCTCTCTCTGCTCCATCTAATATAATCCTCCTTCTTCTGCATCCACCCAAAACACAGAAAAAGAGCAAGTTAGGCAACATAATCCAATAAGATAAACTCATCAAAAACATAGGAAAATATCAAAAATGCAAAAAAAATTGACTAAGGCATCTATTTTCACCTTTTTTCCTAAACTTCCGCCCTGTGCAAAGTGGCGGTTCCATGACCACTGCCATCTAAGGGTGGTGGTCTTGTAACCGCTGCTCTACTTGGGCGACGGTTCCATGACCACCGCTCTGTATAGGGTGGCGGTCCTGTGCCAATTTGGTGTGCGCCCATTAAGCCCTAAAAATGCCTAAAAACAAGGAAAATGCACCATTTCAACTGAAATAAAAACCTACCCTATGGGCACCCCCCTAGAGACTCATTTAACACTAAGATTTTCAAAAATACCCCCCCAAGATAAAGATTTCAACATTTCTATATTTTAGGTTTAAAAGAAATGAATTGAGAAAAACTAACCTGAGAATTTGCAGGTCGATGTCCTTCTCTCGGAGGCATGATCATGATCTCACAATGAACATTTTTACTGTACTCTCGTTGAAAACAGTTACTGTGGGTCCCAGAGCTCAAAAATTGCCAAATCAACACGCACAAATGAATAGGAAAATGAGCTTGTTATATATATATATATAATATTATAACTTGTTTTGAATGTTCTTTCGTAGAGTTGGAGTGTCGACGGAGGTAAGTTCTGATCCCCACACAAATGGTAAGTCCTCATTTCATTTTAATTTAGTGTTTATTTTTTTATTTCTTTATCTACCTGCACTTGAGTCCTCTTTTCTTTTTACAGATAGCAAGAATCTGGATGGCAACATTGCAACACAAGAGTATAATAGGTATAGTTTCTAACTCCCCATTTTCAGACTGCCATACTCGGACCCACCATTTTATGCCCCTTCATGGCTAAAACACTTCTCCGAGGGGGCAATATGTACGTACCCAAAATTTTAGGTAGTGTACTACAAGAAAGAGGTCACAGAAACCCCAATGATGATTCAGATCTCTTCGCAAGGTGTTCTGAATCCAAAAAATCTTGCCAAGTGTACATTTGTATCCCAAAATACCTTATCCAGCCACCACATGCTTTGTTCTGACCCCGTTCCATTCTTTTCTTGCTTTTTGGTCTTTAATTTCAGGACCACCACCCTGCTTGGGCAGCGGTTCCGTGACCGCCACGCAGGACAGGGTGGCGGTCCTGTAACCACTACCTTGTATCGGGTGGAGGTCCTATGCACATTTTCTAGAACTTTCTGATGTTTTCGTCAATGTGAAAAATTCAAGTGGCACTCACATTCTTCAACCACTCTTGCTTGCATTTATGTTTTAGCCATCTGGTAAATAGTGATTTCTCTTTGTTTATGATAAAAGAGTTCAATTCAAACTTACCCTCTGGTAAATCCAAATGATATAAATACCAAGCTTGTTTACAAGTAAATGGCCCCTCTCTGTCTATGAATTATTATTTAGTGTGTTTTGAAGTTCTTCCACAAGTTTCAATAGGTTTAGATTTTGTATGAATTCTCAGCCTCTCAGTTCAAGGCTCCTTTCTAATTTAGAAATCATCGATCCTTGTTATCCTATAAAATTGACAAGGGTAATTTTTTAGGTAACCATACCAAAATTTTGTTTTGATTCCCCATCGAGGTCCCTTAGCATTTGGAATGGCATAAAATACCTTTCTAGAGAATCTAGTTTACGAACTTAGTCATTTCAGTCCTTTTTTGGCTAGGCGCAGATTTTGTTCATGCAACACCAAAAGAATTTGCACCCCCTTCTATTCCTTTGGCACATCCTTTGGAGTGTCAAAATTAAAATTTTTGCGCCTCCCCATGTTGCGCCCTTCTAATCTGTGCCGAGGTGCATGCGCCACCCTGTCGACACTAAAAATGTTGCACCACTAAATGGTGCGCCAAAGGCACAAGTAACTTCATGTTGACAGACGCATAACCCCGCCAAAGGGTGCAAGTATTTTCATGTTGGAATTCCATTTTGTGTGCCCTTTGAAAAAGGTTGGTGGCGCATTTATTGCACCTTTTTCTATAAATAGGCGCATCCGACTTGTCATTTTCACAATTGAAAAACACGTGAAAATATTTTTCTCTGCACTTGTCAGCGCTCCTGCCATCCTCGTGTCGCTTTACATCACATTCGTGGACCCCACATCATTTCTTCCAATCTATATATTCCGGGTAAGTGGTCCTTGCGTTCCTTGTGGTTTTTTTTGTTGGTTTTCTGTGTTATTTCCTAAGGTTTTGGTTGTTTAAAAATAAACAAATAAACCTAGGAGGCTCCCCCCAAACTAGTTCCACCCTCCTCCCAGATCTGCTGGCTTGGAGGGATTTGTCTCAAAAGTGATCCAAGATCCTCTTCGCTCTGTCCCCCTTCACTGTCCAAATCTATGCTAAAGAGCTCTAAAAACCGCATGAACCAACCAGAAAGGAAAGAAATCTTGAGTTGGTATGAATCCAAACCCATGGCTTTCTCCATTGGCGCAAACAAATGCTCTATTGCATAAAACATAGTCATGTGAAAGGGTGCACTATCCCTCCCTGAAGAACGCGTCTCCCCTATGCCCTATTAAACTCTGAAAATCCTACACAGGTGCAAGCACAATCTCACTGACACATGAATGTTATGCAAGTTCTTTCTGTGCCGCACTAAAGGCTAAGAACTAGGGCACCTCAAGTTAGTGATACACCATTCGAACATGTGCCCCATTGGCACACCAAAACTATTTGCAACATGTTTCAGACCTGTGCCATTGGCACATCTTGCTGCCATGCAACACCAAAATTATTTGCACCTAGTTTAAACCTTGTGCAATGGTGCAGGCACATATCTTTTTACACTGACACATGAATGTTATGTGTAATATTCCTGTGCCCTATGCCCTTTGGCGTTTTTTTCTTCCTTGCAATACTCTGCATCAGTGCGCCTTTCTTTTTCTGACCCTGTAGCCTGCAATATTCCTATGCCCTGCGCCCAGAGGCTTCTGAATTGCTAACTCTTCTTTCTGTAAAGCTTCGATGGATAATCTAACAGCTAACATGGCTCTTTTACGTTGTACTTTACTCCTTCTTTCAGATCAACAACTAAACTCATATTCGCACATGTCTTCATCAAGCAAGAGACCGACCAAGTCAAAGGGTAAGGTCAAACTCACAGAAGAAGAAATTAAGTACAAGTATCAAAGGGTCAGGATGCATGAGTCCCATGCAGAATGTGACTTAGACATCAGGGATGCCGAACTTGGCCACATTGACATGGAAGATTTTTGGGCCAGAACCAGGAGGGTCATAGACAGTCCTTGGATGGAAAAATTGGTTGGCAGTGGTCTACACTTCGCTGGGGGAATTCCCGTAAGCGCAGTAAATAATGAATTCATGATGGTGGTGGCCCGCTGCTATAATAAAGACACAAGGCGTGTCGAGAAGGAGAAGGGCAAGGTTATAATCAACCTCACTGCCCGAAACTTTGAAATTATGCTCGATATCCCCCACCATTGGCACTTTGTGGCCATGAGTCAGGAAGACTGCATAAAGGCATGGGATGAGAATGAGGACAAATGTATGCATCTCATGAATGAGGTATATCTAAAGAATAAGAAGGTAATAACCAGGTGGCCCAAGGTTATTCATCACAATGAATTTTCGGAGGAGCTAAATGACACCATTACCTTCCGGAGCAGGGTTTTTGGGCTTCCTGATGCCCATTCCTTCCATAAGTGGATGCTCACGTATCTGGAAACAATGAACCAAAACGTGCCTGATCAGCATTTTGTGTGGGCAAAAATCATCAGCAGCACCATCTCTGAGTAGCACCAACAACTCTCAACAACGGGGAGGTTCTACATGAACTCCTATGTGGTCTACGATGATGCCTCTGAGAGAGATTATCTGGCACTGAGCCGATACGAGGTATGGCCCTAGGTGAAAATATATGAATATTATCCAGAATTGAAATTAGAGAAGAACATCCCGCAGTTCAACAAGATCAACGATGCCTTCTTCTATGGCATCATCTACTTATTGAAGCCAAATATGACTCACAGTCGGATGACTAAGAGCATAGTAACTACAACAGAAAAGTGGTGGGCATTATTTATGCAATTCACCACTTTTACTTATCTTAGAGCTGCCAACTTCTTGGGGGAGCCCACCAAGTTGCCAAGATATGTAGGCCCTAAGCTGATATAATTGGAGCTATCCAGACAGCTCATCACATACCATGAGAAGTGCCTAAAGAGAAAGAAGGGTGGGACTCCTTTCCCCCTCACGGTGGGTAGGTACACATGCACTTCTCACACTAGATCCCGGGAAATGTTTGCAGAACTGGAGCTGCTTAACTTAAAGCATAATTTCCTGGCAAGACCGACCTTTGATCCATGAAATTACCTCCCAAAGGAAAATCTCGATCCAATCCACGTCCCACAGATCGAGGATATCTATATCAATCTCTATCATGAGGTCGAGCTTACAAGAAATGATCACTCCCACCTGGCCTTAGCAGAAATCATCCAGTATGGTGTGGCCATTGTTCTGAAAGGTTTCCAAATGATTGATCAAGAAGTTGATCAGGTATATCTTGGTATGGATGGGGACAACTAGCCATTTGCTAAGAAAGATAGAAGAAAGCAACCTCAGACTATTGAGGAGAGGGTAAAAGGCACCTTGCAGTGCATGGAATACTGGTGCAGGTTTAATGGTCTCATCTACCTCGAGGTAAACTTCACCACGTCTCCCTTAGGAAATGCACCTGCCAGGCCGAAGCATTTTCCAAAGAGCAAAGGAAAAGAAAAGGAAGGGGAATCAAGTGCTACTCAAGAGCAAGCTCCCGAGAGTCCCCCTTCCACCGCCCAGGAACAAGTTGCAACCCTGGTTTCTCCAGAGAAAGAGTAGGCGGTAAGTGTTCCAACGGGCACATCCACTCAGGATGTTGCCACTGCTGTAACAACTAAGGTTCCTTCCGTCCTATCTCCCACTCTTCCTTCCCCTCCTCATGTCACTCAAACAACCGCTCCTCTGGTTGTGTCTTCTCCCCCATCTTCTACTGTTGCCCCTTCCTCTTCTTCCATCTTCTCTTCCCTCGCAGAGCTGTCCCCCAGTATCTATTCCCTCATCTCTTAGATCCCTTCCACCCCCACGGTTTCCTCTCCTATAGTGACTCCTACCCCTATGAGTGTTGGTGACTCAGATTCTTTATCAATGCCGCCACCAAGTGTCTCGACACATTTCCCCTTGTTCACTGTAGCTACCCCTTCTTCTGTCGTCGTTACCTCTTCTCCCGCTGGTCCCACTCCCTTAAGTCCAGCATGGATCTCCCAACACCTAAGCGAACACAAGAGGAAAGTCCCCATTGCACCTATGGACTTCTCTGTCATTCCATCAAAAGGGGCTAAGAAGAAAAATCCAATAACCCACTTCTCTCAGAGCACCTCAGGTGAAAGAGTAATGGAGATCACGTACCCCGATCCCACAAAGGATAAAAAGGATCTGTCTCCTAAAGATTACACAGTGACACAGGTCATATCGGGAATGTCCTTCGAGATCCTACAAGGAGAGGCCCTATCTGTGGTGGATGCCCTTTGCAAGAAGCTCCAGGAAGCAAAGGAGGAGAAGAGGATGCTAAAAGAGAAAAACAAACACCTTCTCCAAGCCCTACAAAAAATGGGCAGTGCACCTCCTACAACTGCCACTGAAACTCCTGAGGCCCTTAGTCAGGATAAGATAAATGAATACACCAAATTGGTGAACAAGGCATGGCAGTATCCACCTGGAGAGACCAAATCCTCAAAGATAGTGAGGAAGTGATTGTGAAGTTCACTGAGCTATATCAGAATATTGGTCAAGCTAACAAGGAACTTCAGGCGATCGCAGGGCCTATCTCCGAAGAGTTGGACCATGTCAGGTTACAACACGAGACTTTTCAAAAGATGCTCGATTGCCCGGTCGATGACTTAGTGAAATTTGATGTCTTTGATCACCCGCGGGCACCCAACAAAGTCCTTGCTGCTTTGGATTATCGGGTCGATCAGATGGAGTTCATCTTGGAGAAAATTGACAAAGTTAAGGAGGAAGCCCTAGATGCAATGCATCAAATGGAGTAAATTGTCCTAAGAATGTCTCCGGGTTTGCTCACTCCATCCTACACCTTGAGGAAGGCAAATGAAACCATTCGGCTCTTCAAAGAGATCGTCTCACAAGGGTTAGGGCCAGAAGCTACTTTTGACGCGGAATCCATCAACAACCTTCTGGCTTGCCGCGACTTCGTGGGTTACCTGATGGAGGCAGGAAATGAGTACTTCAAACTCCCATGGAAAAGCTCAGAGATGAACGGGAGACTTGTGAAGTCATCGGTGATCACACCAAGGGTCCTACCCAGGATCAACTCCAGCCGATGATTAGCAAATTCATGGAGTACCTGGGCTCAATTCCACATTGCCTCTCCTGAGCAGAAGCAGGATACTCCCTTCCAACCGTGGGACGACGATGAATAGCCTTCCTCCTCTTGGCTTTCTTTTTGTAATATTTAAAAGTATGTTGGCACAAATGATGACATCATCCATGTTGCACCATGGGATGTTATCCACCAAGTTGCCCCAAAGTCAATAGTTGACTTTTAGATATTTTTGTAAATACTTTGTAATTAGTCGTTGGTTTCTTTTTGCCTTCTTCCTCCTTCTACTTCTATATATACTTGAATACTTGTTGTATTCAAGGTGGTGGACACTTTTTAGATAAAAAATAGAAGTGAGAAGAAAAGGCTTTGTACTTTTGTAACAGAAGAAAACATTAATACAAATATTAAGACTTTGTGCTGAATACATGTGTTATGTGCATCTGATCTTTCTTATGTCAGATCTGTGTGTTTATTCTGTTAGATCTATCTCTACTTTTTTGTCATTTGTTCATCAGTATTGCTTTGTTCATTTATGCAAGTAGGTTTGGCTCCGTTTACTACCAGCCCAAAACATAACCCTCTGACCTTTCTGCTTTGGAATTCATTTCTTTTCTCCCTTCAGATCTATTCTATCTCCTCTCCTCACTTCATTCCCTTCTTTTCACAGTCGGAAACACCCCAACTGGGACGAGATCCCAAACCCCTGAAGGTAGAATACTATAGGACTTGCACAGATTCTTGCTGGTAGAATAGCAATAAACCAGTTTCACTTTGTTGTCTCAAAGAGGGGCTATGCCCTGCACACTGTTGGCTCGTCTATCCATAGATCTACCCTCCTGACAGATTTTTGGACCAACAGTTTTTGGCGACTCTACTGGGGATCAAACCAGATCTATGTGAGTGGTATGTCATCTAAAAGACACAAAAGTTTTTGAAGTTGCTGGGGAAACTAAGAAAATCAATAAAACTGTAGAAATCACTACCTGTTTGCAAATTTTAACTTTTTGCTTAAAATCTAAATTTTTTGCAAAAGTAATCCAAACTGAAAATTTTCTTCAGAGATTCATAGATCTAGGCTAGTTAGAGATTTTTAGTTCGCTGAGTTTTTACGGAAACCTATATTTTTCCATAGATCTGAGATTCTGACAGTTTACAAAAAATTTCAAACCCTTGCAAAAAGTCAACTCTAAGATCTAAAAATCAGCTTGTTAAGTTAAACATCATTTTATCCTCGTTGATCTTTGTCATTAAAACTAAAATCGGTTTTCAAAAGAGGGATAAAATTAAATATTTAGAAAAGTGCATACTGCTGATTTTTGTCAGAAAAATCAGAAAATCAGCAAGTACAACCAAAAAGAGTTTCTAAATCTGCTCTAAAAACATTGCAGATCTGAAGATAAACTGGTGGGTGAACCATTTACTCGTAGCAGGAGAGCTCATGGGGAAGTTGATCCTATTTTTGATCTACTTCAAAGGCACAACTTCAGTATTACACCAGCATGCTTCTCATCGCTGAGTTCAGCTAATCGGTCAGCTAGAAGTGTCTCACCCCCACGAAGGAGCCATTTTTCACAAGGAGCATCCACATCCCTTTGCAGTGCTTTGTTGCTCAGTGGAACCACACTTCCAGCTCGTGTCCTTTTCCCAGCTTTTCAAATGGTATTACTGTAGGGGAAACGCTATGGGCCCTCTTGCTTTGCCACATCCTGTTCATGCACTCCCTCATGGAAACCGAAAGAATTTCCCCAAATTTGATGGAAGCGGAAACCAAAGCACGAACTCGCATATATCTACATTCATCATGTCATGCAACATCCTGATGTGACCCATGAAGATGTGTCGGTACGCCTCTTTCTAGAGACCTTGCAAGGACCCGCGGCAGAGTGGTTCCAACATTTTCCGGCCGGATCTATCACTAGTTGGGCCACGTTACGAACTGCATTTGAGGAAAGGTATAAGCCTTCAGAAGACGTGTTTGCATTACTATCCAAGATCACTCACCTAAAGAAGGAAGTCAATGAAACCATGCATGATTTTATCACATGTTTCAATTCACTTATTAACCGTGTGCTGCCTACCATGCTGCCAACGCCAGAAAATCAAAAGTGTTTCTTTATGAATGCCATGAGCTCAAGAGTAAGTTTCTTACTCTTACAAGAACAAATTACCACCCTGGTTCTCACTCAAGCTGCTGCCATTCGAATAGAAGACAACCTGCTTATATTTGGTGAATAAAATGAGAGCCATCCAAGCCCAAAGTTTCAACCCCTTCTCAAGCCACTTCATCAGATCTAATGCATTCTAGAAGATGGTGAATGACTTGCTCGTGTTAAAGAAGCAGTTAGCTCAAGCTTCTCCTAGCACTTCATACTGAGATATCCCGCGGAGAAATTTCACTTCCAACAACACCCCACAAAGGCCTCGTTTACCTACAACTACTCCATGGTTGGCACTTGAGGCTCCTCCGGTCAATGCCCTAGTTGAGATTGAAGAAGAAGAGTGAAATTATGAAGAACCTTCATCCCAAGGTGAAGATGATCAAGATGTCGGTGAACCGACTGGCGACTCTACAATCGGGTACATGGAATTTGAAGAGGAGGAATCTGATGAAGAAGAGGGTACCCAAGGGTATGCAAGTAGGTAGTCATATGCCGTTTTCACCCGCTCTCAAGGAAAAGAAGCAGAAGTTGCTGCCAGGATACAAAAAGAGAAGGTTGTGTCAAACACGCCTCCAACCATTGCTAAAAGAGGTAATCCTCTTCCTGCTCAACCTCCTATTAAGTCTTTTACAAAAAGATCTTTTCCCCCCATCTCTCCTCCAAACCAGCCTCCTCCTATTCCCACAAAGACCAGTAATCCTACCCCTCCACTGCGAAGTGAAGGACTCATTCCCTCATCAACGCAACCCTTGGTCGCATTCGACATAATCGATCATGCTAAAAAGACCAAGATTCAAATGTCTGAGGCTGAATATCTCTAGTCAAACCCTGAGCAACTTATAAGATTGACTGAATATATCCAAAGCCAAGCTATCGTAACTTCCCATGCCTCCCCGAAAGGAATTCTTTCCACTCCTCCTGCATCTCGCGTAAATGTAGCCTCGACTTCCGTGTCAGGCAAAATTGAACCTTTTTATCTCTCCCTCCTAATCAATGGTCACAAGCTAAGCAACTGCATAATTGATTCTGGGGCTTCCGATAATGTCATGCCGGCAAAAGTCACCCATGCTTTGGGCCTCACTCTTACCAAGCCTTTCGGCAGATGTTACTCCATGGAAACCAAACAAGTTCCATTGATCGGTCAAATCAAAGACGCACAATTCACCTTTGCGGCATTCCCTGAGAAAAGAGTAAAGATGACCATCCTCATTGCTGATATCCCTGCAGCATATGGAATTCTACTAGGAAGGAGCTTTTGTAAAGAAGTTGGTGGAGAGATTTATATGGACTGGTCCAAGGCCAGGATCCCCGTCAAGGGTGTAATGTAGACATTGGAGCCTGAATCACAAAATAAGTACTTGGTCACCAATTCTGACGACCCCAAAGCCCAAATTCTCTTCGAATCATTGGGGATGGGAAACTACTTCTTATCTACTGAGCCTGAGAAGATGGACATCCTCATCTAAGAGGAGGACCTTAACAAGATATGGACATTGCAGTTTGATGGCAGTTGTGCAACTAGCGGATGCGGTGCTGGAGCTGTGCTAATATCTCCTGAGGAGGAGATTTTTCCTCTCTCTTTCAAGTTGTAGTTTTTCAACACGAATAATACTACTGAATACGAATCTTTTCTACTTGGCATGCAAGCTACAAAAGAAAGGGGAATCAAGAACCTAAAGGTACAAGGTGATGCCGAGTTAGTCGTAAATCAAGTAAAAAGGATATACCAAGTAAAGAATGAAAGGCTCAGGCATTACCGCAATGCAGTATGGGACAACATTGAGGAATTTGACACCTTCTCAATAAAATCATTCCAAGAGCTCAAAATGACATGGCCGATTCACTGGCCGTCTCAGCGTCCCTCATGCTCCCTCACCCAGGGTTGAAAATAGACACATATACTATTGAGGTAGTCTTCTGCCCAAGCATGCCAGACAATTCTCAGCACTGGTAGGTATTCAATGATGACAATCAACTTATTGCCTTTCTGGAGAAGGCAGAGAATTTCAGCAAGCTTCACTTTGAAGGATCTACTTCTGCATGTCGTGAATCTATCACTGATCAAGCAAATGAATCAAAAGAGGGTGATGGCATATGTCAGCTCAAAGGAAATAAAATCCCAAAAGGTTTAGTTTCTCTGGAATGATTGTTTGACAAACATGATCGTTTTGTCAAGAAGAAGTGGCAAGATGATCCTAACTCCTCTCTAGAGACCGAATCAGTTAATCTGGGTACTATGGAACACCCGCAGCTTGTGAACATTGGGAAGTGTTGCACACCTGAAGAAAAGTGGAGGTTTTTCAAATTGCTGAGAAGATATATGGATGTATTGGCATGGTCTTATGCCGATCTAAAGTCTTTCAAGCCGAAGGACGTTCAACATGACATCCCGTTAAAAGAGGATGTCAAACCTTTTCACCAGAAGCAGAGGCACTACAATCCCAAGATCTCAGGTACCATCCAGGCAGAAGTACAAAAGATGTTAGATGCAAGGATCATTTTTCCTATCCATCATAGTACCTGGGTCGCAAACATCATGCCAGTATGCAAGAAAAATGGCGAGATACGCATATGCATAGATTTTCGCAACCTGAATCAGGTGTCCTTGAAGGAAAACTACCCGCTTCCCATAATGGATCAGGTTCTGCAGGAAGTAACTGGTTCAGAAATGTTGTCCATGCTTGATGGTTTTTTGGGCTACAATCAAATTGAAGTCTCACCTGAAGATCGATTCAAAACAGCATTCACTACTCCCTGGGGCACATTCACCTATAGCAGGATGCCTTTTGGCTTGACCAATGCTGGTGCCACCTTTTAGCGAGCAATGGACTTCGCATTCAAAGGTATGATGGGAAAGGTTATCGTGGTTTATCTAGATGACTTAACTGTGTTCTCTAAACAGTGAAGTGATCACTGTGATCATTTGGAGCAAGTATTGATTAGATGCCGAGAACACGGGATCTCCCTAAATCCAAAAAAGTCTTTTTTTGGGGTCACTGAAGGAAAGTTGCTAGGACACATTGTAAGCAAGGAAGGGACAAAGATAGATGTCGAAAGGGTTAAAGCTATTTAGAGCCTTACTTTACCCACAAGCAAGACCGACGTTCACTCCTTCTTTGGAAAAGTGAATTTTCTCAGGCACTTTGTTCCCGACTTTGCTGAAAAGACTCACCACATATCAAATATGATGAAAGGGTCACAAAATTTCCGGTGGAGTGAAGAGGGAAAGATGTCATTTGAGGATATAAAAGCCTCTGTTGCTCATGCACCAGTTCTGGTATGTCCTGACTTCTCCAAGGATTTTATCATGTACAGTTATGCATCTGAGCATACTGTATCAGCCATCTTAATGCAAAAGAACTCTGAGGATGTTGAATCTCCAATCGCATTCATGAGTTCTCCTCTCAAGCCTCATGAATTGAAGATGTCTCAATTGGAAAAACACGCCTTCACCATTGTCAAAGTAGTCAAGAATTTCCGGTACTACATCCTGAACTCTCATACGATAGTGCTGGTTCCCGACACGGCAGTCAAGTCAATCCTAACTCAACAAGAGTTAGGAAGCTTACGAGGGAATTGGATCACAAAGGTCCAAGAGTATGATCTTGACATAAAACCAACCAAGCTGGTAAGAGGCAAGGGCTTATGTCAGCTTATGGCTGAAAACAAAGATTCAGAGGTCCCTAAAGAAAAAGATGATTGCATCGATGGAATGCAATGCCAGCTAGAGAAAGTTGATTCTCTGCCTATGGTTCTATTTGTTGCAACTAGCGATGAATGGTATTCTGATATCACTTTCTTTCTCACTTATGGTGAGTGTCTGGCTCATCTAACTTCAAAGGAGAAGTGCACTGTAAAGCTCAGAGCAGCCAGGTATGTCATCTGGGATGACGGTTTATACAAGCGTGGAATTGATGGCATCTTCTTGTGATGCGTTGACAAGCCACAACAGGTAAAATTGCTAGAAATTTTTCATGACTCAGCCTGCGGTGGTCATTTTTCCTCTTCCGTGATAGCACACAAGATCATCCGGGCCAGGTACTATTGGCCAATGCTATTTCAGGATACAGCCACCTAGGTAGCAAAATGTGAGCTCTACCAACAATTTGTTGGCAAACCAAAATTGGCTTGCTTTTCCCCTCAATGCTTGTCATTATTGATGAACCATTCAGGCAATGGGGAATTGACTTTATCGGGACACTACATCCCCAATCAAGTGCCAGACATAGTTATGTCCTAACAGCAACAGATTACTTCACCAAATGGGTGGAGGCCATACCTGTCAAGAATGCCACTTCAGAGGTTGTTTGCAACTTCATCAAAGAAAATATCATTGTAAGATTTGGCATCCCACACAAGATCATTGTTGATAATGCTTCCAACTTCTCCTCATGGGAAGTTATCGGTTTTTGCTATGAATATGGGATAACCTTGGCCCATGCCTCAGATTATTACCCCCAAGGAAATGGTCAGGTAGAATCCAGTAATAAGAACTTAGTGACCATCATACGGAAGCTAGTTGATGAGAATCAGAGGTCATGGCACAAGTCGCTATATGATGCTTTGTGGGCAGACCACATTACTCCAAAGAGGTCTCTTGGTATGTCACCTTTTCAAGTATTATATGGAATCGACACCGAGCTTCCCATTTCTGTCAGAACTTCCTGCTCTACGCCTGGCACGAGTGATCGAAGATGAAACTTTCCAAAATTATCTTGAAAAGAGGATCATGTATCTAGCAGAGCTTGAAGAAAAAAGAGTAAGAGTGGTCGAAAGGATCACCGAACATTAGAATCAAGTCAAGAGACTGTTCGATAAAAAGACCAAGCAGAGAGATTTTCAGGTGGGAGATCTCATCCTTTTATGGGACAAGCGAAGAGAGCCAAAAGGCATGCATGGGAAATTTGATTCTCTATGGAGAGGACCTTTCAAGATCAAGCAGCTCAACAGAGAGAATAGCTTCTATCTCTCGTATCTAGATGGAACCGAGCTCCCGCTTCCCTATAGTGGGCAACATCTCAAAATATTCAGGAAGTAGAGCTTGCTCTCTTCTTTGTATAGTTTACTTTAAGTTGTGTGTTTGTTTTGTCATGTGTTTGCTTTTGTTGGTTGTGTGTTTTCCTTTTTGTCATCACCCTTGTTTTTGACTCTGTAACCCAATGGATAGGCACATGTTGATCTGGGGTTCTCTACCCTTAAGCTTCACTCAAAGATAGTCCCCAGAAAGAGCCAGTTGTTATCCTGTAAAATTGACAAGGGTAATTTTGTAGGTAACCATACCAAAATTTTGTTTTGGTTCCCCGCCAAGGTCCCTTAGCATTTGGAATGGCATAAAATCCCTTTCCGGAGAATCTAGTTTTTTGAACTTAGTCATTTCGGTCCTTTTTGGCTGGGCACAGATTTTGTTCATGCAACACCAAATGAATTTGCACCCCCTTCTATTCCTTTGGCACATCCTTTGGAGTGTCGACATTAAAATTGTTGCACCTCCCCATGTTGCACCCTTCTAACCTACGCTGTTGAGATAAATGTTGCCACCTTAAGCGGTGCGACACTAAAAATGTTGACAGTCCTGAATGGTGCGCCAAAGGCACAAGTAATTTCATGCTAACAGACGCATAACCGTGCCAAAGGGCACAAATAATTTCATGTTGGCATTCCATTTTGTGCGCCCTTTGAAAAAGGTTGGTGGCACATTTATTGCACCTTTTGCTATATATAGGTGCATCTGACCTGTCATTTTCACAATTGAAAAACACGTGAAAAGCTTTTTCTCTGCACCTGTCAGCACTCCTGTCATCCTTGTGTCACTTTACATCACATTCGTGGACCCCACATCATTTCTTCCAGTCTATATATTCCGGGTAAGTGGTCCTTGCTTTTCTTGTGGTTTTTGTTTGTTGGTTTTCTGTGTTATTTCTATGAGGTTGTGGTTGTTTAAAAATAAACAAATAAACCTAGGAGGCTCCCCCCAAAACCAGTTCCACCCTCCTCCCAGATCTGCTGGCCTGGAGGGCTTTGTCTCAAAAGTGAACCAAGATCCTCTTCGCTCTGTTCCCCTTCACTATCTAAATCTATGCTAAAGAGCCAAAAAACCACATGAACCAACCAGAAAGGAAAGAAAATCTTAAGTTATTATGAATCCAAACCCATGGCTTTCTCCATTGGCACAAACAAACTCACTGTTGCATAAAACACAGTCACGCAAAAGGGCACACTGTCCCTCCCTAAAGCACGTTTCTTCCCTGCGCCCTATCAAACTCTAAAAATACCTACATAAGGTGCAAGCACAATCCCACCTACACCACATGAATGTTATGCAAGTTCTTTCTGTGCCGCGCCAAAGGCTAAAACTAGCGCACCTCAAGTTAATGATACACCATTTAAACATGCACCCCATTGGTGCACCAAAACTAGTTTGCAACATGTTCCAGACCTACGCCATTGGCGCATCCTACTGCCATGCAAAACCAAAATTATTTGCACCCAGTTTAAACCTTTACGCAATGGCACAGGCACATATCTTTTAACATCAACACTACATGTTATGTGTAATACATCTTGCGCCTTGCACCCTTTGGCACTATTTTTTCTTCCTTGCAACACTCTGCATCAGTGCACCTTGCTTTTTCTGACCCTGTAGCCTACAGTATACCTGTGCCCTATGCCCCAGAGGCTTCTAAATTGCTAACTCTTCTTTCTGTAAAGATTTGATGGATAATATAACAGCTAACATGGCTCTTCTACGTTGTACTTTGCTCCTTCTTCTTGCAGATCAGAAACTAAACTCAGATTCACACATGTCTTCATCAAGCAAGAGACCAACCAAGTCAAAGGGTAAGGCTAAACTCACAGAAGAAGAAATGAAGTACAAGTATCAAAGGGTCAGGATGCCCGAGTCCCATGCAGAATGTGACTTAGACATCAGGGATGCCAAACTTGGCCACATTGACATGGAAGATTTTTGGGCCAGAACCAGGAGGGTCACAGGCAGTCCTTGGATGGAAAAATTGGTTGGCAGTGGTCTACACTTCACTGGGGGAATTCCCGTAAGCGTAGTAAATAATGAATTCATGATGGTGGTGGCCCGCTGCTATAATAAAGACACAAGGTGTGTCGAGAATGAGAAGGGTGAGGTTATAATCAACCTCACTGCCCGGCACTTTGAAATCATGTTGGGTATCCCCCACCACCGGCACTTTGTGGCCATGAGTCAGGAAGACTGCATAAAGGCATGGGATGAGAATGAGGACAAATGCATGCAGCTCATGAATGAAGTATATCTGAAAGAATAAGAAGGTAATAACCAGGTGGCCGTAGGTTATTCATCGCAGTGAACTTTTCAGAGGAGCTGAGTGACACCATTACCTTCCTGAGTAGGGTTTTTGGGCTTCCTGATGCCCATTACTTCCACAAATGGATGCTCAGGTATCTGGAGACAATGAACAAAAATGTGCCTGATCAGTGTTTGAAGTGGGCAGAAATCATCAGTAGCACCATCTCTGAGTAGCTCCAACAACTCTCAACAATGAGGAGGTTCTACATGAACTCCTACGTGGTCTACGCTACTACCTCTGAGAGAGATTATCCAGCACTGAGCCGATGCGGGGTATGGCCCCAGGTGAAAATATATGAATATTATCCAGAAGTTGAGACTGGAGAACAACATCCCACAGTTCAGCAAGATCAACGATGCCTTCTTCTACGACATCATCTACCTATTGAGGCCCAATATGACTCACGGTCAGATGACCAAGAGCATAGTGACTGCAACAGAGAAGTGGGGGGCGTTATTTACGTAATTCCCCACTTTTACTTATCTTAGAGCCACCAACTTCTTGGGGGAGCCCACCAAGTTGCCAAGATATGCAGGCCCTAAGCTGATCCTATTGGAGCTATCCAGACAGCTCATCACATATCATGAGAAGTGCCTGAAAAGAAAGAAGGGTGGAACTCCATTCCCCCTCACAGGTGGGCAGGTACACCTGCACTTCTCACACCAAAGCCCAGGAAATGTTTGCAGAACTGGAGCTGCTTAACTTGAAGCATAATTTCCCGGCAAGGCCGACCTTTGATCCATGAAATTACCTCCCAAAGGCAAAGCTCGATCCGATCCACGTCCCACAGATCGAGGATATCTACATCGACCTGTATCACGAGGTCAAGCTTAGAAGAAAGGATCACTCCCGCCTGGCCTTAGCAGAGATCATCCAGTATGGTGTGGCCATTGTCCCGAAAGGTTTCCAAATGACTGATCAAGAAGTTGATCAGGTCTATCTAGATATGGACGAGGGACAACTGGCCATTTGCTGAGATAGACAGAACAAAGGCACCTCAGACTATTGAGGAGAGGGTAAAAGGCACTTTGCAGTGCACAGAACATTGGTGCAGGTTTAATGGTCTCATCTACCTTGGGGTAGACTTCACCACGTCTCCCTTAGGTAATGCACCTACTAGGCCAAAGCATTTTCCAAAGGGAAAAGGAAAAGACAAGGAAGGGGAATCAAGTGCTACTCAAGAGCAAGCTCCCGAGAGTCCTCCTTCCACCACCCAGGAACAGGTTGTAACCCTGGTATCTCCAGAGAAAGAAGCAGGCGGTAAGTGTTCCAACAGGCACATCCACTCAGGATGTTGCCACTGCTGTAACCACTAAGGTTCCCACCATCCCATCTCCCACTCCTCCTTCCCCTCCTCATGTCACTCAAGCAACCATTCCTCTAGTTGTGTCTTCTCCCCCATCTTCTACTGTTCCCCCTTCCTCTTCCTCCATCTTCTCTTCCCTCGCAGAGTTGTCCCCCAACATTTCTTCCCTCATCTCTCAGATCCCTTCCACCCCCATGGTTTCCTCTCCTACATTGACTCCTACCCCTATGAGCATTGGAGATTCGGCTTCTTTATCAATGCCTGCCGCCAAGCATCTCGACACATTTCCCCTTGTTCACTGTAGCTGCCCCTTCTTCTGCCATCGTTCCCTCTTCTCCCTCTGGTCCCACTCCCTTAAGTCCAGCATGGATCTCCCAACACCTGAGCCAGCACAAGAGGAAAGTCCCCATTACACCTATGGAATTCTCTGTCATTCCAACAAAAGGAGCTAAGAAGATCAAAAGCCAATAACCTGCTTCTCTCAGAGTGCCTCAGGTGAAAGAGTAATGGAGATCACGCATACCTCGATCCCACAAAGGACAAAAAGGATCTGTCTCCTACAGATTATACAGTGACACAGGTCACAATGGGAATGTCCTCTGAAGAGCCTACAAGGAGAGGCCCTATCTGCTGTGGATGCCCTTTGCAAGAAGCTCTCAGGAAGCAAAGGAAGAGAAGAGGATACTAAAAGAGCAAAATAAACATCTTCTCCAAGCCCTGTAGAAAATGGGCAGTGCACCTCCTACAATTGCCACTGAAACTCCTGAGGCCCTTAGTCAGGAAAATATAAACGAATACACCAAGATTGGTGAACAAGGCATGGTAGTATCTGCCTGGAGAGACCAAATCCTCAAGGATAGTGAGGAAGTAATTGTGAAGTTCACAGAGCTATATCAGAATATTGGTCAGGCTAACAAGGAACTCTAGGTGATTGCAGGGACCTATCTCCAAAGAGTTGGACCATGCTAGGTTACAACATGAGACATTCCAGAAGATGCTCGACTGACCTAGTCGATGATTTAGTTAAATTCGGAGTCTTCGATCACCCCAGAGCACCCAACAAAGTCCTTGCTACTTTGGACTACCGGGTCGATCAGATGGAATTCGTCTTGGAGAAAATTGACAAAGTTAAGGAGGAAGCCTTGGATGTAATGCATCGAATGGAGAAAATTGTCCTAAGGATGTCTCCAGGCTTGCTCACTCCATCATACACCTTGAGGAAGGCAGATGAAACCATTCAGATCTTCAAAGAGATCGTCTCGCAAGGGTTAGGGCCAGAAGCTACTTTTGATGCGGAATCCATCAACAACCTTCTGGCCTGCCATGATTTCATGGGATACCTGATGGAGGTAGGTAATGAGTACTTCAAGCTCCTAGAAAAGACTCAGAGATGAACGGGAGACTTGTGAAGTCATCGGCGATCACACCAAGGGTCCTGCCCAGGATCAACTTCAACTGATGATTAGCAAATTCATGGAGTACCGGGCCCAATTTCACATTTCCTCTCTTGAGCAGAAGCAGGATACTCCCTTCTAGCCGCGAGACGACGACTAATAGCCTTCCTCCTCTTGGCTTTCTTTTTTTGTGTAATATTTAAAAGTATGTTGGCACAAATGATGACATCATCCATGTTGCACCATGGGATGTTGTTATCCACCAAGTTGCCCAAAGTCAACAGTTGACTTTTAGATATTTTGTAAATATTTTGTAATTAGTTGTTGGTTTCTTTTTGCCTTCTCTCTCCTTCTCCTTCTATATATACTTGAATATTTGTTGTATTCAAGGTGGTGGACATTTTTTAGATAAAAAATAGAAGTGAGAAGAAAAGGCTTTGTACTTTTTGTAACAGAAGAAAACATTAATACAAATATTAATACTTTGTGTTGAATACATGTGTTATGTGCATCTGATCTTTCTTATGTCAGATCTGTGTGTTTATTCTGTTAGATCTATCTCTACTTTTTTGTCATTTGTTCATCAGTATTGCTTTGTTCGTTTATGCAAGTAGGTTTGGCTCTGTTTACTACCAGCCCAAAACATAAACCCTCTGACCTTTCTGCTTTGGAATTCATTTCTTTTCTCCCTTCAGATCTATCCTATCTCCTCTCCTCACTTCATTCCCTTCTTTTCACAGTCAGAAATACCCCAACTGGGATGAGATCCCAAACCCCTGAAGGCAGAATACTGTAGGACTTGCGCAGATTCCTGCTGGTAGAATAGCAATAAACCAGTTTCACTTTGCTGTCTCAAAGAGAGGCTATGCCTTGCATACTGTTGGCTCGTCTATCCATAGATCCGCCCAACCGATAGATTTTCAGCCCAACATAACCATGTCTAATAACTCTACTATCATGCATAGAAAACGCATAAAGGGTTGATGTTGTGGCCACCAAGAAGACCCTATACCTATAAAGAGGATGTGCATGGTAGAGATTATGATGGGCAACAAGAGCAACAAAAATAATAGCAGCTCAATAATGCCAACAATAAAACTAGTTATAATTAGCAATAATAGTGCATATGTAAGTACCAAGATAATAGTGCAAATATTATCACAAAAAAAATGCTTAACACATACAAACATGGGACGCTCACAATGTCAAAACACAAATAAGGCCCTTAGGCCACAATCAGAATAGAAAATAATTAACTTTACACATAACTAACAAGCATGTATAGAAAACAAGAGTATCATAATGTGATGAAATGCCATAACAAGTGATATATAGAAATGTGTGAAACAACAACTGTCAAACACTACACAAGACCCATGGGTTAGTCCTGAATTAATGTGAATTAAATTAATTAAATGTTATTTTTAGAGTAACTATTATTCATAATGATGTACAAATGACCATGTATAGTGAGATCTAAGAAATAAACAAGGAATGATGTAAAACCCAAAGCAAGAAGGAGAGATAAGAGGGACTTAAGTGATTTATGAGTGAACATGAAGTGATACGGGTTGGTGAAATATAGGAACATGCTTAGAAGAGTGTTGTAGAGGCTTGCTGGAGGTTTTAAAATCTAAAACTGCACAAGATAAGAGCGCTCGTGGGATGGCAGGAGCACCCATTCGTTGGTGTCTATGTAAGTGCTCTGGATTTGATCTTTTCTGTGTGAGATAAGCTTCATTGTTGGTCCTTGTTTGTCACTTCAAAATTCATTGTATGATCTATGACTATACCTATAACATGCAAAAAAATAAGTTCACACGCACATGCCCACAAACCACATCAAACCTAAAAAGGAAAATGCAGAATGGGGAGTCGGACTAGCCTCGATGGTCACCTGAAGAGTAAAATTATGATCGAGCATTGCACTACATCTCAAACTCCACGTGGTTCTTGTGTGTGTTGTGTGTGGAAATGATGCCCTAGGATGCCCTTGTGCAAGTTTCACCAATGATAACAGGTTAGATCTAGAATGTAAAAAATGTATAGTATGTGTGGACATAATAGAATAAAATTCCCCTTCATATGCTACATATGCAGAGGTATGTAGCCCTTGTCCTTGAATGGATTGTTAGATAGATGTATTTGATGCTCTTGTTCCTTTGAATGCAAGCTTAGGTGGTAGTGTGTGATGCTTAGTGTTTGGTCCCTCATTTTGAAAACATAACTATTTATTTATATGTTTCCCTTGTTTGAATTTTGTAATTGAAAACTAAAAGGTTTGAAAGGAATGAAAAGAAGATTATTCCAAGCCGCGATCTCAAATGATAATAGCACACCACATTAGATTTGCAAGACAAAAGAGCTAAAATATCACATATGGAAATCCATCATAATCCATAATGCTCAATACATTACAATAGAATGACTTTCATTATTCAATAAGAAAGATGTACATATAGGAGGAGGGAAGTGCAACTACTACCTACATCAGTGGTGAAGAATTCCCACTAACAAATACTGGTAGTTAAGTTAACTCTGAAAGACTAGTAATCTAACTCCACATAACTGAGAAGCTAACTCAACACAACTAGTAAGCTAACTCCACACAACTAGTACACCTAAGCAAGCTAACCCAACAAGTGTAGGGATAACACAAGTGTAAGAATTATCCTAATAAATAAATAAAAGGATAAATAATAACCAACACTAACACCCTCCTGTAAGCATAGCTTAGGTGGGTGGAAAAGAAGGTGGGTCCCGGAAATAAGGCCTGATGAGGTACCCACGTACAATAACTGAGAAAATTGGACACCGCAAGGTACCCAAAACCAGTAATAACAAAGTAGAGAGAGCAAAATCTTGCTGCAAGATATCCTCAGAAGCTCGGCTCCAAAAACTCTATACAATACTAAAGAAGTGTGGCGCACACTATGGTTTGAATCCACTGCTCGATCATATAACTCAAAAATAACTAACACTGGGCTTAACCAGAATAGCTCCATTCAAGGAGATTGTCAATGGAGTGATGTCGAAAATGAAAAAAACATCAAACATAATTTGATCAACTACTACAATTAGGTGTGCCACGATCCAAGAACAACCAAAGAAACAAGGCAAGGTCGTAGATCAAGCCATAAATCAAGGAAATAACTAGTCATCAAAGAACTAATCAAGACCATAGATTTAGGAGAGAACTAGACATCAAGGATCTAGTCAATACCATAGATCAAGGAAAGAACTATACCTAACAACTAGATAATATCTCCTAATATCTAAATAAGATAAAAGAAATATCCACACACATAAGTGGGTGAGGATAAATACAATAAAGGTAAATAAAGTAACTAGGTGAACATGAGCTAAGGTAAATACCTACTCTAACAAGGTTGGCCCAAAGTAGTAAAAAGCAATTAAGAAGCGAAAGGTGTCTAAAAGGATAATAAAAAGGTAAAGAGGGACAAAAGCATCTGACGCCAGTGTCCTGACTAGGCACTAGTGTCTAAAGACATAAAAATAAAACAGTTAAATGTCAACAAGAGTGCAAGATGTATAAAGCCAATAAAAGTGCAGAAGAACAAGTAAAAGGCTAAAGGGAGTTGGTCAATTACTACTTTTCTTACTTAGGAATCATGTAAATGCTAGAATGATTTTAGGACCTAGAAATGTACCCAAGTACATAGATTTTGTGACTACACTTTGCCCCCACTTTATGTTATTGAGTGAATGCTCGATAACATAAAGTAATCAAAAGATGAGAACCTTATGATCTTGTAGAGAGTGTGGTGAATAATGTGCCAAGTGGACAAGTGAAGCGTGAAGAGATCATAATGTGAAATGTGAAGACTAGGAAAAGTGGAGTGGACCTTAGGGGTGAAGCATATGTGTAGCTTATACCTCTTGTTGTGCTTGTATTTTCTAATGCAGGTTACTTCTTAATTTCCTATTTCACTTCCGGATGGACCTATAAAAAAAGAGCAAAAAAGTAGTCAAAGTCTTATATGTGAAAAATCAAAGCAATGCATATATAACCAAGTGTAAAAGTGTGTAAAAGAAAAGTGTGCACTTGATCCGTATAAGAGTGTAAAAGATAGAGAATTGTCTTGATTTGCTGAATTTACTGTTGATGAGTTTTTTGGGTGATCTCACACCAAAAGCGAGTTTTTTGGGTGATCATCTACACCACGTTTTTTAGGAGATCTCACGCCAAAAGCGAGTTTTTTGGGTGATTTCACACCTTGAGTTTTTCCAGGAGATCTCACGCCAAATGCGAGTTTTCCCTAGGAAATCATCCAACCACGGGAGAAGAATGTTGGGGAGAGAAGTCTAGTTTTATTCCTCTCATTTCATGTATGCTTCCTGAATGAGCACCATTGCAGATGGTATGTCTCGTGTTGTTCCGTATTGTCCAACTGATTTCTAGAAGATAGAATGCATTCTTTATCTACAGGCAAGTGCATGCTATTTTAGAATGGCTACACAAATTGTTGTAAATTGTGATGTACTGAGAAATTTTCTATTTTTTCCCTTGGGACATTAGCGCCCAAATGTTAGTGTTTGGGATCTGGGCATTAGTGTCTATACTGTCTATGAATTCCAAGTCTTATTATGGATTGTTATGTGATTGTATGCTTATTTTGTTTATATATTGTGTTGATTTGAACTATAGCTCTAAGTTGTTGTAGGGGTTGTTTTTTCACCCAATGTATGCCCCCTCCAGTTTGGGGTGCATGTGGCAATTTGTAGGATAATGCGGCCCAAAGGAGAAGACTTGATGTTGATCAGAAATGGAAACCTATGGGGGGGTAGGGGATGTGAATAATCAGAATCCAAGGCACATGTAAGCAAAGTAGGCTAGTACAAGTGTTAGTATAAAAAGTAGCTGTACATGCAATATAAAACAACCCTTTGTAAGCTAAGATGCAAGTGCGCAAACAATATTCCTTCCAGATCGCAAAAATCAGGTTTCATACATGGGACACCACTTGCTGAAGACAGCCTTCAATGAAACCATACAGTGATCACGCAAGACATAGGGCATAGCCCACAAACAATAACATGCAATAGAAAATAAGATCAAGTAAAGTGTGACAGATAACCATGGTTTGTAGAAAGTCTTGCAAGGAAAATGCTACACATGAAGCAGCCGTTAGCATGTTATAAAGATAAATAGTATGTAAAAGTGTTTAAAAATCCATAGTGAAAAGTAAAGTAACTATAATGAGAAGTATTGAGTAATAGAAATTGTAATGTGTGGGAGTAGTAAAAGTAGATGTCCTTAGGAGCCTCTGGCAGGACTGGCAAGGGAGTTAGTGTTGGGAATCTTGCATCATGTAATAGAGTTATAAGAGATTTGCATTCACTTCTAGATACCAAGTGAATGCGCATGTGTATATAGGAAAAAATAATAAAATATTGAATATCCATCTAGCATAGTAAACAAAGTGCAACATATAAGTCAGTAAAAATAAGCAAGAGTAAATGCAACCAAGCCCTCCTTTAGTATGTCTACCCATTTACCGTCATCATATGGACCATGCATTGTCCCTTCATCAGAACAATCTCCACCCCTAAGTGGATCCCCTGTCACTTTGATGTACAATCAGGTTAATCAATTTATACCCCCTCAGCAGTAATGAATAGAACCGTAAATGAAAATGCATCATCAAGACCTGGTACAAATGTTTGTACAAAAAATATGTGCTTACTTCTTCAATGTAGTCACATTATATCATGCACTTTAGGTACATTTATTTAGTCATGGTCTTATACTACTATTTAGAAGGTTCTTGAGTGAATAAATTACTAATTAACCCCCATCCTTTGGCCATCTTGTTTATTTGCTATTTTGTAATCATTGTGAACCTATTGCACCACATACTTACCCAATCTATTTTTATGACATTCCGCATAATTTTAGCACTCGGCTGGGGTGCCAACTAGTCACCATGGTCCAAATCAGGGGTACCTGTTCCAATCTAAAAATGTTCCTGCTATTTTTTGGGAACTCTTCTAGCCATTTGATCATTTCTATATCTTTCTTGTGGTTAGCCTTTTCAGGGTTGATTATGAAATTAGAGACAAGATAACCCTATAAATATAAATTTATGAGACCATAATGAGGGACCTAGCAATAATCACTACTATCATCCACCTATATTTGCATCCATCAAAGGAATCTAGAGCTTATTTACATCCATCTAGCTTCATCACAAGGGATAATGACTGGTCCATATAGCTTCATCATCAAGGCACAATGCTAGGACCATCTGCATCACACTTCATATGAGGGAGGGATTCTATTCTATTACAATGCACACTATTATATTACATTTTCTACATTTAGGTATTGCATGTTACTTTCACAAATTGCGATTAGCATAAAAAAACCTAGGGAACAACATGCACACACTCACCAGAACTACATCCGGGTCCAAAATGTAGTGAAACAATCACTTAGTGAAGTCCAATATTGTGGGAGTTGAGGTCAGTATCCGACCCATTCATTTGCATTTATTTGTTTTTCAGGGTTTTGATACTTCCTTTTGGTATTTTGTAGGTTATTTCTTCCATCGTTGGGATCATTTTCGAAATTCGACACAATACAGGAAGAGAGTTACATGTGACAAACAAAAAAGGGATTCAAAAGTCATCTTTGGGACCCTATAAAGACCAAGTCTTTGTACCTTTTTCCTAGACCAAGGCACCATTTTTTCTTACCAGGGTGCTCTCGTGGGCACCTTGAGTCCTCTCCCATGCGCTCCCTAGTCCAGCCACATCACTCTAGATCTATCACTTCTACGTGACTTCTGACACATTTGTATCCTCCTCCTAGTTTCTACAACAATCTCTGTTTGTCACTGTAACATAGTCTGAGTAGGCATATGAATACTAACTAAGCTCGTTTCTTCCCTTCTCTCTTGCACATTAGGGTTTAGTATTCCATTTAACATACTTAGAATAATTAGCATACTCCTTTATTCACATTTCATTTTTCATAGTACTAGGAGTTCATAGCTTAGATTAACTATTATATGACTACATAGTTCCTATTTAATTTTAGTTATTCATCTTAGTGAACCCGACACACTTATTCAATGATTTTAGTGATCTTGACCTTCAAATTCCATTTTCTATTTTAGGGATTATTCCTCTCTTCACCATTTCTCACTCTCATGGGGAGTTTACTGAAGCTCAATCTTAATTCTATCAACAATCATACCTTGTTGAGCATCCCCAAGATCTAGACTTTACTTTTACATGTTATCTTGTGAGGAAGTTACACATCATGGCTGAACCTCACCATTCTTCCATGTAGCCATGCCCACTTCTTCGTTCCTACTGAACCAGTTGTTTCTACTCTTTCTCAACATCTTTTTACCATCCCCGTTTCTATCCCTAATCCTACCAATCTTCTTTAGATCACACTCTAGTTTCTCATGTATGACAGGTATCATCTATTAGATACTCAAGACTTAACTTCTCTTTATCATGACCTTCAAGTCTCAAATTCATAAGCTACAACATGCCAACTGCCATGCATAACCATCATTGGATCTATAGATTCCACCTTATTATTGCATACTCCATTCGCTCCCACCATTTCTACTTACCCACTTCCTGCCTAACTTTTTCACCCCTAAGCTTCCAATCTTCAATGGTCATGGGGACCCACAGGAGCATCTTATAGACATTTCATGCTAGCTTGTCTTGACTTTGCAAGTGATTATCATATCCTTTTAGCTAAGATGTTTCCTTGTAGTCTCCATGATTATGCGAAGTGCATTGGTTTTATGACTTACCTGTTCACTCGGTCACCTCCTTTAAACATCTAGTTGATGCATTTCTTACTCATTTTTCTATCAATATAGACTCCAAAACTCATATGCTCAACTAGCACAACTAAAACAGGGATCCAAAGAACACCTAGCCAATTATGTTTTTAGATGTCTAATGTGCTAGTGGACTTTAAAGGTCAATATTTATTCATTCAGAGTATCAACCTGCTATTCCATGAAAGTGTTCTCTTTGAAACCTCCCCTTTGTTTGACAACTTTTTCATACTCTTAAGCTTTGTGAAACTAAACTCTTATCCATAGGAAAGATTAAATATTAGGAGAAAACATCATCATCCACTCATTTTTAGAACAAAACACCATACAAGCCATCTACGACTAATCCAACCAACACCAAAGTTACAGTCAATGTATTCATTCCCCCTAAAGAGGTTTAATCACCACCTCCTCGGCATGCGTTTACTAACTTTCCTATGGCCCCATATCTCATATTGCAACAAATTCTTGAGAGAAATCTTATCACTCTCCCTCCACCACTCGAATTGGATCCAACATGACCAAAAGGTAGGAATCACATCAAAAAAATTAGATGTGACTATCATAGATGTGTACAACATTCTACAAATCGATGTTTCAAGCTCCGCACAATCATTTAAGACCTTATTGATAACAAAGAGCTTGAATTTATGGAACCTATGGACTCTGCACCAGCCAATGACAAGGGAAAACTCAAATTCTTTAATAATCAATCCCAATAGCATGGAAAAGAAAGCATCATGCTCTTCTTCTAATCACACATACCATGCAGTGTCTCCTCCTGCTTCATGGGATCTTGACTTCTTAGTTGCACATATTGATGCTTCATAACTGATCATCTCTTTCTATCATCACAATTATCATGCAAGATTCACATCTAATCACTTTCATATTCATGCATCTCTTGGTTCAAACATCATCAATAATACTAGCGTTGACCCTTTGTGGCCCATTAATGCATGTTTTATCCTGCTTATTAAGGATATCGTTTACCCTCTATCAAAAATTTAATACCCTATGAACAAACCCTTTGGTGTTGTTAAAATACATGTTACATTTGGTCCTATTATGATAATCATACCTTTTCTCATTGGAAACACTGTTGACAGATGTGACATGCTTCTCAGTCTCATTTGGATTCATCGGTCTCAATCTATCATCTCTATAAATCACTTGAGATTCAAATTCATTCACAATAATCATGTTATTTCTATTGATGGTGTCCCTACATCTACTCCATAGTCATCATATTCTCACACATCTTTTAGCACACCACTTACATCATATAACATAACACATTCTATGTTATTAAAAGCACAATCTTCTCCTAGTTCACCTACTCGCGCATTATCTACACGACCTCACCACTCCACTAGTCTTACACATAGGTATAGAACAATTCCTAGGACATTTACTACATCTCAACATAGATCACCACCTTAGTTTATTCCATGTGGGTGTCCATCACCTTCACAATCAACATCATGTAGATCCCGATCACCAACACATTTTTCTATGCCAAGATATTCCTCATATATTCATCCATCACATGCACATAGGCTTCATTCACCAACACAACGTATATCTACTATACCACCACTATTAGAGCATGGTCATACTCTTTCTTCACCACATAAATCAGATGGAGGAATTTTTTCCTTCACTATAATTGGATAGTTCATTCACACACACTTGGGGGCATAACATATAACACATCCCCCCACCATATTACCATTAGTGCATCTATCATCTTTGCATTATCATACATCTATCTCATAGCTTATCCATACTCATCACACGTTTTAGCATCATCATTACCTGATGAAAAACTCTTATGCTTCGGTTCACACTTGACTGTTGAGGGCATAATACACGTGAACCCCACACACTCTACCATAAGTACTACACACTGTGTCTATTCACACATCATGCATATTACATCATATGTTCTATATTTAATCTACATCATTTTGACTTTTACACATCTACATGTTAGATGTCATACTAGTCTTCATAATACATGTGTCACACTACTATTTTCCTTATATCTAGCATTACATACTATTCAACCTACATACTGCATACTACATAGCACACACTACCTACACACACTGCATTACATACTATTCATCATGTATTACAAATTTCTTCACATCATATGGTTTTCTATTATCATCACGCATCCTACATCATATTTTATGCATTGCACTCACTACCCTATGACACACTTCAGTTCTTCGGTCCATACTCGACTACTGAGGGTTTAAAAATAAAACGGATCTTATCATACTTACACGATCATCATTTGACCTCCCATCATGCGACATACCTAGGTTAGTGACATATGATTTGGGCTAAATGGTCACATATTCCTTCATCTTATAATGTTATACACTTTAGGCTGTATAACCACTCCCTCTATTCATCTTATAGTGATATACTCCTTAGGATACACCATCACTCTTTCGATCATCTTGTCATGATATATTTTTTGGCTATAAGGCTCACGTACACATCATATCTAGGTAGCATATCATCAATACACATACACATTCATCATAGCGCGCTAGACATGACACACATTTTGACCATTTCTTGATGATGTACTCTCATTTATGGTTCATTCTTGACTACTGAGGGGGAAACCAAATGAACCTCATTTTGTACATTTCCATTCACTCAATGGAAGGTGACTCCTATAATTCCATCTTACATTCCATTCCACCCATCCACATCATGCTACATATCCTGGTTGGTTTTATTCTTTTTACATTTTCTTGTATATGTTCGTTTTATTACAGATGCTAGTTAGATCTCTTGTATGTCATTTATCTATACCATACAAACATGTGAATTCATGCCTTTGATTAGTTGTGATCATAGATATAGGTCTTTTGCACCTAGTATAAATGCTCTCCTTCTACGCATCCTACATTTTTCACTGGGGGCATCCACATTCGTCTATCGCATATGTTATTCTTTCATTTTGTACTTAGCACTCTATATTAAATGGTTATACATACTTTTGACATATTGGTTATCTTTCTAACATTCTAACAGTTGCTTCATGTGCAACAATTTTTCTGAGGATTACTTAATTCCATGGTTATCTGTTGTATATGCTTGTTTGTCTATTATTTACTATTATATGCGGGCCTTACCCTTTGTTCAGTGTGCACACTTGTTTTTTTTATGTGGCCATGATGGCCTTGCATGTCTTGTGACATCATGAGTGATGTCCGATGTTTTTATACCACTTTTGTGTCTTACTTCATCTTCTTGTGTGTTTACATTACTATATTGCTTGGTATATTTTACACTATTTTTGAAGCTTATACATTGCTATTTACATGCATGCTTGTTCATACTAACACTTATTTTGGCTAGCCTCTTGTTTATGTGTGCCTTGGTTTCTACCAATTGCTTTCCCTTCCTTCTGTAGGGTAGAGATCATGCAATTGGTCCTCTTTAGGGGCCATATTATCCTATCAGAAATTTCACATGTGCCCCCAAAGAGGGGGGCATCATTTAGGGTTTACATGCTATAAAACACTTATACATCGGTTCAATTCAGTGTAGTTTCCGCCCTTGGCATTGTGGGTTATACAGGGAGTGGGTTCTGACCAGTATATGAACCATGTAAATAGATGATTTAACAAGACATGGTTGTCCTTAGAATTCTGGGGAGTAATTATAGGTTATAGGACACAATGGGTTTCTTCTTTACACTACTTAATCCAGTGGTGTCGGCTTGCCCAAAAAACTAGGAAGTACAGAGATATCTTCATACATGTTTAGGGAAGCAATTAAATGTAGGAGGATATAGCGGAATTCCTATACTTCTTTGGCCTATGGCATCGAAACGCCCAAAAAAACTGAGGAAAAGATATCCTCTTTCTACACCCTTTCTCTCGTCCCAGATCAGGTGCACATGTTCCATTTTTCATTTACGTATTTCACATTTACATAGTCTTATACATGTGTCTTTTACATGCGTTTTTTAACATATATACATGCATATTTGTCTTCTTGATCATCTTCTCCTTGCATGTATGACTGTATGATAAGAAATTAAACAACAATAGCAAAAATTACATCAACAACAACATTTTTTGGTAGCACACACCTCATACTAACATGTAAGTACATCACACAAATCAACAGCTACACACACGTTTCTATCCTAGGCTCACTCTCATCACTCTTTTCTATGCTTTTACATATTTAGTTTCCACGCTCCATCATCTTTTTGTCACTCCATCCTTTATCTAGTCCTTCAGTATGTTTTCTACATCACAATATATGGACATCAGGTATGCATCTTTGTCTACTTTATGTTACTGAGCATTCCACTCATCAACATAAAGTGGGGTCAAATATAGACACTAAATCACACACTTTGGGTATTATTTAGTATCGGTATTATATTACTATTCATATGGTTTTTGAGTGAAGAAAGTACTAATTAACCCCCATCTTTTGGCCATTTTTTTGTTATCTGTCGCCATTCCCGACCTTCACCACATACTTTCCCAAAAAAATTCTATCGTTATGTGTTATTTTGCACTTGACTAGGGAGCGCACGCTAGTACTGGGGCGTTAACAGGTGCCCTAGTCCCATTTAGGGCGCCCTGATCCTTTTTACACTTTCCCGCCACTTTTTGGGAACTTTCTAGCCATTTGAGCATATAATATTTTTGGTGGTCAGAATTTTTGGGGTTAATTACGAAATTAAAACAAGAGAACCATATAAATATTAATTTATGAGACCATAATGAGGGACCACACACTAGTCACTACTATCATACCGGTAGATTTACATCCATTAAAGGCATACACAGTTCATTTTCATCCATCTAGCTCTATC
The DNA here is from genome assembly GCA_019776745.2 of Taxus chinensis. NCBI lineage: Eukaryota > Viridiplantae > Streptophyta > Pinopsida > Cupressales > Taxaceae > Taxus > Taxus chinensis. The sequence goes on along the minus strand of CM034153.1, from coordinate 674,467,493 downwards.
ATAAGGGACAAGGTTGGTTCATTTACATCACACATCATAGGAGGGAAGTGTATTCTTTTCCATCCACCATTTTATTACATTTTCTACACATAGTTATTGCTCGTTACTTTAAAAAAGTGTGACTAGCACAAGAGAACCTAGGGCATGATTCACACACACACACACACACACAAAACTACATCGGGTCTGAAATGTAGTGTAGCACTTAGTTAGTAAGTCCACCATTGTGGCCGTTAAGGAAAGTCTGACCCCTTAATTGGATTTTTTTCTCTTTAAGGGTTTGATGCTTGTTTTGGGGTTTTATAGTTCTATCTTTCATGATTGATCATTGACAACATTCAGCATAGAGAAATGAGTTACACATGACAGAAAATGAGGAATTCATATCATCTTCCAACCCTATAAGTTTGGTTTCTAAACCTCTTGCATAGACCAGGGAACCCAAAACTCAGACTAGCATGCCTATAGGGGCCTTGATCCTCTCCCAAGTGTCCTAGTCCATCGAATTGATCAAATAGACACTTATTGGGACTTTGGCATAGTCGTATCCTCCTATTTTTCTAGCCATCTCTGTGACACAATCCAACAAGCACATCAAATCAACTAAGCTTCTTCCAACCCTTCTTTGTATATTAGGTTTTTCATTTCTACTTCCTTAGTTACTTGGGTCACTTTCCATATTTATCTATTACTTTTATTTACCATTATTTAGTGTTATTCCTAGTTTAGATTAACTGTCATTATTCCACATTTTAGTTAATCAGACACAAAGTGTAGAGTGTGAAGGCGTGAGTAAATGAGTGAGTGTTTGAACGTGTCAGTGTGATGAGGTCCATTTGAGATGTATACCCTCAGCAATCGAGTATGGATCAAGAAACTAGAATGTTTCATAGGGTAATGATCACAACGTATAGAAGTGGATGTCAAAAATATACATCGTGAATGTGTCGAGTAGAAGTTGCATAGAAAGAGATGAATGTGTGAGGCGTAGAATGTATAAATTGCATTGTGGGTAATGTGTCATGTATAGCATGTGATGTGTAATGTGTGAGGTTCATGTGCATAAGATGCCCTCAATACTCAAGTGTGAACCACAACACAAGATTGCATCATCAATAAATGATGATATAAGCATGTATCAAGATGTATATGCAAACATATACATGTGAAATGAATATATAAGACGCATGTCGATGCTAGGGGGTAGAAATAGGTGTGATGCCCCCAAATATGTGGTGATGTATGTGATATATGATAAAATTAAAGGATGAAGGTCCTCTACTTGATGCTTGTAGTGATGAAGGTGTGTGACAATGCTCTAAGAGTGGTGGTATATGCAATAAATGTTGCACACATGAATGAAGTCAATATACATGCAACTGATGAGCATATGGTGAGTACCTTTGTGTAGCAAAATGTGGAGGTGATGAAGACATATGTGAAGCAGAGTGTGGAGGTGATGGATGCTTGTATGTAGGTGAGTGTGGAGGTGATGGACACCTTCATGGAGTGAAATGAGGTGGTGAAGTATGCCTAGATATAGGAGTTGTCCTAGTGATGGACCTAGAATTGATGTACTAGACTAGTAGAGTGATGAGACCACATAGGTCATGTGTGAGAAGGAGAGCTAGGAGCGGATTTTTCTTTAGGTTTGATAGGCCATGGGGAACTATATGGACCAGGTGATGCAATGGAAACCTCAAAATGGGATTGTGACCATGAAGTAGATGAAGGCACACCATTGATAGAGATCACTTGATAATTTTGAATGATCTTCAAATGTAAGTGATTCATGAAGATAATAGACTAGGACCTGTGAATCAAATTGAGACCTAAGAGCATGTCACACCCTTCGATTGATTGTGCTAAAAGGAAGGGAACAATCTTGGTGAGAGGACCGACAATAAATTAAAGCTTGACGACCTGATATGAGTTATCTATTAGATATGAAATTTGTGAGAGTGGATAGCCAATAACAACAAGAAGTGGAACAGAACATGCACTGATATGCCATGATGGATCAACTTTGATGTTATTGATGGGGACAGATACAATATGTAATTTTTAGAGTAGGTATTTACCTTAGCTCATGTTCACCTAGAGATACATTATTTACCTTTATTGTATTTATCCTCACCCACTTATGTGTGTGGATATTTCTTTTTATTTATTTAGATATTAGGAGATATTATCAAGTTGTTAGGTATAGTTCTTTCCTTGATATATGGTATTGACTAGTTCTTTTCTAGATCTATGGTATTGACTAGATCCTTGATGTCTAGTTATCTCATACATCTATGGACTTGACTAGTTCTTTCTATGATTTATGGCTTGATCTACCACCTTGATTGGTTCTTAGATTGTTATTCCTTGCTTATATAAGCAAGGTCCATTCTCATTGTATTTCATTGAGTTCCATAATAATATATGATATTGCTACTCATTTGTTTACAAAGGTTTATGTAAAGTTATTCTGGTGAATTGCTTTCATCTTATTGATCACGATATTTGATTAGCATCTATGTTCTTGGCTTGGCACAATCTAGGTTATCATTTCTTTTATGGTATCAGAGCTACATGATTTGTCGTCACACCAAAATCTCAAACTGATGGTGGAGAGGGATCTCATCATGTTAATCAGTTGCTACGACCAATACCCTCCCACATGATGGAGTCGGGTATACACCCAATCAGGCCCAAGGACATATTAAGAGGAATTGACATCGAGAATTTCCCGGGAGGTCACCCTTCCCAGAACTACTCGGGGGGCGGCACGCTTAACTACCTAGCTCTGATACCATGAAAGGAACGATAAGAATATTGTTCCAAGCCGCGATCTCAGATGATAATAGCACATCACATTAGATTTACAAAGCCAAAGAGCCAAAATACCATATATGGAAATCCATCATAATCCATAATGGTCAATACATTATAATAGAATGACTTGAATTATTCAATAATAAAGATATACATATAGGAGGGAAGTGCAACTACTACCTAAATCAATGGTGAAGAACTCTCACTAACTGATACTGGTAGTTAAGTTAACTTCAAAATACTAGTAAGCTAACTTCACATAATTGAGAGGCTAACTCCACACAACTAGTACACCTAAGCAAGCTAACCCAACAAGTGTAGGGCTAACACAAGTGTAAGAATTATCCTAATAAATAAATAAAAGGATAAATAATAACCTACACTAAAACCCTCCTGTAAGCATTAGCTTAGGTGGGTGGAAAAGAAGGTGGATCCTAGCAACAAGGCCTGATGAGGTACCCACATATAATAACTGGGAAAAATATGACACCGCAAGGTACCCAAAACCAGTAATAACAAAGTAGAGAGAAAAATCCTGCTACAAGATATCCTCAGGAAGCTCGACTCCAAAAAATTGTACAATGTTGAAGAAGTGTGGTGCACACTATGGTCTGAATCCACTGCTCGATCATATAACTCAAAAACAAATGACACTGGGCTTCACCAGAATAGGTCCATGCAAGGATACTATCAATGGAGTGATGTCGAAAGTGCAAAACAAACACCAAACATAATTTGATCAACTACTATAAATAGGTGTGCCACGATCCAAGTGGATCAACCAAGGAAACAAGGAAAGGACACGAGATTCAAATAAATAGGAGTGCGACGATCCAAGAAAATCCAAGGTAACAAGGTAAGGAACACGAAACCCGAAGAAGCAATATCAACACTGTAACAAGGTAATTTAGACACGAAACCCAAAGAATCAATATCAACACCATACCCTCTCATACTGCTGAATGAGTAGAGTGACACTTTCACAGATCTGTATGAGTTGCCAAAATCAACTACTCGAACACTGACAAACTAACACTGGGCTCCACTAGAATAGCTCCCCCGCAAGAGAGACTGTTAACATGCCAAAAGTGTTGAAAATACAGATCTAGAATATCTCAACAAAAAAGAGATATATAAATGCATACACCCATAGATATACAAATGCAACACCTAAACATTGAGGACATCGGGCTCAAACTGAAATGTACATCCACAAGAGATTACAACGCCCTCCCAAATTGACACTTTATAATTAAGTGCATGTAAATATTACAATGAGTAGAAAATACCTTTTATATTTGAAATATGTGTATGTAAAATATCACCAATGAGTAGATCTCAAAAAAATACACAATTTCAAAAAAAAGATCACCTTAATTTGAGCTACAGATCAAAAGTTATGAGCTCTAGAAGATTTTGCTGTTAAAATAATATTTTAATGTTGATCTTCTTTTCAAAAGGTACACGTGACACCCAAATGCCTAAAGGGTAAAAGAGTGCATCCACGCGATACAGACTTGTGAACAAAGGATAAAATCCTGCGCCCAAAACTTAAAATGTGCAGAGGGTAAACCATTGCATCCAGAGGGTACACGTCAATATCCAATGGATAAAAGAATGCACCCAAATGGTACATATTTGCGTCCAGTGGATAAAAGACTGCATCCAAAATTGAAATATCTAGAGGGTAAAAGAATGCATCCGGAAGGTACAAACTTTTATCCAATGGATAAAAGAATACACCCAGAGGGTATAGATCTGCGTCCAGTGGATAAAAGATTGCATCTAAAACCGAAATATCCAGAGGGTAAAATACTGCATCCAGAAGTTACACGTTTTTATCCAATGGATAAAAGAATGCACCCAGAGGGTACAGATCTACACCATATTAAGAGGAAGTGACACTAAGAATTTCCCAGGAGGTCACCCATTCCAGAACTACTCATGGGAGTGACGCGCTTAACTACCTGGCTCTGATACCAAACGATTTGCCATCACACCAAAAGCTCGAACTAATGGTGGAGAGGGATCTCATCATGTTAATCAGTTGTTATGCCAATAAAAGAATACACCCAACCAAGGCCCAATGGCATATTAAGAGGAAGCGACACCAAAAATTTCCCGGGAGGTCACCCATCCCAGAACTACTCTGGGGGCGGTGCGCTTAACTACCGGGCTCTGATACCAAACGATTTGTCGTCACACCAAAAGCTAAAACTAATGGTGGAGAGAGATCTCATCGTGTTAATCAGTTGCTACGCCAATACACTCCTACACGATGGAGTCGGGTATACACCTAAACAGGGCCAACAACATTAAGAGGAAGTGACACTGGGAATTTCCCGGGAGGTCACCCATCCCAGAGGGATACTCTGGAGGCGGCACGCTTAACTGCCTGGTATCAGAGCTACATGATTTGTCGTCACACCAAAAGCTCAACACTTTTAGTGGATGGAGAAATCGTGTAGCTCTGATACCATATGAAAGGAGGAGATTGTTATTGAAATCTGTCTGTAAGTTTCATTTAGATCATTGAAATTCTTAGCCCCTGGTCATATGAGAATCAGCTTAAAGGTTGTGATTCCTACTAGTAGGTGTTTAACTCTAGCCCCCTTTTATTTTATTTGTGTGGTGAAGGAAAGAGTATTTTATTTTATTTTAGTAGAAACTAAAATAAATAGTAGAGCATAATATTGAAAATCTTGTATCTTTTGATCGGTAACTCAGTTTTGAGTGCCATTTTTTTGTAAAAGTGCATAGTTTTTTTATGCTCTTTTCATTGGAAATATTTATTTTGAGAATCACACTATAATTATAAAAAGTCATATTGTAACACGCACTCATTATAAAGTGCCAAAAATCTGGGGGGGGCTCTTATTGCATTGCTTGGGGGTCTTGTTACATTGCTTGGTTCTTACATTTATTTTGGTGATTTTTTGAGGATGGCATCTTTATCTACTTCTGCATTAGATCATGTTGAGTCATTAACAACACATAATTACCACACATGGAAACTAAGAATAAAAACAATAATTAAGCGAAAAGGATTATGGGCTTTAACTTCTTCAGAACAACCAGTGTTCACTAGAGAATATGAGAAATTTCAGTACCAGTGCAAATTTGATGAGTGTATGGGTTTGATAGGAACTTATGTAAGTGATAGTCTTTTATTTCATTTGGAAAAATGTGACTCTCCTTTCAAAATATGGGAGAAATTGGAGGATTTATTTGGTAAGGTGGATCATATGAGAGCCATGCAACTTGAAATTGAGATCACCTTTCTTAATCCTGAAGATTTTTCAACAATTATAGATTATCTTACCAAGTTCAAGTATTTGTTGACACAATTGAAGGGGAGTGGAAGAGATAAGAAAGATGAAGAGTGTGTTTACTTGATTCTATCCAAGTTGAGAGGACCATTCCAAATTTTTTACTTCTACCTTTTTCTCTAGCATGGATGCTTTAGGTGACACCTTCAAAATGCCTAACTTAGAAACATTTTGTGAAAGACTTACTAGGGAAGAATCCAAATTATCTCACCTTGAGTCTTCCACCTCTCAAAAGGCATTAGTTGCATCTAATCCTAAGGGCAAGGGAAAACCAAATAGTAAAACCAAATCCACACCTTCTCCATCTCAAAATGCTCCTAAACCCAAAGAAAACAACTCAAAACCCAAGGAGTCTTCTAAATCCAAGAATAAGTCTAGCCGTTCATGCTCTTTTTGTGGGGGTAGTAATCATGAAGAAAATAGGTGTTATAAGCGAATGCAAGCCTTAGAGGATGCAGTCAAGAAACAAAAAATTTCTATCTCCACTCCACCTCCTTCTAATCAGCATGGAAAAACACTTAATGTTGTTGGAAGATCTCAGTCACCACTTATAGACAATTGGGTTATAGATTCTGGTGCTTCTCATCACATGACTTCTTCCAAGGAGTCTTTTGTTTCTCTAGGTTTGAGTTCTACTTCCAAAATTGAGGTTGGAGATTCTTCCTTTCTTTCTGTTGAGGGAAAATGTGATATATACAACTTGATGGTGGCAATATCCAAGATGCACTATATGTTCCTAACATCACTACAAATTTGCTTTATGTATATCAAATTTGTCATTCTGGTCAAGGGAAAACAGTGACTTTTACACCACATGGGGCAGAAGTAAGAACTTTGTTGGAGCCTTTTTCACTTGTTGCTCAGGGTATTGTTGATCATAGTTTAAGACTATATCACTTTGAGGGTTTTGATGACACTTCTTCTATAGGGAAATGATTGGTTTCTCATTCAGATTTAGAGAGTAAGCTTTGGCATGAAAGATTTGGACATCTCAATTACAGATATTTGAAGGAGTTGAGCACTCATGGTATGGTAGATGGTCTTCCTAGAGTTTCTTGTCTTGAGGGAGTTTGTCATGGTTGTGCATTAGGGAAACAACACCAAGATCCTTTTCCTAAGAATTTGTCTAAGAGAGCTTCTTCACCACTTGAGCTTGTGCATAGTGACTTGATGGTTTTTCCTACCCCATCTTTCAATGGAGCTAAGTATGCACTTACATTTATTGATAATTTCTCGAGGCGTACTTGGGTTTATTTTCTCAAGTACAAAAGTGATGTTTTTTCACACTTCAAAGTCTTCAAGGCTTTGGTCGAGAAACAATCTTCTAGTAGCATAAAGAAACTTCACACTGATAATGGGGGGGAGTACTTCAGCAATGATTTTTCTAAATTTTTGGCAACTCAAGGCATTATTCACCAGCATTCTGTTCCTCATACTCCACAACAAAATGGATTAACAGAAAGGAAGAATAGAACTTTGAAGGAAATGGCTAACTGTATGATGCATTCTAGAGATATACCTCCTATCTATTGGGTAGAAGCAGTTAATTGTGCTAACTATATTCAGAATCACACACCACACAGAGCACTTGAGCATTTGACTCCAGAGGAAGCTTGGTCCAACACTAAGCCAGATGTCTCATTTTTTCAAGTCTTTGGGAGCCATGCTTGGGCCTTTGTGCTAAAGAAGAAAAGGAAATCTTTGGATAAGAAGAGTAAACCCTTGATCTTTATAGGGTATTGTGAGGACATGAGAGCTTATCGTCTTTTAGATCCTGATACACATGATGTTCTTTTTCGAACACATGTTCAGTTTGATGAGTGTTTCACTCCTCATGATTCTTCATCTTCTTCCATTCCTTCTTCTTCTTCATCTCATCTTGAGGATCCTTTCTTTGAGGAGATTGATGAGGAGGTTATAGATTCCATTGAGGATCCTATTCCCACTGATGTTGTCACTATGCCTAAGTGGGCTCGTACTACAATTTCTGAGGCAACACCTTTCATAGAGGATCTTCCACCCACTAGGCATCATCACGCACATTCTACCAGGTTCTGGACTTTTGTGTCAGGCAGTTTCTGAGGATCCACAGTCTTTTTCAAAGGCTCATGGGATACAAGAGTGGGATGATGCGATGACAGCTGAGTATTCTTCTTTGATGAAGAATCATACTTGGGATTTGGTATCTCTTCCTAAAGGAAGAAAGATGGTTAGGTGTAAGTGGGTATACCGAACCAAATACGCAGCTGATGGGTCCATTGACAAGTATAAGGCTCATCTTGTTGCAAAGGGTTTTTCACAAGTTGAAGGTATTGATTACTCTGAGACTTTTGCACCCATTGCCAAGATGGATTTTGTACGCCTTGTACTTGCTATTGCTGCATCACAGGGGTGGCCCGTATACCAGATGGATGTGAAGAGTGCCTTCTTACATGGAGATCTACAAGAGGAAATATACATGGAGCAGCCAGCTGGATTTGTTCAGGATTCTTCTCTTGTTTGTAGGCTCCGAAGGTCTCTCTATGGTCTCAAACAAGCCCCTCGGGCTTGGTATGAGAAGATGGATTCTTTTCTTCTATCTACTAGTTTTTTTCATTTCCATTCCGATCATATAGTGTATCTCCAGCATGTCGGTGAGGATATTGTGATACTTGTCTTATATGTTGATGATCTGTTACTTACTGGCAGCTCTTCTTCCCACATTCAGAGTATTCAGAGGGCTCTTTCTACATAGTTTGACATGACAGATCTTGGGCTATTGCATTATTTCCTTGGTTTGCAGATTTCTCAGACAGATTCAGGGATTCATTTGAGTCAGCAAAAGTACACCCATGATCTTCTTAGGCACTTTGATATGGCTGATTGCAAGCCAAGTCCATCTCCTTTTCAGTCTGGGGTTACTCTTACATCCACATGTACCACACCACTTTGTGATCCTATGTTATATAGGCAGTTGGTTGGGAGTCTCATGTACTTGACCCATACTCACCTTGATATTTCATTTGTAGTAGGGCTTGTATCTCGGTTTGCACATTCTCCTCATAGTAGTCATTGGCAGGCTGCTAAAAGGATTTTGTGTTATTTACAGGGCACTTCCCACTTTGGCCTACACTACACTAGGGGTTCTACTCAGTTGGTTGGGTATACAGATTCAGATTGGGTAGGTTCTATTGATGACATGCATTCTACTTCTGGCTATCTTTTCTGTCTTGGTTCTTCTCCAGTTGCTTGGGCATGTAAAAAGCAACAGGCTATTGCACTTTCATCTTAAGAGGCAGAGTACAGGGCAGAAGTTACAGACGAAGTCAGCAAATTCTTTGGCTTCGCCAGTTATTGACAGAGTTTGGATTCCCACAAGATTCACTGACTGTACTTTGGTGTGACAACCAAAGTGTAATTCACATTTCTTGCAACCCAGTTGAGCACCAGCGGACCAAGCATATCGAGATACACATCCACTTCATTCGGCAAACACATTCAGGATGGAGTTCTTTGCTTGGAGTACCTTCCGACTCAGCAGCAGGTTGCAGACATCTTTATAAAGCCTTTTGCATCACCTCGCTACCTTGTGTTGCGTGGAATGCTTGGGGTTTCAGAAGTTGTTCTTGGGGGGTGTTCGTGAGAACATCTTCCTTCTTCTTCTTCTTTCTCTTTCCTTATAGCAGGATTTTTTCCTTCTTTTGGTTCGAGATTTCTTCATGGATATATTGTACATGAGTACCTCATCAGGCCTAGTTTCCGGGACTCATACTGTGGACATGTCACTTCTATTTTGGCCCCTAGCTTCACTTGAGGGGGGGTGTTAGAGTAGGTATTTACCTTAGCTCATGTTCACCTAGGTACATTATTTACCTTTATTGTATTTATCCTCACCCACTTATGTGTGTGGATATTTCTTTTTATTTATTTAGATATTAGGAGATATTATCTAGTTGTTAGGTATAGTTCTTTCCTTGATCTATGGTATTTACTAGTTCTTTCCTAGATCTATGGTATTGACTAGATCCTTGATGTCTAGTTCTCTCATAAATCTATGGACTTGACTAGTTCTTTGATGACTAGTTCTTTCCATGATTTATGGCTTGATCTACGACCTTGACTGGTTCTTAGATTTTTATTCCTTGCCTATATAAGCAAGGTCCATTCTCATTGTATTTCATTGAGTTCCATAATAATATATGATATTGCTACTCATTTGTTTGCAAAGGTTTATTGTAAAGTTATTCTGGCAAATTTCTTTCATCTTATTGATCGTGATGTTTGATTAGCATCTGTGTTCTTGGCTTGGCACGATCTGGTTATCATTCCTTTTAAGAATCACTGATGTAAAAGTGATCAAAAGAGAATGCAACATGATAATCATGATCAGAGAAAGAAATGATAGGTGGAGATATGTCAGTCTACGTAACTAGGAAATTAAGAGCCCCTAATGGAGGAGGAGGCACTTCACGATATGTATGATCGTCCTAGGAATCATATGATTTCTTGTCATGTTTTGGAAGTGGATTATTGAATATTTTAAGCTTATGAGATTCTTTGACTGGTGCAGAGGCCATAGGCTCTAGAAGATCAAGTTTTTTTGTCATCGATAAGATTTGAAATGATAGTGTGAAGTTTGAAACACCTATCTATAGAATGTCTACCACATTGATGATAGTCTCAGCAAAAGTTATCATTGTCAATTTTACCATTAGAATGAGAGGGATCCAAGTTTAGCGGAGGGGAAGTGTAATAATATTTATCTCTAGAAGTTTTTGTAATATAAGATGTAGAGAAATAGTCAAATTTATATATGTACGCTTAGGTGGTTGCCATTGGAGTTCCTTGGTGCTAGAGACTGAACATTGACAGTGACCTTAGCTTCAGTAGGTTTTGCAGTTGGTTTAAAAGGTGACTTACTTTGAAAGCATGTGAAAGGGAAAGCTTGTTCTTGATAATTAATATTTCCTATAGATAAGATTTTAGTTTCGTGTAGCTTGAGATTGTGACATAGTTGATCAAATGATGGTGATGTCTCGAAGAGAACACTCTCCTAAAGAGGAGGAAATAAAATTTGAATGAATAAATATTTAACCTCAGATTCCAAAAGCATATTAGACATCTTAGCTAGGTTGTTCTTGTATCGTAAGACATGGTCCATTAAATGTTCATTAGATCCTAGTTTAAGTTGCGTGATTTGAGCATATGAGATATTAGAGCCAATATTGATAAAGAAACGAGTGAGAAAAACATCGGCTAGATGCGTGAAAGATATTACCAAGCGAACAGGTAGGTCATATAAAAAACGCATCACATAAATGTGGATACTCCGAGGGAAGATCTAAGCCAAGAGAATATGATCATCCACAAAATCTAGGTCACCATGCTCATCAAAAATGGGAAGCTCGGGGGTGACGGAATTAGGAGAAAGCAAGTGAGAAGAGATGGTAGGTACAAATGTAGTGTGTATTAATAAAGTGAAATCCAAAGATGGAGAAGCAAAAGAAGTATCCTATTTTAATTGAGGAATTTGTGCTTGAAGGTCTTGATAAAAGGAGGCTAAATATTGAGATCTAGCAGAAAAAACTTTCTACATTTGAGAAATAAGAGGTGGATTGAATTTATTAGTGGGAGTAGGGACGGGAACAGGGATTGTAGAAATGGGAAAAAAGAGTAGAAGTAGGTTGTTGAGTAGAAATGGAGATGGGAATAGCAGTGGAAGCATTAAGCTCCAAGAGGTTAGTGGCTTCCTCACGAGCATTGAATAAAAGAAATTCTAAGTCATATGAATGCTCAACGATATGATCATTAAGTTCTTTAAGGTGGTATTTAGTGAATTTTCCATAAGATTGAGCCATAGTTATAAGAGGATAAAAGTCCAAAGGAGAAGGTGGATTCAAAGATCAAGTTCACCAAAATAATTATGAAAAATGTGAATTTAAGCCTAAATCTAATTTTTATTGCAGTAGTAAATAAATATATCATTAATTACAAACATTAAGCCAATAAAACTAAGAATAAAGTAAAAACCCTAAGTGCAAAGAGAGGGTAAGAAGATTTAGTTGAAAATTTGCAGAAATCCCGGAGGAGTATAGAGATGGAAAACTAGAAAATATGAGGTATTGACCATCGTACTGAAGCACAGAAAAATGCAGATCCAGAAGAATAAGCTAGACTGAGGCTCCTAGAGAGAGACAGGGACACTTGTGGGTGCCCTGCGCATGTTTCTGGGAACTTATGTCTACCAAAATTATAAGAAAACCTCCTCTGAGTGGTCACTTATTGTTCACTTTTGTTCACCTTTTTCACTCCGAGGTCACACAATGATTACTGAAGTCCCTGGAAACCTACAATGAAATATGAACTTGCAAAACCATCAAATAGACATCAAATCCTAAAAAAGAAAGATGTAGAATGAGGGATCGTATTGTCCTCATCTGTCACAATGGTGATTTTATGACTGAGCGATGCACTACATCTTAGACCCAATGTAGTTCTCTTTGTGTGTGTGTGTGTGAAGAATTGTGCCCTAGGTGGCTCTTGTGTGTGTCGCACTTGATAGCGAGAAAGTAAGCTAGATGTAATAGATGTGTGCATGAAATAGAATTAAATTCCCTCCTATGAAGTGTATGTAGAATAACCAGCCCTTATATCTCTTGAATTGTGCTAGATGGATGCAATAAAGCTCTTAGATGCTTAATGGATGCAACCTTAGGTGGTGATAGCTAGTGCTTAGTGCTTGGTTCCTTATTATGATCACATAACTTTATATTTATATGATTCCCTTTCTTGAATTTCCTAATTAACCCTGAAAAGACCAAGTACCAAACATATAAAATTCTCAAATGGCTAGAAAGGACCCAAAATATGTGAATAAAATACAAAGGGGTTAGGGGCACCCAGAGGGGAGGAGGGTGTCTGACGTTCATGTCCAGGTTGATAAATGCAGGAGTATAAAAAGGAAGACAAAGAAAGTAAGGGTGCAAGGCCAAAAGTGGCAAAAAAAAGTAAATAAATGTGGCCAAATACATGGATTAATTAGTAATTTTCTTACTTAGGAATCATATGAATAACATTATGCAATCAAGACTAGATAACTACCCAAAGTGTGTGATTTTTGGTCTATAGTGTCTTGGTGCATGGTTGAGCTAGTATAGTCACTGTTTGAGCTCTCTAATGTTGGTTGGAGGTTTTCATGAGGTCAATCATGGTTCTTATGGTGTGTTACATGTGTCTATGTGTCTGCATTGAGTCAGCATAGTCCATTCATGAGTTGTATGGGTTGAATTAGGTCATTCAAGGCTTGTTTCTAACCCTAGTGCAAGAAAAATGAGTTAGAGATGTGATATTTGTACCTTTAATCAGTCATGTTGAAGCATAGTATCAACATGGTGATGTCATACATGGCATGTATGTTGAGTTCTAGGTTTGCATTCAGTGGTTTGGGAAGCAATAGGTGAGAAACGAGTAGTTGGGCACATGAAAATGATATTTGATAGAGAGTTCCAAGAATATTTGAGCTATATGGTGAGTATGGAAAGTTAGAGTATTTTTCATGATGCTTCATGAAAATTTTTAGGTCATTCTGCAATGAGAATTTTAAGATATGCAAGTTTTGGTGAAACCAGGTAAGTTTGAGTGTGTTTTTAAAGCAAAAGTGAACCTTCTAATGCTCATTGTGAAATGTGTTATTTTCATGGGGACCTATTATATTTGGAATATATTCTTAGGTAATTTATGAAGGTTTCACAAAAAATAATGAGGTGGTTTGATCATCACGTTTTTATGAATGATCATTAAGAAGGTAAAGTGGTTTGAAACCTAACTAAACCCTAGTTAGGAGCATCTTGCATAAAGGTGAGTATTCTGAGCCTTTTTTGATTTTTTATAAAAAAATGGATGATTGGATGATGTATAGGAATCCTACATATTTCCAGATTGGTAAGATGGTGCTTGTGACCATATGTGGGCCCCACCTGAATTTTCTAGTTTCTGAAGAGTTATAGTTTGTGACAAAGTTTTCCAAAAAGGTAATGTCTAAATTGGAATTTATGATATCTCAGGAGTTTTTTTATTTATTTCCATGAATTTTTCAAGTCATGGTTATGTTGAAAAAGTACAAAGTGTGCCCTATTTGTGAAGATTAGTCTTTGGCAATTTGGAGCTACATGAGGAGTTAGGAGTTGATTCAAGTTATGTTGTGAATATGGTTCAGTGATATTTCCATTGGTATATCAAAATTTATTATTGTACAAGGTATGAAAAATCTATGACCATTTCTTTGAAGGTCAAGTTTGGAGGATGCTCATTCTAGTAGGGTGTAAATGACTATATGGAGTAAGATGATGCTTCTGAGTGCTTCATGATTGTTGAAGGTTTTTTATGTCTTATAAATAATTTATAAGTATGTTCCATTATTTTTTTAAGCTTGGAAGTGGTTTTTATGTGATGGTGCAAATTGGGCTCATTACTAGTTCTTAATTCCAAGAAGGATAAAAAACATTGTTTAGAGATTGGCTTGGTTAAAGGAATTCAAATTAGATTTGGAAGGAGTTATAATATGTTATGGAAAGGTGATTAAGATATATTTCCAATGAGTTATGCATTTTCTCATTATGAGCTATTTTGGTTTGTCATTCAAGTCAGTTTGTGAGAAAGAAGGTAGCCGTTATTTCAGGACAGGTTTGTTCTTGCTAAAAGAATGAGTTGGTTGGAGGATAAAATGGATGATTTGATCCTTTATATCACCTGTAAATTTATTAGGGATTAAGTTTTCATCCAAATAATCCATTTTGAGGTCTTTAAAGTGTCAGAAAGGGTGTAAACTAGTCTAGTTTACAAAACTAGTTTTTGGGCACCTTGTTTTAATGAAGGGTAAAGTTGTTGTGGGTTGAACCATTGGATGTTTAAAGAGGTCCAGAATTCATATAAGTTTTATAAATTTCATGAGGGTTCCATGGTCACAATACATGGTTGAGTTTATCTTGATGGGTCTTGAGGCCCAAAGGTAAAGACAAGTTAAAAAGTGTATTTTTGAGAAGGTAATGAGCCGGCGGACCCATAAAATGAAATAATTTGATTGGTTCAAGTAAATTGTGACCATCGATGATACTTATATGTTATATTAATCATGTATGGTGAATTTAGGAGCTTTAATAACTATGGTTTTTATGTGAGTATATATTTCTCATTCTAATGGTAGGATTTTGAGGCTTGTTGGTTCATGACAAGTGGCTTTTGGCATGGCCAACCCATATGGGTCATATTTGACCATTAAAATGTATTAATTTAAATGTTATGAATGTTTATAGGTTGAAATTATGATTTAAGACCGGCCTCTCTCATGTTTAGAGGAAGAGAAGCTTATAAAAACATAGTTCTGAGTCCATTTGTGGACTAGTGCGACCTAGAGAAGATTGTTATGCAGGTATGAAGGCATGATTTGAAGGCTGATCAGATGTGTTTCAGGCTGAGGAATTTTTGAAAGCACGAGAGCAAGTGTTTAAAGGTAATACAATTTGAGAAGGAAGAAGATACATCAAGTTTGAAGATGTAGGGTTTGACCAAGGGTTTGTGAGCTGAATAACTGATCTCCATCATTTGTGACGACAAGAAATTAGAGATAAAACATATTCAAGTGGTTGAGTTAGTTTTTAGTCCTCTTAGGGGGTTGTATCCTCCTTTTGGATTGGGATCTTCACTAAATTAGGGGTTTGTGCTCCTTATAGGGTTGGTGTTCTACTAAACTAGGGGTTGGTTCTCCTTGTGGGTTTGGTGCCTCACTAAATTTGAAGCATTGATAAATAAGGTTTATGTTTTAGTGGATTTTCTTCCCCTTGAGGGTTTCCCACTTAAATTTGGTATTCATGTGTATTTTCTTGTTCTTGTTCATGTGTATGGTTGTTTCTATGCTTAAGAAAACACACATATGGTTAATGGTTGATTAAATGGTTGTATAAATGATGATGAATGATAAATGGTAAATGAATTGAAATATTTATAGGACTGATTCACCCCCCCTCATAGTCCATGATTCTTTCAACACTTATAATTAATAATAGTGTCATAAAGAACACACATTACATGAACTTATTCAATTTATATTCATATCAAATCAACTCTCTTTTTCAAAAAGCTTGTAATGGTATCTTCTTGTCATTAATGATGATATAAAGATAATCCTTAATATTTAATTTCAAATAGAAATTAGGATGCTTAATATCTATTAAGTTTTTCCAATTTTCAAATAAATGCCCCTCAAAACTGTCTTGGGACAAGTATAAAATGTCTAAAGCTTAACATATCCATTTGCTCAACCATATGAAATAAATAATATATATGGATCTCTCTTGAGCATTTTTAATTAAATAATTAATTAATTTCAACATGGGAAGAATACCATATAATGTAAGTAATGTTTCCAAATATTTTGAATGGTACATCAAATCATTTTCCTAGTCAACTTCTCTATGGTATTTACACATAAAACCTACCAATGATGGATATTATTCAAAAAATATGCATGTAGGTTTATATATAGAAATCCATTTGGTATCGACATATTTTAGAATATTTTTACCATCTTTCAATCCAATTGTAAATTTTTGGAACTCTAAAAATAGTTCTAGAATGATGGAGATAAATGCATGTAAGTCATGGATAAGCTCTTCCACTTTTGCAACACTTTCAAATGTGCTAGTAATTTTATTTTCAAGATTCATTCTATGAGTCATGCAATGAATTGGAATCATATATGGGCCGAAAATGGTTTGTAATCAAATGAAAATACAATTTCTATGCCCCTACATTACTGATGCACCATTAATACAAACACATACCAACTTAGTAGCGATAGTATAATCATGAATCCTAACTATATCCTTTAAACTTGAAATAACCAACTTGTAAAGGTTCTATGTGTTACAATTTTCTACCATTTTATGGAATACTAATAAATCAGGATTCTTTAAATGGTTCTCAAAATTATAAACATGAATGAAAACCCATGATGTGTTGTCAACTATTGTGAACTCATCAATGGACAGTTAGATAAACTGTTTACTTTTTTACTTTTGTTTGAAATTCTCCTTCTCAATCATCGCTGGACATTTTTCATTTCCCAAGCTTTGTTATCTAACTGATGTGATTGTGGAATATTAAGGAATCCATTATATTGAAATAACATTCTAATCCAGAAAATTAGAAATAGGTCTACCCTTTTTTAAAATGTGGTAAATAGTTGAAAACTGTATATTTTTGGGCATGGATTAGACTAAATAACTTTTCCTAATTGAGTTGTTATTGTTCCTCCTTTCTCAATAAGATGTTGTATATGTTTCTGTTCATTTTCATACTCTGATTCATATCTTACGTGCATGCATTATTTTTCATTTTTCCATCTGTGTTCATTTTATTTGACCATCTTTTTTCTTAAATGATACCATATATTTTACCACAATTTTTCTCAATTGTGTCTAGCTTGAGTTACATTATGTGTTCCTTTCTAAGTTTCCAGCTACAAATTGCACAGGTACATTTTTTTTGGAGTATCATTTACCATTTTTATGGCTCTACTAGTTTAATGAATGGATATTTAGCTCCTTGAACTTAAAACATCTTCCAATTTTCCATCTACTTCTATTTATTCACATAGATTTTTTTTTTTGTATTTTCAACTAAAATAGGTGTTTGATGTGAAAAAAATATGTTATGTTAGTTGGATCTGATAATTAGGAATGTCCTCTTTTATCCTCTTTCTTGGCACATAATTGATATTAGATTTTTCAACCAAAGTTGGTGCTTGATGACAGGAAATGTCTTCTACTTGTTGCTTATCGTAATCATGAATGTCATCCATTGAAGGCACGTAATCAGGATTGTCCTCAAGTGGAGGCATGTCATTATCAATACTATTACTGAGGTGGTGAAAAGTTATTGTGATTCAAATTAATAATTTCATGTGGAGTATCACTATTAATGGGTACTACGCGCAAAAGGGATTTTTGACAATTGTATTATTAATAATTATTAGACATGAATATGAATTAACAAGTGAAAATAGATTTTAAAAAATTAATTATTTAGTTTACATAATACGTGTATTTGGTATGGATGTTGGTTGCATCAACATGAACCTTTTTTGTGGTTGGATAAAATAAGATAAAAGGTTCAATTTTTTTTATGATTGGCCCACAACCTTTCGATTATCAATAGAGGTCATCAAATATTCATTTGATTTCAAATGTGAACAAATGGGTGAGGTTGCATACAAATGCCTCCAATGCAGATGATAAATTATAGGAGTATGTATTTTGGACAGTCATTAGTGGATTCATGTTTCTATGATGTAGTCATGCGTCTAGAATGCATCTCTTTGGTGTTCATGCATATGTGTCAAAAATCGACAATATAAAATCAAAAACATTTCAGGTGTATTGCGGGCGCAAGGAAAATTTTAGTGGTTGTAGATGATTGTTATCCAAACATGTGACTAATGCTCATATTTTTATAAGTATATATTGCTTAATGTGGCCAGTATTTTTTTTGAGACATCGATGATTTACACCCATAAGTATGAAATTTATTTTAAATTCTAGGCGATCCGACTCAAAAAAATAACTTGTATCCTAATATTTTAGGCAAAATAGTGTTCCGTGCAAGTCCAAATCACCAAATGAAAATTTCAAAAATATAAATATTCGTGAATTAGTAAAAATTCTCCACTAAAATTTTCCACGAGGTAAGTTTTTCATTTTTTATTAGTATGGAAATCCAAATTTTAGTAAAATACACGAAGAGTATTTATTCCATTTGCAAAAAGTGTTAGTGCATGCAACAGGAGAATTTGCTGATGAATTTGAAGAATTCAATTTCATGTAGAGATAACCCATGTACTTTGGATTTGAGACATCTCAAGAAGGCTTAAATATGGATCCTGAGAAGGTGCAAGTTATATAGTGGATTGGTCATCACCCAAAAAAAATCATAGAGGCCCAAAGACTCCATAAATTAATGAGCTTGTATGGGAAATATAGGGTACCAGTCAAATCTATAATGGTATAAATGTTGGGGCTCAAGAGGATCAATGGAACAACTATATATCCATATCTATGGGTTCCCCTGCCAACCTCCACTTGCCCTGGGGGGAGCTTTATAGAATTATCAAGTGTGTGTGGAGGGGGAAGGGGCATCAAAGGATTTAGTGATATTTGTGTACTTGTCACATAGGTGAGGTGGGAAGATAAAAATGATTTTGTATGTACCACATATGCAGAGTATGGATTTTAGAAGTTAAAAAATAAGGTCACATAATAGATGGCATTGGCCTCTCCTAATTTCAATAGAGTGCTTCAGGTTGATTATGGTGCAAGTGGAGTAACCATTGGAGCTATGAAGAGTTAGAAGGTAAGACTAGTTGCAAATTTTATAACAAATTGAATATTGTGAGAAGGAGATATTCAATTTATAATAAGTATTTTTATGCCATAGTACAAGCTCTAAATAAATGGAGGTACTTATTGTAACAAGGATTGTTTTGTTATACACACACCACTAAGCACTAAAATTCATAAACATCTAGAGGAAGTTAAGTAAAAGACACGTGATAGGGGTTGAATTATTGTAGAGTTACTCATTTGTCTTGAAAAATAGAAGTGGGAAGTCAAATAGAATAAAAACGCGTTGAGTAGAAGACGTGTCTTAGTAAGTGAGTTGTAAGTTGGAGTAGTAGGGTTCAAGGATATGAAGGAACTGGAGTGGAAAATGAAGGTTTTAGAGGAGCATGTGAATAACTGGTGTGCATCGATCACACACTTTGGTTGGACTACTTCTTGCAGAGAGGGTTATTATTCAAGGCACACAATTATGAGTGTTAAGGTGATCAATGAGGGAGAATTTGATCAAACGGAAGCACTATAAAGGATAGTCTAAGAGCTTCATAACATATAAAATATTGATACAGATAAGTGAGAGATACTTTTGACTATGAATGGCTATAGATGTTTACAAAATTCCATAATATGTTGGTTAGTGAAAGGGAAGCGTCAGAATGCATGATTATATAAACCAGAAATGGTACAACCTTTACAACATCTAAGCATGAATTTCATTTGGCATTTGCACATAATGTAGAAGGGTCATAGTTTTATCTTCATTGTTTTTGATATATTATCATAAAAAATGGCTCATTTTATTGCTTGCAAGGAAACCAATGATGCTAGAAATATAACTAATTTTTTAATCAAGGAAGTTGTGAGATCGCATGAATCACCATGTAGTATACTATATATGATAGAGATACTAAGTTTTTTGTTGATTTTTAGCAAACATTATATAATAAATTGAACACAAGGTTGCAGTTTAGTTTTGCATATAACTTGCAGATGAATGGTAAAATGGAAGTTAGGAATAGGAGTCTTATCTATTTTTTGCAATATTTGGCAGGAGAGAAGGAAAGAAAATGAGATTTTTTTTCTTGCATAGGTGGAGTTTGCATATAACAACTATGTGATTAGGAACATCAAGAAGTCACGTTTCCATACTAGTCTATGGGACAAGTACTAGGCGAGTTGTGAATATTTGAGAGGACAAAAGAGGCATAGAAATGGAGGAATTTGCATAGTAGATGAAGGAAGGGCATGAGAAAGTGTGAAAATAGATGGGGTGGAGTAATGTACAATATACAGAGCATACAATCTTAAGGAGAAGACACTTTGAGTTTTAGGTTGGAGACTTAGTTCTTGTACATCTACACAAAGAGAGGTTCATATGAGCAATGTGTGATAAACTAAAGTGGAAGAAGATTGGACCATGCAATATCTTGAAGAAGTTTATAAAGAATGCATATGAGATAGAGTCGTTGGAAGGGATAGACATTTATCATATCTTGAAGGTATTGAACCTATACCCATGTTTTAAGGGAAGAGAAGAGAAGAAGAAAATGACACAAACTACTAGAGAAGAGATGTGAAGAAATCGAATACATTTTGGAAAAATGTGTAATATAGATAACACACAAAAATGAGTAAAAAGAATATCTGGTGAAATAGAGAGGAAAATAAGTTGATGATGTGTCTTGGCTTAGTGAATAAGAGATTTCTAGAATTGGTTATTCCATTAAATAACTTCAGAAACATGCTTGAGTTGGGGCTCAAGTTTCTTCTTACCCGAGGTGTATGATGTAAGAGCAGCTAGGTTCACTTGTAATCCTTTATCAACTAGAAATACTTAGAGTTAGTTCAATAAATACTTACACAATATCCTGCCACTCTTAAGCATGTTGTAAAAACTTGGAGCCTTGTCTATTTTTTGTGCATGTTACGGAAATCCTATTTAAGATGGAAATCTCACCATTTCCGCATAGACTTATATATAGTTGGGAAATAGTCATGTAAAATTTTAAAGTGCCACGAGTACCTAACGATGCCACATAAAACCATAAATTTTATATGATGTTGTAAAACACTTGTTCCATACAAAGTGAAGCCACGAATTCCTTATGCTACCCTATTCTTGTGTACGAAATCTACGAAGTCTTGTGCATGCTACCTAAGCCTTTTTGATATTGCAATGTATCTTGGACAACACCAAGAACTTTCCAATGCCAAGATGTCTTACGAATCTTATGGGGCCACTACCTTATGCTTCCATGAGTGTATCTACATTTGACATAGTTTTCTTTCAACATCAACACAATTAGGAGGAAGCAATGTGGGCCTCACTTCATTTTCCTTTCCCAACGATGAATCAAATGAATTGGTATAACTTGATATAATGGAGGAGAATCCATGGGAAGCTACCTGTAAAGTGACTGGGAAGAATAATGGTGATTTGAGACATTCTAAGGAATATTTGTTAGCAAAGGTATCTATTCTAGAACGTTTAATGACTAAGTGGGCTATCTTAGACCCTTTTTACATTTAAGTAATTAAATAATAAATGATTTATTATTTATTAACACAGGTTGAATTTTTTTTGTAAATAAATAATAAAACATAATTTTTTATTATGCATTGTTTATTCTTGAGGAAGGATGAACCCATTAGTTACAACAATCACCTCCCCTCATCCCCATTATAAATAGGGTTTTACCCCTATTGTAAGTTACACACATAACATCGAATATACTTGGTGAAAACATCTTGAGTGATTTAATATTTGTAGATGAAAAATATATTGTAAAGGCTTTGTGAAGAAATTTTATCAGAGAGGAAGTGCGCAAGAGGAAGGTTATGTATTGGGATTGAGTTTCTCATATTATTAAATATTGTCTTTGTGGGTTTTTTTACCTCTCGATGATTTTCCCATGTTAATATATGTGATTGTGTTCATTTATCTATGTTAACTGATGCTTTATTAATCATTTACATTCTAGATCTCGTGTATGTATTGCTTTATATATCCTAGCATTTTCTTCCCATGCTTGTGTCGCTACATATTCTATAAATAGAAAGAAACTTGACCATGCAAGGCCTCTATCCACTTAGTGGAGTGTGATCTATATTGATTTGGGCATCCGTTGTGAAGTTCTTGTGTCTAGCCAATTTTAACTATGTAGAATCTTTATAGAGTCCGCAAGCTTAGGATAGGTCATAGAATTGGAATGCTTAGAGTTTTCTTGCAAAGCCTATTCATAAGACTGTCATTGAGATGTAATGTCATTGTGCCTAAGTTTGTAATCTCTTCATCAAATTAATAAAAGAATCTTTTGTTGTTCATTGTTAAATTTTTGCCGAAGATCTTTGCTTCCATGGATTTGTGTGTTGTGTTGTCTAAGACACCCTTTCATTGGGAACCCTAATCCCAATGACATCACTTGTGAAGGCTAACTTAGGGCTTATAATAACTTCAATGATAATTTTGACACTTTCGAGTAAATTTATAAGTAAAATGATGCCATTTATAAAGAATTTGTAGTGAGCTAATTTTATTTGAAATGTATGTGAATCGGGTAAAATGTGCCCATCGTGCATGCTTCAATACTAATCTCCTTGGTCATCATGTGTGTAGGTGTTCTAGCAAACCCGAAATACTAATGTTAAGCCCTTGGTTTTGATAAATGTTTCATGTTTGTTAAATTGAAAATCTTTCAGTAAATAAATCTGCTTAAAAAAACATGATTACTACCCACTACCTACCCACCCACCCACCTTCGGATCATTTGAATTTTTTTCACCTTTTGGTATCAAAGACAATGTTATCCTTTTTCGGTATTTAGTGGGTTTGTACTCTGTTGTATGCTCTAAGCAGACATTTTCACTTGGTTTCGTTCCTCTTTAGTAGTATTAATGGGATTTGTCCCTCGATGATTGTAGAGTGGCACTGTACGTTTGCCATCATGCACATTATATTTTCATGGATTCTTTAAGAAGGTAGGTACTTTTACCTAATCTAAGCCCTTTTTAATATCTAATGGTATTTGTACATTGGTGAATGGAGTGACATCACACTTTTACCATCATCCCTCTCGTTGGATTACAACTTGTGTCAAATACTCCTACAGTCCAATCTAAATTAGCTGCACATTTTCAGTGCCATGGACCCATTCGTTAGTTTGTGGACATTAATATTCTCTTTCTAAGAGTCTCCATCACCTTGCCTAGCCTTAATCAGAAGTCATATATTCAGCCCAGAAGCGAGGCCGAAAGGCATCACAACTCTTGACAGATACTTTTCGGATTATCCCTTTTAGAAGTCCTCTAGTTAAACTTTCCCCTGAACCTATGAGTGATCAGATTTAGCTATAGTATTTTGTACAGAATTATGTACAATAATTGTGCCACAAATGGTGTCAAGGCCTATTGGATTTTTCTACATAGCATTAGGTCTTGTCTACATTGACCTCTATAATTTGAGGCTATTTCATTAACATTCTCTTCTGCAGAAATGTCTGAGACCAACAATCATAACACTAGCATCATCAATTGTACCCCTAGATGCAGAAAGCTCCACAAGCTTTTTGCAAGCTAACATATGCCTTCTTGTAGACAATTTCGGTGACCCAGAGCTCCTTATATTGGTGATGATGTCATCCTCATTCCACGCTTTTCCTAGTTGAAAAAATTCAGGTGGGCTATTGTGTCCTTGTTTTTCTTCCATACAAAAAGGCCTTGCAATATCCACCGCCTCTTGATTGGTGACCTGAAACAAACGTTAAGGGTAATAAGAATAATTTGCTGAAACAAAATCCGAAAATTTAAGATCAACATCCGAAGGTCCCCATTCTTCATCAGAAAGTATACAAGCTAAATTAGATGAAACGGGAAAATCCATACCAAACACCATGATCTAATTTGTTAATAGAGATTAATAGCTCTTCAATGAAGATTAAAAAATAAACACAAAAGAAGATTAAAATTTAAACAAACAAAGAGTGAAAAATTCACTTGAAAATTCAAACCTTCTCCCATAGCCCGTCAGATGCCATTATCATAAATTCACAATCAGAGGTAATAGGCAGCTCTCTGGTGTCTGGTTCAGCTGATAACCATTGTTTCAGGTGCAAGTCCCCTATGCTTCTAGACACAGCTAAACTTCCCTGTACTCTCCAGGTTCCATGATGAATATCCACGTACCCACCCTGCAGTAGCCCCTCCAAAAAAGCATTAGAAGTCCCATAGCTGAAAATGGCGGGGGAGCAAATCAATGATGCAAATTGTGTTTTGAGTTATTGCTTACCAGATTCTCAATCCTTTTCTTTTCTTTCTCGGTTCCTGGTTTATGATCACAGGTAAGGGCTTCAGCATTTCCACTTCTACTTAGAACTGCACGACAATCCCCGGCATTGCCAACAACTAAACAACCATCTTTAATCAAAGCAGTTACACAACAAGCCCCACTGCCTACACCCTGCTTGTTAGAACAACCCAATAAGATTGATTCAAAGTAAGTTACTATTCTTAACCTGAAAATCAAAAGATCCAAATAATAGGGAGAAGAAGTGGAAGAACTTAACATGGCTCAATCTAGAAATATCAGGCCTCAAAAGAATTATATAAAAAAAATTGTCCCGTAACGAAATAAGTTTCAATAGAAAACAGTACACAGTGTATCTTCACAAGCCCAGCTTATCCAATCAAAGAAGTTATTAGAACCCAAACTTTCCACGCTTCTAGTAGTTTACCTGCTCTAGAAATTCATTGTCTGTTTCTATATAGCCAGCTTTAACTGCCCGCTCTAGCTTTCCATCTTGTCCTCCTGACTTGATAATCAAATCCACTATCTTCTGTCCAAGTTTTTCTGCAACAAAATCTGCAGCTTTGTGGCCTCCATGCCCATCATAAACACCAAAGAAAGCCTGCCAAACCCCATAAATAAAGTACAACTCAGCCCTTCCTCGAAATAGCAAGAAAAACTATCCCAAATACCTTTAAAAGTTAACTATGAATGCATTACTGCAACAGTGAACAAGCTGACTTATTTGAACAGGAAGGAGAGGTGGATTGCAAAGATCTTTTGAATTGCATTAACATGTAATAGGCAGAATCTCATGTTGGTGCTAGAAAAAAGACACTTAAAATATATCCTTTCAAAGTATTCAAAGGATATATACAGAGTGCCAATATTGGAAATCTCTTCGCTTCTGCATTCATAGCTCTAGTACCATAATATAGGGTGGAAAAAGGACAGCAATAATTCAAGCTTTCATAAATGGCCTGAACATATAGAATATCTACTAATAATTAAGTGCTTTTCTTACCTGCTGATCATCCCCATTAATGTTTGTAGTGGCCTTGTGGGTATCTTCCATGATTGCCTTCTTTCCCTTCTTACAGTAAAACCCATAGTGATCCCCTTCAAAACTAATGATTTCTTCCTTGGCAGTTTTCTCATTCAGGCTGATCATTTTAAGCTCTCCGGAATACTGAGGAATATCAAGTTTGAGGCGGCGTTTTCTTTTGAGTGGAGAGGAAACATGTGCACTGAAAATACTGCCATCACCTTCTATCTCAGCATTGACCTCTGCCAAAACTCCTGCTTCAGTATGTTCTTCTTTCACCTCGAGAATTCTCTGCCTGCTGCCTCTCTGAAAGGGCTTCAAAGTCTGTCCCAGAACATTCATGTTATTACTATGATCCCCTTGAAATGGAGGAGGGTGATTCTCATCACGAATGAGTACGTGACAAAACGTAGATGCATGTAATGAATCCCTTGAAGGAGAATGAGGGTGTTGGTGGTTCAGATTAAAACTTGGAGAACATGCATTGTTCAATGGGGATGATCTGAACGAACCCAATACAGGGGAGTCAACCGGAGCAGAAATGCAAGACATATTTTCTGTTCTTCTGCAGATTCAAACACCCACAACAGTCTCAAACACACATACACACAAAAATGTGAAAACCACCAAGTTTGGGCCTTTCACCAACAATGCATAAAACCAGATACCCAAGTTTGGAGCTTCTTATCAGCGATCACAATAAGACATAAAACCAGATGACCAAGTTTGAAGCTTGACTAATAGTTAAGTCCTTGTGGGTATTTGAGAACAAATCTTGAGAACACTGTTTAAACAATGGAAAAGATCAACATCCACTTTTTTAGTAACTACTAGGAGTGATATATATATATCCTTATTTGTTTGTGGACCTATAGGAACATTGGGAGAAATTAGAAAACTCTGGTTGATCTGGTATACATTTTTTATTTCATTAGTTTTACCTCGTCAAATCATTGACTGGGGAGAAATTAAATGATATTCATATGGTGTTTTTTTTGGGTGGCGGAAAAGAGTATTTTCTTGCGTTTATCACTCATACAGCCAACCCGACTTTATCAAATATTGTGTGGTACGTGAATTAAAAAGAATTTGGTCTTTTGTGTATGAAAAAGTCGATAGGAAACCTTCAAACTTTCTCTCTCTCGTCGAACTCTACTAGAATTGATATAAAATTATAACCAAACAAAAGCATCCATAGGTGCTTGTGAGAGGCCGATAGGCATATAGAAGGATTTATTAGAAGTATTATATTGCTAATAATTTGTACTTTATTAAATCAAAATCTGAATTCAGCTTTATTATAAATAAATAATAGTAAGCTATTATGCATTGATTCATTCATTTGTGACAATGAATTTACATTTAGAAAAATAATTATTCATTCATAGCAAACATCATCCATGAGTGACTTGTGGTAGGTGAATACAAAAATATTTATTAGTGTAAAATAAATAATGCACAAAACACTAATACACTTAATAATATAGATCATGAATGAATTTATGAAAATATTTTAATAATAATAGTAGTGTTCTTGACAATTTGGATTTTGCAAAGCTCGATCATGTCATAAAAGTGGATTTAAAGGTAGTTAATAATATCCTCCAAAAAAATTTCACTCCATTTTACCGATTACTTCCTTTGTTATCATTGAAATGTCAATAACCAGTGTAAGAAACGACTCATTCATAAATATTGTAAAACATTACGGAGTTAGATTTGTCTCCCCAAAAAGAATTAGATATAACTGCTTAAACTAAGGATGAGCTGTCACAAACCCGTAGCAATTCATTTTCTGATGAAATGTTGACGATTCGACCTTCTGATCAGATTACTAGAAATAAATTTTCCAATCATTTTTTTTGTATTGTAGTGATTTATTTATATGCACTCCAAAAACTCTTTTGGTGACATCTTTTGCTAAATGGTGTTATGGAGAAAAAAAGGCTCAATGAATTTCCAATAAATATAAACAATGTTTATTAGCATATTAAATACACTCTTGAGATGGAAGATGATGAGAAATTATAGTTTTTTTAATGTTCTTCCCACTAAAAACAAATTAGATGGTTCACTCGAGTTTCAATTCCATAGAAAATAACCCATAATAATAGGTATCTATATACAAAATATCACCACCATTCATCTTAAAACATTGATGGTATCTCTACTCTTGAATCTAGAGAATTAAGAATATCGGTCCTTAATTAGCTAATGCAAGAATTGAATTACCTTAAATGTGTTACCAAGAGAGATGGATTCAAGGAAGAACAAGTCAATGATGTTATATCCAGAAATTATAGAGAGGAAAAGACGAGAAAGACTTTTTGTGTCCCAAAAATTACTCTTCCATGTGTTAAGGGGGAGAACAAACTTTATAGCGACCATCTTAAGGAAAAGGAGCATCACAATTTATTTTATCAACGCTTCTTTGGAACCTAAACAATATAATGGGGTATATGAAATTTCATATTCATGTGGAAAATCTACATAAATGAAACAGGGTCTTCGATACACATCTTCTTGAAAGAATATGTTGTAGACATTAATCATAACCACATATCCATCTCAAACCTTACAGAGCACTCCAACTAATTACAAAAAATTGAAAACTATGGGCGAATAAGAGTAAAAGAAGCTTTGTAGATTGAAACAAGACATAACACTTTGAATTGAGACTATTACTTAAAAATAAGTGATTCGTCGAGACCAATTATTAATTTTTTTAAGTTAAATCAAAATATTACTACATAGGTAGCCAAACCTCCTTCCAATTCTTCTATTTCTCATATTTATTCCTAAATGTGTTAAATATTTTCCTCTTCCAAGTAAATTTCTATTATTCACATGTGAGAATGAATTCTCTATTTTAAAGCGATAAAACTGTTGGATAAAAGAGAATAGTTCTTTTTAACTATTAAAATCGTTCTAAAGAGAGAATGGGAAATTAGAAATTTCACAAATGGCATATGAATTTTCTACAGAATTGGAGAAAGTTGAATTCTTACATAAATATAGCGATACAATTTTCAATATAAGATTGCACGGAATGCACCTTCGATCTATGGTGACCATAAATACATCAACCTGGAAATAATTGTGGATGTCTAAACCTCCCACAAATTCTTCCCATCGACCCTGCAACTCTTTGCTTCTAGTATCCCTTCTCCTGAACGTCCTGTGTTTTGCACTTTTCACAAAACATAGCCAACTGATAAACAGGGGCAGAAACTCAGACAATTTACAGGTCTCGAATGGAGCAGAAAAGTTGCGGAAGAAGCTGAAGCGGGCTACCGATTATCATTGCTCGAGCCATGGATATGTCTTTGTCGATACTTTTGACATGGATGAAATGGGGATTCCAATTTGTGAATGTAATGGTTGCTTTACGGGTCTAGATTTCTCTCAAATAGTTGTTGATTGTGTCGCTGACGCAAATATGAGCGCCTATCTATTCTATTGTTTTCAAAAAAAAATAAATAATAAAATTTTTGTGTTTTCTCAGAATGTATTTCCTCGAATCTAAATGTGCAGTTTTTAAAGTAGGCTGTGTATAAATTTTTGTGTTGCAGTGGAGATCCGTTGTTTCTGGAGCCATTATAAATTTTAGTGTTATGGTGTTGTTGTGATAATTTTGGCATATAAGGAGCCTAACCACATAAAATTGACGTAAAGGGGTGGTTGGGTTTTGTGTAGGTAACAATCTCAGCCAATGTTTCCCTAATCACACATATTTAGGCCGTAATTACACTTAATTTGGCCCAATGATGCATGAATAGGCCCCCATATCATACTTTGTTTTTTGTAGTTTCAAGTGGTTTAGAATTTTACATTTTTATCCTATAAGGGATCTAATCACTCATAAAATAGAGATTACGTGGTACTTGGGTGTGCATGATTCATTAATTTGACCTACAATGCCCCAAACATGCTAGTTTGAATCAGAATTCGAAATAATTTATCCTAATGGTGCACAAATTTCCACCTAATCATCTAGGTGAATGAATTTTCCCCTAAACATCTATATTTATCTTATTCATAAGTGGTTTGGGTATTATTATGTTAATTTTGGTATATAAGGACCTATCCACATGAAACATTGATATAAAGGGGTAGTTGGTTGTGTGCGGATCACCAATTATTTTAGCCCTAATATTCAACATGATTTCACAAAATAATACATGAATAACTCTATAAAAGAGACAATGGATCATGTGCATAAGGTTATCGATTTTAATGCTAATTTTGAATACCTATGGATATATCTACTCCATAACCATTTTGAATTTCTTTAAATACTTGTAGATAGTCTATGGTAATTGCTATTAATATTATCTTTAGAAAAAGTGTGTTGTTATTTTATGTCTCTCCATCTATTTCTACTTTGTAAATGTTTGATAAACCACTACAATTCAACTGGTAAGGTTATTACACACCCCAAATTCTTGTGTAAGAATGCATTCATTAAATTTAGTCCCATGAAGTAGCTCTATAAGTGAGTTATAATACAACATTAGCATGCCCTGACATGGAAATATATGAACTTAAATTTACACAACTAAAATAGATCAGACAAAGCTACATAAGATGTAGAGGCTGAAAAGGAGGCGGAGAAGTGCAAAAAAAAGGAAGACAAAGATAAAGCTGCACATGATGCAAAGTATTAAAGCAGAATCATAGGCCTAATGGAATAGGGAAGATGAGGTAACCACATAAATATTAGGAAGATAGAGATACACAAGAGGTAACATCAGGTAAGGATATGTGGGAGAAACCATAAGATATAAAAGGGAAAATGTAAAATATAAGGGGCACACACAAAACACATGGAAAGTATATAATGTAGCTCTAGAAAGAATAAGTCGATAAGGACCCAAATAAATGACCGCTAGTTTGGTTTTAGAGAAGTTAAGTTCACAAGGATTAAGTTGGTCCCATGTAGGAGATGATACATAGAATTTTTTATGGCTAGGCAAGAAAACAATGTAAACCACTAAGGATAATTTTTATGCTTCCCTCTATAAACTTACACATTACAAAAAATAAAAAATGGGAAATAAATGAGTAAGATTATCATCCTCACCTTGCCCAATAAGGTGGATGTAGATGTAGATAAATTTCCACTTATATTGGACATGGAAGGATTGAGTGCACTATGAGAAAACATAAATATGTCATTTTGTTACAAATCTTAAAACAATAAGAATTTGGAGGGTGTAATGAAAAATAATGTGCAAGGATATTGATGAAAATTTCCCAAAACTTATCATGAAAAGCATGAGAGACTTGGAAATGAGTGATAAATTTCAGCTCACATCATGAGTCATAGAACTAGTAGAAGACTTTTGGGTTAATGAAAGGATGAAGAGACTCAAAATGTGTGTGACCCAAAGAAAATAGAGGCATATAATCTAGTTATAAATTGTTGCAAAGAGTATGAGGAAAAATACAAATAGAAATAAAAAATTCACAATAAATTGCATTCAAGTTGCTAGAATGGAATTGCACAATTCCAATAAACATTAAACAAGAGGCTAAAAAGACATCAAAGAAATATAGAAGGTTTGGTTGGTCATTACGCTTTTGAAAAGTGTACATAGAGAGGTAGAAAACATTGAAATATTCTATACAAGAACGTTATGTCATAATGGATTGAGTATGAGGTTGGGAATTAAACATGCCTTATAGCACATTTACATGTATTTTGGTACACAATGACTTGAAAATTACTACAAACGATTGATGTGTGGGATTTCAGGGTGCATTATCATCATTCATCACTTATTTGGGCTAGATTTAAACATAATTTGGTCCAATAACACATGAATTCACCCCAGTTTGTCTTCATTTTCCTTAGTCACAAATGGTTATAGTGTCGTTAATTCAATCTTACCCTATAAGGGAATTTAGTAGACATAAAAAATGACATAAATAGGTGGTTGGGTATACACAATTCACAAATTTGATCATAATTTCTCCAATCATGTTACTTATTTTCCCGTACATTAGACACTATATGTTTCCCAAAAATGTACTAATATGTCCCATATTATCTACATTCTCTACGAATACAACAGATTATAGTTTTATTGTGTCAATTTTGTCCTATAAGGGTTGCTAGTAGTACATAAGATAAATGTAAAGGGGTGGTAATATGTGTGTAACTCACCAATTTGACCTAAAATTTCTCCAATCACACTTATTTAGGCTCAAACTCAAAATATTTTAACCCAATAATACAAAAATATGCACTACATCATTTGCAATTTCCAAGTCAGAATCATTTATGGTGTTGTTGTGCTAATTTTGGCATATAAGGATCCTAACCACATAAAATTGATGTAAAGGGGTGGTTGGGTTTGTGTAGGTAACAATATTAGCCAATGTTTCCCTAATCACACATATTTAGGCCATAATTACACTTAATTTGGCCCAATGATGCATGAAATGGGCCCCATATCATCTTTGTTTTTTGTAGTCTCAAGTGATTTAGAATTTTATATTTTTATCCTATAAGGGATCTAATCACTCATAAAATAGAGATTATGTGGTACTTGGGTGTGCATGATTCATTAATTTGACCTACAACGCCCCAAACATGCTAGTTTGAGTCAAAATTCGAAATAATTTATCCTAATGGTGCACAAATTTCCACCTAATCATCTAGGTGAATGAATTTTCCCCTAAACATCTATATTTATCTTATTCATAAGTGGTTTGGGTATTATTATGTTAATTTTGGTATATAAGGACCTTTTCACATGAAACATTGATATAAAGGGGTAGTTGGTTGTGCGCGGATCACCAATAATTTTGGCCCTAATATTCAACATAATTTCACAAAATAATGCATGAATATTCTCGAAATCATTTACAATTTCCTCAGTCGCAAGTGGTTTCGGTTTTGTTATGTCAATTTTGTCCTATAATTGAGTGAAAAATTTAACATAAAGGGGAGGTTACATGTGTGTGGGTCACAAATTTCACCTATGTAACTTCAAGATCACATCTATTTCAGCCCAAATCTAGCTCATAATTTGGCCTAATTATTTATAAATATGTTGTAAATCGTCTATATTTTTCCAAGTCGTACGTGGCTCAAATTTTATTATGTCGATTTTGGCCTAGATAAAGGACCTAATCACATCAATTTAATAACATAAAGGGGTGGATAGGTGTATGCAACTCACCAAATCAACATAGGTATCCCTCTTCACAACTAATTTAATGACTGTCTATGTGTAATCATT
Organism: Taxus chinensis; assembly: GCA_019776745.2. Taxonomy (NCBI): domain Eukaryota; kingdom Viridiplantae; phylum Streptophyta; class Pinopsida; order Cupressales; family Taxaceae; genus Taxus; species Taxus chinensis. The sequence continues at coordinate 674,434,398 of CM034153.1, read as the reverse complement.
GACCACTTCCTTATCATTCTCATAAAATTTCTTGGATACTATTTTTTTTCAAAAAAATGTGAAAAATTAAAAAGTTTCTAAATTGAATTTTTCAAGCTAACATACATATGGATCTAGTAGTTTACTTGAATGTAATGATTTTATTATCCTATCTCTAGTTTTTCTCATCATATATTTACATATAATACTATATATTCTAGCAAGTAATTTGTATCATTGAAATCCCCAAGATCATCTGAAGAAAAGCTAGGACCAAGGCATGAATTGTGGCACACATTGTACTTGTGATGACTAAACCATTGATATTAGAGGATCCTGAAATATATGACACCAAAAACGGAGTTGGAAGTTCTCATGCTAACCAAACTTCCTAATAAAGTAGACATAATATGGTATAATTGCATTGTCAAAATTTGCTTGAGATATTTGAAAGTGATAAAAGACTATGTATTGGCCTCAAACATCACAATATAATCAGGGACAAGAGGAGTAATGTCAAAAAAAAGTGTTGGTGAAAATGACCCATGTACATCTATAATTCCCTCACCCTGTGTTGTGGCATGTCATACCCAATCCCCTGAAAATCCATCATGTAACAAAAATCAACTTATTTCCCAATAACCAAAAAAATGTATAGTTTGCACAATAAATTTAAGGACTTCGAGGTTTCCATTTGTGTAGTTTGTCAAAAATAATCCCCCATAAATCTCTAAAATTGTCACATAATGTAAATTTTAACTATTTTAGTTTGTTTTTTTAAATCACGAAGTGGGAAAAATGTTCAAGTGGACTTGATCATAGAACCCAAAAATTACACTTTATTTTTTTAGGCCTAGGTTATCGATATTTTTGAAAATTTCCTCTAAATTTTGTGCGAGGTTTATGAGTTGATGAGAATATGTGTTTGAATCCTAAACCTTGACTCATTTTCTCCAATTTTTGCTTTGTATTTACAATTTGTGTGCGAGGAACTTCCTAGAGGAACATACATGGTTTTTTTCCCATGGAATTTGGGTATGGGTTTTCATCAAAGTTTTCTTCTTTTTCTTTCAAAAACAATTAAATTATAACCAATTTAGAAATTGGATTGAAGGAAATGAATAGTTTTTGGAAAAAGGTAAAGTTCGGATTTTGAAAGGATCTGTATCCTTGTACAAAGAATCTTATGGCAGAATAAAACATTGAAGCTCAACAAAAAAGAAGCCCGCATGTAGCAAAAGATTGAAGGCCCCTAAGGAAAAAATTGAAGAAGAAGAGAAGAGGGATAAGGAAGACGCTAAAGCTCTCATGTTTACAACAAAACTAGTTTACTTCTGTTGATCCTCATAATAAGATTGTAATCTCATTTTATGAAGAGGAATACCTTTCCTTTTTTATTAAAAATTTTCCATCCATCACATCTATTAGTATCTGAATTTTCATTTGGATGTTTTTGAAGCCGAATATCAACAACATTTGACTCTTCCGTGTAGAGATTGTATTTGGAATACTCAAAATCCTCCCTCAAAGTGAATGTCATCCCTTGATCCACCAAACCCGCCCCAATCAAATGGGGTGAAGCGTGAGGCTCAACCAAAGGTTTAATTTTTGATTTAGTACCATAATCATCTCTAACCTTGGCTGACACATGTGAAGAAGAATCTAAATCATCCCCAACAAACAACAGGTTGGGTTGAGGATCTCTCCACCAAGAAACATTTTCCTTAAGCTTCAAACACACTTTCTGGCATTCTGAAGCAAGATGCCCAAGGGTGAAACACTTTCTGCATAAGGTCAAGCCTTCCTAATCAGGGGGTTGTGACCGCATCCTATCTAGAATTTTGAAATCAATGGAAGAAGGTAAATCAAGAGTGGTATCAAGATCTACTAATATACGAGTGTAGTTAGTGTGTGTGTGTAAAGTTCCATTTTGGAATCAATGGATAAAAACTTGTCCAAAGCATTACCAATAGATATCAAAAATTCCTCTCCCCAAAAATGCAATGGGAGATGAGTTAAATGAACACAGACTGGTTTGACGTTGAATGCAATAGTGAGAGGATTGAAGGTCAAAAACCACAGTTTCATCAACAAGTGGTGATTCTGAATCTCTCAAAGCTTGGAGAGGATAGAAACCCTATCTTCAATAGAAAAAAAAACCACAATGAAAAAACCCCTTGCACAGGGGTAAATTTCAAGCATACCAGACAAAAGGGGGTGCCAGTTTGAAGAAATCCATGAATGCAAAAGTGACGGCCCAGGCCAAAGACAATTGAAATGACAGATCAACCCCTGGTTGGAGAAGAAATCCTCTGACTCTAACACCGAATCCCCAAATAACACCAAAGGTGAGGATTTGGCAGCAACGAGAGGCTTAGAATCCAAAATCATAGAGGCCACAACATGTAAAAAGGAAGGTTGCGAGAAACTAGAAGGGGCAGTAATGACCCCTTTCCCAGTTGAGCAACCAATCCCACCCTTGCCATGTGCCAAACCGCCGTTGTCTACACCGCCGTTAGGGGCCAGAGGAGCTTGAATAGAAGGATCGCCATCTCCGGAAGGAACATGAATTGTAGAAGGTTTGAGTGAAGAGGAACGACTAGGGCATGTGGAGGAGGACATCATAAAGAGAAGAGCAAGTGAAGGAAATGAATATTAACTTACCTAGATGAATATTGTATTTGAAGAAATTTCCATTTTGGTTTAATGTAATATATAATGCATTCAATTTTTTTATTATCTATGAACAAATATAATTTACGAATAGATATCATTTCATAATCATATATATATATATATATAAAATTTGAAATGATTTACAAATATCTAACGAGTTAGATTTTCAAAGAGCGAGACTATAGTACAGGAGAACACCATGGATCAACCTCACAACTATCATAAAAATACCCCACTTTACACACTATAAATAAATTTGGAGTCAGATAATATATATTTTTAATTTATGAACTCCTCCCATTTTTTTTGTATTGTTTCTTTAACCTCAAATACATGTTATATCGTAACGGTCATATTGGTATTATAAAGGTGTGGTATTCTCAATCGTACAAATTGTTACCAATGAGTCAACTCGGACTTGGTTTTCTTCCATACAATTTTTTTGTCTAATGGAGTTTGTTGATATTTGAAATATTCAAGTCTCCATACAGAATATAAAGTGTCACTCTGTCTGAATTAAAAATCATAAATACCCATTATAAAATCGGGGAGATTGTAAAGTGAAAATCTGTTTTTTAAATTGAAAATAAACAACTAGAGTTAAAGATCAATATTCTTTGGTCTAGACAAACTGCAACCAATGTATAAATTTATCGGGGTTGAAGGCATTACATACCTATGTAAGAAAAATTATCTTAGAAGATATTTATTAATAAATTTTTATTTAAAATTTGTTGATTTGACTAATATATGGATGTTCTTGATCACAATATCGAAGCTCGTCATTAAGATGTAGAAGTAAGCATCACACTTTACTATATCTTTAAATAGATATAATTTAGAAAATTTAATTTAATTATAGGTAATACTAGCAATCACATGTGTACGATGCAATGTGAACGTCGAATGGTGTATGCTATTTGATTTAGAGGGATAGTTATTACTTTTTTAGTTGATGTTGATAAGTGTGTAATTGATTTTATAAGTGTAGGAATATAGATGAAGCATTACATTTAAAAGTTCTATCTCTACATTTCAAATTTGTACAAATAAGATGAAAATTCACTTGACCCAATTCACTCAGATGAACTTTGACCTGACCCAATTCAATCAAATGAAATTTGACATGACCCAATTCACTCGAATGAAAATTGATCTGTTGTTTTATGATTACATTGTAATTGAAGTCTGTGGGACATCCTACACGGTGAGTAAAATGATTATGGTATGAAAAAAAATGGATGTGTACATTGTAGATTCAAATTTTGAAATAGAAGAATCCAATCAATCTCTTGATTAAAATGGATTGTTGGAGAATCTAAGTGGTTTTTTAATTTTAATTTTTGTATAGGATCATCAAAGAAGATTAAGCTAGACTGGGACACTTGGCTAAAGATTGTTCATGGTGCTACAGAAGGATTACCATATCTTCATCATGATTGTAACCCACACATCATCATCAAGAAAAATATACAGTCATACACTCTTACATGATTTTTACTTTCTTGGGAGACAAGCCAGTGATTTATTCCCTAAAGAAATTGTGAGACAGTTCAATCAATGAACTTATTAGATATTCCTACCACCGTGTAAAGCCACACCAATAGTTGTAGTAGATAATCCCATGGTGCTGAATGAAAAATTTGCATTCACCCACCTTAACGAATGGATATATATAAAATTGAGATAAATAACTCATACACTCCAAAATAAATGATGAAATTCTTGTAATGTAAGATTACCACTGCTGTAATAATGTTTATCTGTAATGCCCACTTCCCTACGACACTTAGTTGATTATCATTTTGAGTTATGCAGACTTTGGATATGGACATGACTTATACTTATGTTGATTAGCATGATGTTTTGTGACTAGATGCATTTGGATTAGGATTGGATTTTGTTTTCAGTATGATCTACACTGACTCATGGACAGACTATTTGGATACCGATATTATTTTTATATGGATATATTGCATGTGTTCTAACATTGGATTTCTTCGCCATGATGAGTAGAATGTAGTTGTTGAATTTACATTACTATAATTTTGGATAATGATGAAATGCATAATTAAGTTGTGATTTAGACCTAGAAATAATGATTGATTGAATTACGTATAGATGTTAATAAATTTCATGCATATGGTTATTTTGGATATTTTGACATGGCCGCAAGGCCAAAGGAGGTATTTTTGTATTTTGCAGGAAACACAACATGATCACAACCTAAAGGGGGATTGGGAACCAAACACAACAGAATGTCGGGTGGTTACAACATTTGGTCGTCAAGGCAACTAGTGAATTGTATTGTGTTACCTTTGTTCTTTTATGTGTTAAGAAAAAATTTCCATGAGGGGGAAATTTTCTAATGTGACCAAGGGGGTAAGAATTTTATTTACTTGTTTTAACTTACTTTAGTAGGTGATTTTATTTGTGATATCTTTTTAAAATTTCTTTTGCTAAGTATGTTTAGAATTAATTTAACACCTTGTTTTAAATTTTAAGTTTTGGAGGGAAGTCTAGTGGATGTAATTAATTTTGATGGTTGGCTCCTTGAGCCTTGTGTTTTCCTCTTGTATTGAATGCTTGTTTTGAGTGTTGACCACTCCAAATCCTTTGAATCTCGAATTTGAGATTTAGGGCAATTTTGGGGGACTTGTGGGACAAGTTGAACTTGTCCCACACTTCCCAAAACCCCTTACCAACCATATCTATGGGTTGGGAAGCCAAAAAGGGGATTATTTATTGTTTTGGGAAGGGAAATGTGACTTTGGAGTGCACTTGTCTTCCTTTTGCATTTAATTGTGCCTTAAGACACATGGGAAGGGATGGATGTGGAAAAGAGATGTCATTCAACCCAACCACCCATTTATGGTGTTTTGGGATTTGAGTTGACTAAAGGGAGGTGGTCTTGAGGATGTGTGATGTGGCATCCTACAAGGAGCCACATCACCCTCACTCTTTCCTTTTGTCTATTTATGGAAACTTCCTCTCTTGTTGAGGGGGTTGGAGGTTTTTGTTGGAGAGTTATCTTTCTTTTATTTTTATTTTGGGAGAGAAAGGAATTGGGAGAAAGAAAAAGAAGGAGCTTGGACTTGCATGCTTGGATTGTTTTTGGAGGGAGCTTGGACAAAGCTTCTTGGTTTAGGCTTCTCCAATGGAGAGGTAGGAAACCTTCTCCCATTTTTGCTTTCTTATTGTTGTTGCTTCTATGCTAAATTTGTGGATAATGTATGTTTACTTTTGTGTATTGTGAAAAATGGATAGAATGCTTAATGTGTAGTGTAGGAGAGGTCTATGGGAAAACTCATGAGGGAGGCATAAGAGTAGAATAGGAAATTGTGGAGGGAGTTTGAGAGGGATGCCCATCTTGGGTAAGAATGTTCACATTCTTACCTTGTCCTTGAGGGAGCCATAAGAGGAGGGAGGCATAAGAGTATGGGAGGAAAAAGGGGTACTTGAGGGAGGCATAAGAGTCATAGGGGCTTGAGTTTTATTGTGGAGGGTTTGGATGGGCATCTCATCTCAATTGGGAGGCATAAGGAAAACTTTCCCATAGTTCCTTCTCTTGTTGGCTTGGATGAAAGCCTTGTTGTGAAATGTTTTGTGTTATTTGTGTGTCCTTTTTGTTCTTCTATTTTAGTCTTGAATGTTGTGAAGAAATTGTATTGTGGAAGCAAGTATTGTTGCCTTGAGTTGGAGACCACCCTTCATTGTGTTGTGTTTGGGGCTCGGGGGTCAATGGAGGAGATTGCTTCTCTTCTCCATTGAGTTTTGGTTGGGAGGAGAGTGTTGCCTCTCCCCCTATCTTGGTTGTGATTTGATCTACTTGGAACTTGGAGCATGGATGAAGAACACCTTGGAGCTTGTGAAGACTTCTTTCCTTTTTGACTTTATATGTATTATTTTGTTGTAAAACCTTGTATGTGAAAGAAAGTTGTATCATCTTGTTTTCATTCCAAAAAAAAATTTGTTTCCACATGGTAAGTAGGATATTTGTAAAAAGTCATTTTGAATGAAAAGTTTACATTGAAAATGATGGTATTTCTTACTTGAAAAGATTGTATTGGAAATATTGATTAATTCTTATGTGGAATGGCTTGTAATAATCTTGTAATTACAAAAAATGGTATAAACATTCTAGATGTCTCATTTTATTTGCATTAAAATCAAGAGGTGTATTGATAAGTGATATTATTAGTGTATTTCCTCTTCTTGTATTATTGAATGAAAGACTTAAGTTTTTAAATGAATTTCTAAGATGCCAAGATAGCAGTAGATCTAGCCCCCTAACGTGGTAGTCTTTTTTTTCTTCATTTATGAATTTATTGTAAAACTTATTGCAAATTGGTAAAAAAGGAAATCAAAAAAATCGAATCCCATTATGAACACCCATCAAAGCATTATGAAATATGGACAAATCTGAAAGCTAGATTTTAATAGCAAAGATTCTAAGCTTAATAAGTTCATTAGCACTGGAATTAATGAGTTGCGCAACCCATGCCATTTTAAAGTACCCATTTCCTTCATATCCAAAGACATTATAGTAAACTTGCAATGTGTATTGGCTTTTGCAGTTAATTGCTCAATATACTGATATACCCATTGGTATTCTTATAATGATAAAATCATGTATAAGATTAATAACTTAATATAAAAAAGAAATGATATACGATTCATGTAGACATGGCCTGATAACAACTTGATACACAAAGAACTGCCTGCACAGTGAATATTTAAATTGTTGCAATGCCTACAAGTAATTTAAAACGTTTTTTTTACAGATTAGGACATTGCGAGTGGTCTTAGCTTCACAAATATCAAGCTTCATGGCAGGCCTTGCAGGCTAACCCAAAACAAAATGTAAAGTTACTCTCAAAATCAAGACCAGTCAATCACCCTTAAATCATGTCTAAGAGAATAACTGCTAATGTAAAAAAAAATGATGATACGTTTCAGTAGATATGCCTGATAGACAACTTGATATTACAAAGTAACTAACTATCACAGAAATATTTAAATTGTTGCAATGCAAACAAAAGTGAGTTTTGTGGTCGTCTATTTAAGAGTGTTGCAATAGACAAGCAATAGTTGTTGGTATAAGAGCCATTCATAGTGTGACAGACCCACCTCAACTGTGATACTTTTGCCATGGGCGTATTGATCCAGAAACCGCTACTAAGGACGCATTAGAGAATCCCCCCTAATTTGATCTGCATTCGATCCCTGGGTAACACATTCAACACTGCTGGACAGGCAATTGTTTCTAGACACGTCTTTCACTGTCCCCACTTATCGATTTTTGATATAAATATCTTTTTTCCGTGAAGGAGAACCCGATTTTGAGGATGCATTTGATACTGAACAGATAACAACATAGTTGGAACGAGCCTGCTTTTCTTGCGCCTCCACTACCTGTCCCCTGTGCAATGTGCCACTGTGGACCCCCGCCAATACACCTTGCTTTAGGTAACTCGCCTTGCACTCGAAGTCCCTGTGTACCCATGGCCAGACCTCCTCAAGTTGTGGGAGAACAAAAATATAAAAGAAATAACACCTGAATCCAGTCGAACCGCTTGATAAACTTGCCTGTAATCACTCCGTCACAGGTTGTATAATCCACGCGGCTCTGGGTGACTGTGGCGTTTTCACCTGCTATTCTATCTGTGCAAATTCTTAACCACGTTATTAAATTGTGCATCCGGGGCAGTATCCAAGGCCGACGTAGTAAGGCATCAGGATTTGCAAAATCTAAATGTTTAATGACATGACGGCTAAGGTTGTGATTTCTTGCACGCATGGAGGGGGGTTTTAATCAATTATGGCTATTAAAGCCAGGTCCCAAGTTGGTTGAACTCAAATTCAAATCCAGAGTTCCGCACCCAACCATAACATTTAAGCTAAGTTTGAAATGTTGGGATTTGTAAGTTATATGCCACTACAATCAAGAAAAGCAAATCTGTCCTTATTGATATAGCTCATCTAGTTAGAGCCAGCTAAGTATAAAATACTAACATAAGATAACCAACTCCCTCCTGTGGTATGTGGTCATTGTAACAAAAATTTCACCACATAGCATAACCGTTATCACTACTATAATAAAGACGTATTATATATACGTGGGTGGTGGCATAAACATATGAAATCATACAATGTCAATAAAATAGACCAGTGCCAAGTATGTATACCGTAATGCCGAGTGACGTCCCTTTATAATTATATATATACAATATATATTTATATTTATACTATGTTATAATGTAAATCAGTGAAGCAACGCGACAATTGAATTGAATAACAAATAAAAAAATCGGATAATAGATAAATAAGTAAATAAAAATTGAGTGGTTAGTGTATTCACTTCAAAATAAATTATATCATAATCTAGGGTTAACTTTCAGAAATATTGTTATTACGATCATTATCAGACATTAGACTAATTAACTCGAATGACGACCCTTGCTCTTCGCTTGTGAAACGTCGAATGAGATAAATTCAAACATCTTTGACCTTTTGAAGCATTATCGTGACTGTTGTAGTTTCGAGCCTGTATGTGGGCACACCCTCGAATTTAAACAATTAAAAAAAATTGTCACATTTTCGGGTTGCATTGTTGTGGTGTCGTCGTCGTCGCTATCGTGAGCGTGGCGTCGGCTTTTTGCGACGTTACATTTTGGTATCAGAGCCAGGGGTTCGAAGCTGGGACCCTTGGGCACACGCAGAAAATGCGTGAAACAGGAACACTTAACTTAGTGCAGAAACATTATTCTTTTAAAATATAAAACCATAATGTTGATAATTATAGTAAACAGCAAATTTTGAAAACTAGCACAAGACCTAGAACGATGAACTAACTCTCGCCTTGATCTGTGCAGGAGGCGCGGATTGGGCGAGGGGTCTCTTCATATAGACCTAGACATACCACCACCAGAGCAGGCCGTAGCAGCCCTTCTACCTCAGATCTTGCAGACACTCCAGGATGTCAATGCCGCTATACGCGGAGAACCCTTGGGAGGACGACTTGCTAGACATAGTTTGGAGCCATCAGTAGATGCCCAGGCATCCCCTCGACACAGCGAGGAGCACAGAGCAGAGAATTTCCGTGCAGAGTCGGCTAGGGCAGAGTCACCACAGAGAGGACATGGGGACAGGATCTCAGGACATAGGGACAGGTCTCGGAGCCCTAGACAGAGGGAGGAGCATACAGAGAGACCTAGGATTCGTCATACGTCAGCTGCAGACCATATCAGGGAGATCCTGAAGCTACGACCATCTCACTATTCTAGGTGATACAGGTGGTTTTCAGGCAGAGGCCTGGTTGGTGAGCTTGAGCGGATGCTTCAAGCTCTGTCCTTGTACTAGCAACATGAAAGCTCGTGTTGCAATCCATCTTTTGAAGGATGGAGCAGGAGTCTGGTGGAGGACCGAGGAGCAGAAGCTCCATGTTGACTCAGAGACGATTACCTGGGAGTTATTTGAGGAGCATTTCAGGAGCAGGTATTTACCCAGGAGATTTATTCAGCAGCGGATAGACGAGTTTCATGACCTCCGTCAGGCATCGATGACAGTAGCTGAGTATGAGAGTCAATTTCTGGACCTACTCCAGTACGTCGACTATATGCAGGATGAGCAGGTACGGATTCACAGGTTCATTCGGGGCCTGAACTTGGATTTAGGAGGCACAGTGCGCATTCACTGCCCACAGACATTAGCAGAAGCCGTGGAAAAGGCCTATATTGTAGAGGAGACACGGGGGAAGACACAGCAGGCTAGAGACAGAGTTCGGAGCCGTATCCAGCAGATGCAGGATAGTAGGTCGAAGGGGTCAGTTCCTCCTCCACGGGGTGGACAGAGTTCAGGGCAAGCTTCATTCAGGCCACCACCGGCAGCAGCAGCAGTAGCAGACCCGCCCACCTTACCGACCTCCTCAGAGATTCGATGCACAGAGAGGACGTAGTATGGGGCCTCCTCCTAGGGGTCCCATCAGGACACAGGGTGCACCGAGAGCTCAGTCAGTAGGAGCTCGTCAGCAGAGACCTCAGCAGTCCATAGCCGGATCGTCAGGATCTGTATCTCAGTCATCTAGAGTACCAGCTGGAGCTGCTTCCCACTGGAGAGGACCAGGCAGCTGTTATGGTTGCGGTGTTGTTGGACATCTTTGGAGAGATTGCCCACATAACCCTACCAAGGGTAAGACACAGAGCTCAGAGCCTACTATTGGAGATATGGCACGGAGTCATCGGATCTACGCAGCGGTCGAGAACCGCCAGGCTGAGCATCAGAGTACTGTGATTGAGACGACAGGTAGTATTGGTGGTATTTCCACCTCTATATTATTTGATTCTGGTTCTTCTGATTCTTTTATTGCACCATCCTTAGTAGAGCGTTGTAGGCTGGTGGCAGTTAGGCAGGGCCGTAGTTGGGACGTTGAGATGGCTTCTGGAGCCAAGATTTCTGTAGACTCCTTAGTTAAGGAGTGTGTAGTGGATTTGGGACCCTTCACCACTACTTCTGATCTTCGGATCCTTCCATTAGGATCTTATGGCATCATTTTAGGCATGGATTGGTTGTCCGCTCACAGAGCTAGAGTGGATTGTTACCATAAGACTATTGCTTGCATAGATGATCTTGGGGTAGAGTTAGTGATATCAGGGGTTAAGAGGGCCGGTTTCTATTCGCACCATCTCCGCTATGCAGCTTAAGCGGTGTGTGCGACAGGGTTGCCAGTTGTATGCTATTACAGTTAGTGACAGATCAGAGGATGAGTCAAGAGGACCTTCCCTCGATGATCATCCCATCTTATCAGAGTTTTCCGATGTGTTTCCAGGGGAGCTACCGGGATTACCTCCCCCACGTGAGATCGACTTTCATATAGATCTAGTTCCAGGCGCAGAGCCTATCTCACGAGCACCTTATCAGATGACTACTCTTGAGTTATGTGAGCTCAAGTTACAGCTTGAGGGCCTTCTGGAGAAAGGCCTAATCTGTCCTAGTGTATCCCCTTGGGGTGCACCAGTTATCTTCGTGAAGAAGAAGGATGGATCTCTTCGGTTGTGTATTGACTACCGTCAGCTGAATAAAGTAACGATCAAGAATCGTTACCCCCCTTCCACGCATTGATGATTTATTTGATCAGATGAAGGGGGCTACAGTTTTCTCTAAGATAGATCTTAAGTCAGGATACCATCAGCTTAGGATTGCAGAGACAGATATTCACAAGACAGCTTTCCGCACGAGATATGGCCACTACGAGTTCACAGTGGTACCTTTTGGTTTGACGAATGCCCCCGCAGTGTTTATGAGTTTGATGAATGGGGTATTCAGGACCTTCCTTGATCGCTTCGTGCTCATCTTCCTTGATGACATTCTGATTTACTCACGCACACGTGAGGAGCACGAGGAGCACCTTCGCCAGGTTCTTCAGTGTCTTCGCGAGCAGCGCCTTTATGGGAACTTGGAGAAGTGTGCGTTCTTTCAGCCTGAGGTGCAGTATTTGGGCCACGTTATTTCTGGGGAAGGTATCACAGTCGATCCTTCCAAGATTCGAGCCATCATGGATTGGCCAGCACCCACTAGTGTGACCGAGGTGCGTAGTTTCATGGGTCTAGCAGGATACTACAGGAGGTTTGTTCAGGACTTTTCTCAGATTGCGCACCCTATCACTTCTCTTCAGCGGAAAGGGAAGAAGTTTTTATGGTCAGATAGATGTGAGCAAGCCTTCAGTACACTGAAGGAATGCCTTACGAGAGCACCTATCCTTGCAGTGCCAGATCCTCATGGAGAGTTTTTCGTATGCACAGATGCTTCCTTGGCAGGACTTGGAGGTGTGTTAATGCAGGAGGGTAGAGTAGTTGCCTTTGAGTCTCGCAAACTCAAAGATTATGAGCTCAATTATCCGACCCATGACCTTGAGCTTGCAGCAGTGGTACATGCCTTAGTGCGGTGGAGACATTTTCTTCTTGGCCAGAGATTTACACTCAGGACTGATCACTTGAGTCTTCGCCACCTCTTCACGCAGCCCAATCTCAACGCTTGTCAGCGGCGTTGGATGGAGTTACTCTGTGAGTATGACATGGAGATAGAGCATGTGAAAGGGAAGGAGAATGTGGTTGCAGATGCCTTGAGTAGGCGGAGACATGTGGCTATGGCCACCTCAGTGGGCACAGATTTGCGGAGTAGGATCTTGCAGCAGCTTCCTCAGGATAGTTTCTACCTTGCAGCCAGAGCAGAGATTGAGTCTCAGAGACCCCTTGAGGGGAGATTTGTATGGATTTTCATTAGAGGCAGATGGTCTTCTCAGACACAGAGGTCGGATTTATGTTCCTAGAGATGGAGGCTTGAGACATGACATTTTGACAGAGGCTCATCGTGCACCTTACTCAGCCCATCCCGGGGTGAAGAAGATGCACGCCACCTTGAGACAGTTGTACTTTTGGAGAGGACTTCAGAGAGACATAGCTTCATTTGTATCCCGCTGTTTAGAGTGCCAGAGGGTGAAGGCCGAGCATCAGCATCCAGCCGGCCTCCTCTATCCTCATGCTATACCAGAGTGGAAGTGGGACACCATTTCTATGGATTTCATTGTTGGGTTGCCGACGTCGAGATACCACCACGACACCATCATGGTCACGGTGGATAAATTGACGAAAGTAGCTCATTTTTCCCCAGTGAAGACTACCTATACAGCTAGTGCTGTGGCACGAGTATATCTTGATGAGATTGTCAGACTACATGGGATTCCGCGGAAGATCATTTGCGACCGCGACCCTTTGTACACCTCCCATTTCTGGACCACCATGCAGTATGCTCTTGGGACGAGGATTAATTTCAGCACAGCTTATCACCCTGAGACAGATGGACAGACAGAGAGGGTGAATCAGATTTTGGAGGATATGCTCAGGATGTACGTGATGGATCATCAGTCGAGATGGGAGGAGTATCTGTATTTGGTGGAGTTTGCCTACAATAATAGTTTCCAGAGTTCTATAGGCATGGCTCCTTTTCAGGCATTATATGGCAGAGAGTGCAGGACACCTCTTAGCTGGGATAGGATTGAGGACAGGGTTTCTCTTGGGCCAGCATTATTACAGGACATGGAGCAGCAGGTTACCTTGATCAGACAGAGATTGCAGGAGGCACAGGATAGACAGAAGAAGTATGCAGACCAGCATAGGACAGATCGCAGTTTTGAGGTAGGCACGAAGGTGTTTCTTCGTGTCAGACCGCATAAGAGCCCTATCCGTTATGGAAAAGGTTCTAAGCTTGCTCCTAGGTTTGTGGGTCCCTTTGAGATCTTGAAGCGCCTCAGTCCCTTGGCCTATCGTCTAGCATTGCCACCTAGCTTATCACGCGTCCATGATGTATTTCATGTTTCTGTGCTTAGGAGATATGTTTCTGATCCTTCTCATGTGCTAGATTGGACTGCATTGCAGGTGCAGGATCAGGGGCAGGTGATGGTGGAGCCCGTGCGCATTTTAGATCGCAGGACCCTGGGCCTTCGAGGCAGAGAGATTGATCAGGTTCGGGTCCAATGGGACAGGTACGATGAGACTGCTGCTACTTGGGAGGATGCTACATCATTGCGAGCTCAGTTTCCACACTTATTTCAGTGACTTCCAGGAGGAAGTCTAGTCTAAGGGGAGGGGGATGTAATGCCCACTTCCCTACGACACTTAGTTGATTATCATTTTGAGTTATGCAGACTTTGGATATGGACATGACTTATACTTATGTTGATTAGCATGATGTTTTGTGACTAGATGCATTTGGATTATGATTGGATTTTGTTTTCAGTATGATCTACACTGACTCATGGACAGACTATTGGATACCGATATTATTTTTATATGGATATATTGCATGTGTTCTAACATTGGATTTCTTCGCCATGATGAGTAGAATGTAGTTGTTGAATTTACATTACTATAATTTTGGATAATGATGAAATGCATAATTAAGTTGTGATTTAGACCTAGAAATAATGATTGATTGAATTACGTATAGATGTTAATAAATTTCATGCATATGGTTATTTTGGATATTTTGACATGGCCGCAAGGCCGAAGGAGGTATTTTGTATTTTGCAGGAAACACAGCATGATCACAACCTAAAGGGGGATTGGGAACCAAACACAATAGGATGTCGGGTGGTTACAACATTTGGTCGTCAAGGCAACTAGTGAATTGTATTGTGTTACCTTTATTCTTGTATGTGTTAAGAAAAAATTCCCATGAGGGGGAAATTTTCTAATGTGACCAAGGGGTTAAGAATTTTATTTACTTGTTTTAACTTACTTTAGTAGGTGATTTCATTTGTGATGTCTTTTTTTTAATTACTTTTGCTAAGTATGTTTAGAATTAATTTAACATCTTGTTTTAAATTTTAAGTTTTGGAGGGAAGTCTAGTGGATGTAATTAATTTTGATGGTTGGCTCCTTGAGCCTTGTGTTTTCCTCATGTATTGAATGCTTGTTTTGAGTGTTGACCACTCCAAATCCTTTGAATCTCGAATTTGAGATTTAGGGCAATTTTGGGGGACTTGTGGGACAAGTTGAACTTGTCCCACACTTCCCAAAACCCCTTACCAACCATATCTATGGGTTGGGAAGCCAAAAAGGGGATTATTTATTGTTTTGGGAAGGGAAATATGACTTTGGAGTGCACTTTTCTTCCTTTTGCATTTATTTGTGCCTTAAGACACATGGGAAGGGATGGATGTGGAAAAGAGATGTCATTCAACCCAACCACCCATTTATGGTGTTTTGGGATTTGAGTTGACTAAAGGGAGGTGGTCTTGAGGATGTGTGATGTGGCATCCTACAAGGAGCCACATCACCCTCACTCTTCCTTTTGTCTATTTATGGAAATTTCCTCTCTTGTTGAGGGGGTTGGAGGTTTTTTGTTGGAAGAGTTCTTTTTGTTATTTTTTTTGGGGAGAGAAAGAATTGGGAGAAAGAGAAAAAAAGAAGAGCTTGGACTTGCATGCTTGGATTGTTTTGGAGGGAGCTTGGACAAAGCTTCTTGGTTTAGGCTTCTCCAATGGAGAGGTAGGAAACCTTCTCCCATTTTTTGCTTTCATATTGTTGTTGCTTCTATGCTAAATTTGTGAATAATGTATGTTTACTTTGTGTATTGTGAAAAATGGATAGAATGCTTAATGTGTAGTGTAGGAGAGGTCTATGGGAAAACTCATGAGGGAGGCATAAGAGTAGAATAGGAAATTGTGGAGGGAGTTTGAGAGGGATGCCCATCTTGGGTAAGAATGTTTCACATTCTTACCTTGTCCTTGAGGGAGCCATAAGAGGAGGGAGGCATAAGAGTATGGGAGGAAAAAGGGGTACTTGAGGGAGGCATAAGAGTCATAGGGGCTTGAGTTTTATTGTGGAGGGTTTGGATGGGCATCTCATCTCAATTGGGAGGCATAAGGAAAACTTTCCCATAGTTCCTTCTCTTGTTGGCTTGGATGAAAGCCTTGTTGTGAAAAGTTTGTGTTATTTGTGTGTCCTTTGTGTTCTTCTATTTTAGCCTTGAATGTTGTGAAGAAATTGTATTGTGGAAGCAAGTATTGTTGCCTTGAGTTGGAGACCACCCTTCATTGTGTTGTGTTTGGGGCTCGGGGGTCAATGGAGGAGATTGCTTCTCTTCTCCATTGAGTTTTGGTTGGGAGGAGAGTGTTGCCTCTCCCCCTATCTTGGTTGTGATTTGAGCTACTTGGAACTTGGAGCATGGATGAAGAACACCTTGGAGCTTGTGAAGACTTCTTCCTTTTTCCTTTATATGTATTATTTTGTTGTAAAATTTGTATGTGAAAGAAAGTTGTATCATCTTGTTTTCATTCCATTATTGCAAATTTGAAAAAATGAAGGGGACATTGTAATCCATATTTTAAAGGAAAAGTTCACATGGTTAAATTGTTGGTAGATCTTGTTTAAAACTTAATTGAAAATATTGTTGGACTCTTATGTGGAATGTTGGTAAAGTAATTACAAAAAATATATATACATACTAGATTCCATTTTGTTGCAAAAAAAAGAGGTATTGATAAGTGATATTATTAGTGTATATCTTCTTCTTGTAGTATGAATGGAAAGAGTTAAGTTTTATTGAATTTTCAATATGCCAATAGAGTAGATTACACCCTAACTCTATCATGCTCTCTCTTATTCATTCATGAATTTATTGTAAAACCCATTGCAAACTAACCCAAAAAAAGGGAATTAAAATCGAATCCCTTCGAACATCCATCAAAGCATTATGAAATATGGAAATGGTCTGAAAGATAAGACATTCTTCTAACTAGTAAAGATTCTAATTTTCAAAAGTTTGCTGAATCTGACTTGCGCAACCCGTGCCAGTTAGAGTACCCGTTTCCTTCACTATCCAGCCAAGACATTATAGCAAACATGCCCTAGTGTTTGGATTTTGCAATCAACTTGCTCGGCGCTGAAATAGTTGGATGTTCCCTTCGCTGTTGCGCAATTTGATCACCCTTAAATCATGTCTAAGAGAATAACTCCTAATATATAGTAAAAAAATGATGATACGTTTCGGTAAATATGCCTGATAGACCTTCTTGATACACAAAGCATTGACTGCCACAGCGAATATTTAAATTGTTGCAATGCTTACAAGTAATGTAAACATTTTTTTTTACAGATTAGGACACTGCGAGTGGTCTTAGCTTCACAAATATCAAGCTACATGGTAGGCCTCGCCATCTGCCAAAACAAATGTAAAGTTAGTCTCAAAATCAAAACCAGTCAATCACCCTTAAATCGTGTCTAAGAGAATAACTACTAATGTAAAAAGAAAAATGATGATATGTTTCAGTAGATATGCCTGATAGAAAAATTGATACACAAAGCACTGACTATCACAGCGAATATTTAAATTGTTGCAATGCCTGCAAAAGCGAGTTTTGTGGTCATCTATCTAAGAGTGTTGCAATAGACAAGCAATAGTTGTATGGTATAAGAGATTCCATAGTTGACAGATAGCAACATGCTCGCCTGTCCAGGGCGCATCGTTTGATAGAAATACCTTCACTAAGGAGGAAACCCCCCCAAAGTTTGAGCTGCATTCGATACTGATCAGATGTCAACACGGTTGGACAGGCCGTTGTTTCTACATGCCTTTCACTGTCCCACTTATAATTTTTGACATTTATATTTGTTTTTCCGTGAAGAAGAAACCCGATTTTGAGGATGCATTCAATACTGAACAGATAACAACATAGTTAGACGACCTGCTTGCTGGTGCGCCTCCACTATCCGACTGTCCACGCGCCCAGGACCCCTTTTATTTGCCTCCTTGTACCATGCACGGCCAGGGGCGAGGAGAACAGGGAAAAACACCTGAGATAATGCCTGTATCTTGCTTAGAATACTCCTCACCTGTATCCACGCGGCCTGGGCGACTGTGCAGTGTATCCATGTGCAAAATAACGCGTTTCAATGTTGTAGGCAGCAGGTTGACTGTGGGGATGTGGATTTTCAATATCTAATTGATTAAATGGTTGATGCGCCGGTTGGAAGAAAATCTTCGTGGCCGCCAGGTGTTGGTTGGGCCACCCACCGCCCCCAACCATAACATTTAAGCTAAGTTTGAAATGTTGGGATTTGCAAGTTATTAAAGAAAAAAGAAAAAGGAAAGAGGATATCTAGTTAGTCAGCTAAGTATCAAATACTATATAAGATAACATGTGGTACGGTATGTAACAAAACTTTCAAATAATAATTACACTAGATATAATTAAGGTATTATATATACCTAAACATATAAAATTATACAATACAATAAAATAGATTAGTGCCAAAGTATGTATATCGTAATGTGTGACTCCTTTCAATATATATATATTATAATGTATTAAATCATGATATACGTAATATAACTGGATAATAGAATAAATATAAAAATTGAGTGGTCAGTGAATTCTTTTCATAATAAATTACATCATACCCTAAGGTTAACGTTGGAAACATTGCTATTACGATCTTACCGGACATTAGACAATTAACTCGTATGACGACCTTGCTTATCGCGGTGAAACGTCGAATGAGATAAATTCAAACATCTCTGACCTTTTGAAGCATTATCGTGAATTGCAGTTTCGAGCCTGTGTATGGGCACACCCAATTTAAAAAAAAAAATCACATTTTCGGGTTGCATGGTCGTGGTGCGGCGTCGTCGTCGCGATCGTGGCATCGTCTTTTTGCGATGCTACATTATCAATGCCCTGCAGAATGAGGAAAAACAATATTAAGAAACGGATGAATCCATACACATGAATCAAGAATCATCATTGATAACCATCACGGTAGTCTTACGTTAAGATTGTATCTTGCAACCATTTGTATAGCTCTATTGTTTCCCACAGATGTAATATGCTGGAAGAAAGTAACTACCTAGTAACCTTTTGCTCCTTCACTCATCGCCAAATACAAACACAAAACTATGGTTCAATATCCAAGATTATCCACTAATATCCTCAAATATGAAAAATGATTCAACCATATGTATCAATTTCCCATAAAGCTAGCAAAACCCACATAATGAAATAAAAAAATTATGAGAAATTATGTGAGCAGTAATGCACAACCTGTTCCAGCCATGGCCAAATTAGAACTGATTATTCCACCTAGTACCTGTTCCTGCCGTGATTTATTGTTGAACACCCATATTGATTCACGGGAAAGGAGCCATTCCAGCCACTATTTTTTACCCTCTTATGGTCTTTTCCCTCGTAAGAACATGTCTTGTATGCATTGTTTCCTTGGCCAACTTATTTTTAAGGTCACAGAAGCTTTCTCCTTTCTTGGAGTCTCTCATAATTGTACAAAACTTGGTTGGGAGAGGTGTAATCAATTCTTTGTTGATGTTGCATGGTTTTTTTTGGGTCGTTTCTTGGTGCAAAGCAAGACCAACCGGAAGATTTTTCTTACAATCCCAAGATCCCTCCAAGTTTTTGCAACATTTGTATAGACAATTCCCATGAATGTGTTGTTGTATGATTTTGATAGTATCAATGTTCACATGTCAATGTCAAAGACAACTCCATCCACATTTTATTGCTTCATGCTCTAGACAACAAACCTTAAATATACTTGAACAATGTATAGTGTAAGCTTCAAAATAAAATCAACAAATATATAAATCTTACCAACTGAACATCAGATTTCTCATCAAGCCTTGATGTTCTTGCATATTTAGGGTCAATGTTTCCAATGGTACCCATAACTTAGGTAGAGGTGTGAGTTTTGGCCAAGGAAATGCACTTGGCAATTCCAAATTCTGACAAATATGCTTCAAAATTATCATCCAAAAGAATGTTAGAAGTGTTCACATCCCTGTAATAATATCGAAATATGAATCTCAATATCCTGTAAGTCCAGATATGAAATAAACGGTCTAAAATGCAGCCGCGATATCCACATGTTTTACACCAGTATATGTGGCATACTTCCTATCAGTTACATTCAAATTCCTCCATGTGGTTTGGAACAAATAGATGCATTTTTCACAAATGTCCCCCAACCAATGACCAAAAGTGTCTCCCTTATTCCTTAACCTGGAAACCAGATAATAATTAAAGGTATCAACAAGTTGAAACACTGTATGAATATGATGCTTACAGTTGCACTCAAAGAAGGTTTCTCTGAAAAAGTAGTATTCTTGCATATAAAAAATAATTCAAACAGACTCTACCATAAACACTTGTATAAGAAAAACACACATATACACTAATATACAAGATTAAACGACGAGCCTAAAATCATGCAGGAAAGTAGAGTTCAAACTAAAACAAGCAAAACAAAAATCATCATCTAAAAGCGAAGAAAAATACAATTTCTATGCATGCGAGTGAAACATTGAATTGAAACAACTAATGCAGAAACTCGGAAACCAAAAAAGAATTTGGAAGATTATGTACATCTTTCCAATTTCTACCTTGAGTAAAATCATCTAACCAGTAAATGCCTCTCATAGAAAAAGTAGAACTTAATAGTGAGTGGCAGTGTAGTCAACTATTGCCATCCCTGAAACCAATGTTAGGTCTTTCCCTTGACTTAAAAAACAAATATATTATATAACTTTCCATTTTTTTTTACCGTTTTAAAGAAGTCCACATTAGATACTCATACAATGGAAATAACATTTCACAAAGTGAAAATCCACCAAATCATGTTGCTGCCCGCCCAAATTTTCCAGATGCTGACCTTGAACATCTTAAAAAAAGACAAATTTTCAGAAAGTCCACTTAAAATAACCACACAAAGCAAAAAAACCCTCCAATGAAGATTTCGCACGACCAAATTTTACCAGAATACTGACCTCCAGCGATCAAATAGAAGCCATATTTTCACAAATTTCAATAACTGCAAATTTCGCTAGAGATACTACAACAACAACAAATTGAAAATGTGATTGGTTTGTCTTCGAGGGGGTTGTTACGGATACAAACTGAAAAGTTTCATAGAAATTAAAGTCCTTCTGATCAAAATGAAAATGCTGGCAAGGGTTACCAGTTATTTGAACGGGCATCTACAATCAAATTTTACCCTAATATTGACACGAGAAGTAAAATAAAAGAAAAAAATATGCAACGTGAAAATCAGAACGATCAAGCAGCTGGCAAGGTGAAATTTATCCAAATACTAATCCAAACAATCAATCACACAAAATACATCTATTAAACCCTACTTTCCACGAAAGAAATCGCACTTTCTCAGAAACAAATCGTACATAATGAAGATACTAAAAATACGTTGTTTTATATGCACAGTGTGTGTCTCGAATCGAAGAAAGTAGAACTACCACTTAGCAAAAAAGAAGGATCTAGCATGCATCAGATAAAAATTGATTTAGGGAACTGCCGCATCCATGCAACTGCAAAAATGTTAAAATGCCCGTAGAAACTGTCAAACATAATCGCCTTTCAAAAATGTCTAAATGGCCGTCAAATTTAACATAGTCATAGAAACGTCCAAAAGGGCCTTTCCCATAGGGGGAATGCCTTCGGTGTGAATATATTTAGATTATTTTATAGTACCAAAAATTTGAATAGTTGAAATGTTGGAGCTAATTATGGTTTTATTGTGATATAGGTTAAATATTAAATTTGAAGATAGTCATTAGAAGTAGCAGGGGAAAATAAGGTGTAGATGGTGATGCGAAGAAAACCCAAAAAAAATAGAGGACATAGAAAATTGACTAAAAACGTCACACTCTTTTAGTTGCATAGCCAAAACTATAATCATATAGTTTTCGAAGCTAAGGTACCATACATTAACTTGATGACTTGTTCCTTTTCTATTGGGTTCTGGAAAGCTCACTTACTTTTCTAACATTCATTGTGATTCACTCGGAAACAATTCTCCTTCCTTGAAACCTCAATAACTCAATAACACGTTGAAAATTTATAAAATGTTGAGGGAGTTAATGGAGGCCCCATGTTATCCCTTCATCATTATCAACCCCCTAGGAAATCACACAATTTTACAAGCAACAAAAACTATAATGCTATTTAGCAAAGAGTCTAGTCTATGCAAGTATATCAACCCTTACATTTTAATGATGACAGCAAAGAATAAATATTACCTTATGTTCTTCTATAAAGGATTGTTTTTTTGGCATGTGGATGCTTACAAAATAAATAAGTTCTATAAGATCTTAGTGAGATGGATCAAGAGAAAGTGGATCGATACATCAATGGAATATGACGGGTGATCGAGGATGAGATTAGCATAGTGAAGATATAAACAATGGAAGAAGTGTACAAATATGTTTTGAGGGTGGAATAAAAATTGTCACATAGAAAAAATGCTTAAAGAAACAGTAACAAAATTGATGGTGGTAGAGAACCAACCAAGTGTAGGAGAAAGAGGCATAAGATAGAACCATCTATGTGCAAGAACAACATAGTGTTGGAAGGAAAACTTCTGCATGAGGTAGATGTCATAGCGCAAAATTATATGGTAATGGTTTCCAATGTGGATAAGTAGGACGTCATGATTTTTCCAATGTTCACATACACAAAAAATGATAGGAAAAGGAAGGATCCGAGAGAGCGCATAATGAAAGTGAAGAAGAATGTGACATAAGGGAATCATATATATGAACTTGAGTTGGGTGAACTATTACTTGTAGTAAGAGAAATCTTGAAATTCAAAAGAAAAAGAGATGAGAAACGACAAGATAGGAAAGATATTTTTTGTACAAGATGAAAGGACGAGGAAAATATATAATAGTGGTAGTTGATAGTGGAAGCATTGATAATTCAGTGTCTATGGAAATGGTGTGAAAGTTAGGATTGGACTAAAAGACATCCAAGTATTTACATGTTGACATGTTGATGGAAGTATAACTAGACATTGTGTAAAAATAATGCAAAGTGGAGATGAAGATTAGAAGTTTCATAGACAAGGATTTTAGCTACATATTACCGCCAGTTGCATGACATGTATTGTTGGGGAAGCCTTTGAGTTTTGACTAGAAGATTTTGTCTGATAGTAGAAAAAACAAAGCTAGAGTGTGGATGTACTAACAAGTTCATATTTTGAAACCCTTGAGGGCTAAAGACAAAGGAGAGAACTAGAGTCATATAGTTAGGCACTAAGAAGAAAAAACCTTATGAGATGGATGAATAGTGATGCAAAACCATGGTGTGTAAGGAGGATAAAATATTTAAAATTTACTCAAATACAAATAAGATGGGTGAAAGAAAAGGATGAAATAGTAAGGGAAATGTGCACAATAGTACTGAAGAATATAGAACTAACATAAGACACTATTGAATTTGTATAGGGGTTGAAAATATGACTTGAGTGTATTTTTGAATGTGTTGTATATTGTGCAAAACATAATGTATGTGCATTTAATATATAAGATAAATTATATGATATGTAACACTCTCTAAGCATTAGAAGAGAATGCAAAGAGCCTCTTTGATAAGAAATGGAACAAGAAGGGACTACTTTAAGCCAACAATCACTTGGAAAGATATAAAACAATATAAATATGCATTGTGAAGAAGGTTGATCTTAAATAAAATTTAAAATTAGGTCGAAGTTCTTAATTTAGTGATATGAATCCAATATATTATTGCATCTTTCTCTCTTTTTTATATCTTTCCTTATGTTGTTTCTAATATTTATCTACTTTTCTAATTTATGTTAAGATTTTATATTCAAGTGCGAAATTTTCTAATAATAGTAAATGGGATAGGTTGTGCTTCTCCTAAACTACAACTTGTGGCATGTCCTAACGAGTGATTCTAGGAACCTCTGTCTAACAATGGTTCCATTTTTCGGGACCAAAAAAATGTTAAGATGGATAAGAAGATGATGGGATGTGGAAAGATGGATTGAGGATAAGATGAACCATTTTGCAGAAGATGTAGAGGTTGTGATGGGAATTCCTAAAAAATAATCATGTCAGAACAAATAGATAGAGATATTCAGGAGATATTTTGGTACAATCTCCCAAAACAACTAGCTCGATGGTTATCTCAATTGGAATATTATTTTTTTAGGTACAAAGACAAGTAAGAGTATAAATGGACAAATGAGAGTATAGAAAATTACACAAATTGGATAGTAAATGGACTCGAGCTACAAACTACTGGATGCAAACTACTATTGATTGGTATATAACTAAAATATTTGTGTAAAATTTTGATTCAATTGATTCTATAGATGGTTATTTCATTCCTAGTGAGGTAAATTTGTGAAACAATTCCCTTTCTTGGGGTAAGTGCATGAAGTTGGGGAGCCAAAAAGTGGACAAGAATCTGAAAAAAAGTAAAACACGCTCGCGTTTTAATTTGTTTGGCTCGAGAATCACCAAAGCATAACGTGTATGCATTACATAACACGTACGCGTTATGCCTACTATAAACTAAAAAAAAAGAGGCCCGAGCCTCTATCATTTTACCTCCCTCAAACGTGAGTTTCAGAGCTTGTTCGTGCCCTCACATTTTTTCATTCAGCTGGATCTCAAGCTCAAAGGATCGTTTCTAGATCGCTGGGAAGATCTGAATCGACGATGGCACCACAGAGAAGAGGTAAGCACAATTCTTTTATCAAAATTGCATTGACATATGATAATTATAGATTAAAATTTGAATTGAATACATATTTTTTATTGTTACAGTTAGAGGTCGAGGGAATCAACCACATCCAAACCCTGTTATACCTGACATCCCTCCCGAACACTCCCACAATTGCTCAACATCCCTCGGGTAGTCAAGAAGATTTAGCAGCCCAAATAGTTGAAAACAAAATTGAAATTGAGGATTTAATCAAAACAATGAGGGATGTACAATCTACAAACCCCCACCACGCCTTTCTTGCAAACACATTGGAGGCATTAATTATTCAAATTGATGTGGCAATAGGGCAAATTGATCATTGGACAACTTACAAAGAGGGTTGTAGGGTTTATTATTCCAAAAAAATTGTCATATGTGGATGTAAAGAAAAAATAAATTTCAAAAGAAATCATATGCAGCTTATTCATGGACCTCCACACTAATTTTCCTATTTCATTGACATGTAAACAATTTCCCATCCATTGGTGCAATAATAATTTGATTAAAAATAATTTTTGGGACCGATGGTGGATGGTGTTTGATTTTCCACCTTGTAATAACAACGAGGTGCCACTATAATTTCTGAGGAAACACTATTGTGAGTTTATCCTCAATGAGATCCCAAATTATTTTGATTTCTGAGATTTCCAGGGCCAAGGAAAAGGATCTGCATGGGATCGACAAGGTGCACAACATGCACCTATTCATCAGGGTAGATTCCCCGCATAGAAGCCCCCTCACCCTGAGATTGTCCCTCAAGTAGTGAATGAGACAATAGAGATTGATACACTCCACGCACTTCAGGTACACAGAGTATTCCCTCAGGGAGTACTAGAATGAGGCCACATTTTTGCTTGTCATGTGGTAGCATATGTTTGGGGCCCGAGGAGGACAATACTTTCATGCGTACTTATTTTGGTACACCTGGTGCTAGGGGTGAACATGATAATGTCACTATGTCAGATGTCTTTTTGAGCGAGACATTTGGATTACATTCATCAGCGTCACCTTTGCAGGTAAATTTGTTATGTTTTGTTATGTGTGTTACAAAAAGTTTGGAGTACCTGATTTACTTATCTATGTTAAATTTTTGAAATAATTGTATTTGTACATGTACATGCACTTGCATTGATATTAGAGCGTGTGGGAGGAACATTTTAATCTCGACCACGGGCAGCGAACACCATGCATACACATACATTCACAGAGGTAATTTAGAATGTTAATTATGTAAAATTTTCACATACATGTGTGTGTGTGTATTAGTTTTGAATTCAAATATATGTACGTTCTTGTATGTCCATCTAACTCGCGTGATATACGTGTTTGATAAAGATGTTGACTTCACTAGACACCCCACCATCTCTGCGACAAGTAGATAAAGGTGTTGCCACTGTGATTTCATCTGCGTAGTAACTCACTAACGTATTCAAACAACATGTAAATTTTGTTAAATTTCTCGTGTAATTCATATTATGTTAAATTACATGTTAGTAATGTCTTTCATTGTAGAATTATTAAATTATGCTAATAATGTCCTTCATTGTGTGTATGTAGGAGTTACCTGTGACAGGTAGCAGCCCTATTTATTTGATTCACAGGTGTGGCAGGGTAAAAACAATAGTTCTATATTGATAAATTAGTTAAAATATTATCATTATGTAGATACATGTTCTTAGCTCTATTTTCGCTAATTCTGATGTTAGATTTTCTGATCTTATGTGTATGTAGGGAACTTCAACCCCCTCCATTTTGAATTCGAGGGCGCGGGCTCCTCCATCTCGTCGTCTTCGTACCCCCGTTCGTACTGCAGGAGCTCCCGATGACTCATCTGAGTGTGAGATGCAAATTCGGTGTGATCGACAACTTGCGGTAAGTTTGTGTATTTATGTAAATAATTTCATCCTAGCATGGTCTTAAATACATGTTGAAAACATATATAAATTAAGTTTTGACAAAAAAAAATGTTTTCATTTATAGGCTCATCTACAGGTGAGTATTTAGCAGAAGAGGACTCGAAGCATGGGCTCAGATGATCCAAAGTCATCTCATGGATCTCCATCTTTGTCTAAGGGAGGGCATTCTTTGAGCAAGGCCAAGAGAGGGTTAGATTTTGATGAGTAGGAAATATATATGTCTTACATGACATTGTTTTTGTATGCCTATGTGCATGGCATTGTATGTACGCCTATATGGCATTTGAACTTGATGGTATATGACCTATTTGGGCATTTTTGTATTTATTATGTACATTAAAATACTATTTGGAACTTGATAATTTTGTATGAGACCTTACATTTTTGAGATTATTTTCGCATGAATCTAATAGTATGTGCACTTGACAATATTTAATACATTATGGATTATTTTTTCAGTTATTGGTGATGTACATGTACTAGCATTTTCAATGTATAATATGCATCAAACTTTGGAAATAAATATTTATGTAATGTATGTATACAAAGAGTTACCTAATCTGAGTAATTATTCATTCAATTTATTAATGTGTGTATGTGTATTTACCTTACTTGTGGTTCTTCTTGCTTGTGGTCTCTTTGTACAGGTTCCTATCTTATCATGCACTTACTACATTATTTTATGTTTCGTAGTCTTCTCCCCTGTTAAAACACCCGAAATTTGTCACAATTTGATGCCTTTCATTTGTTGATATTTTGAGAATGTCTCTACATATACATTACTCCAATGCTTGAGAATGTCTCCAAATACAATGACATTCTGATTTAGACACTCAATGATTCTTGATTTTCTAATCATGTCCAATTCGTGTTACTACCTTTAAATCTGTAGGCATTTCAAGTTATTTGGAAATCACATCACACCCTTCACTAGGCTTGATGACTACCCCTATCCTATTTAAGGCACTTTTAAAAGCATTCATGGGTTTATCATAACATAAATTATCAATGAATAGAAGGTCACTAAGCCGTAGGCCAGCTGACTCCCATCTAGAACTAAACAAGAAAGATTTACTAGGTGATTGATAACTCCCATGTGTTCTTATACATACCCCTATCAAATTAATTCTTAAGCCAATCTAGTCATTCCGGGCTCTTAAGCGACTACACCTGAATGGGGTAGCCCTACACTGACTCAGATTGCACTATTTCGAGCGTTTGTAAACAATAACACAACGAGAGAACCGGATTTAGATGGAGAAAAATATGAGAGGATTTCGTAGAGGGCCCTGACATGGAGGTATTGGATCTGATGAGACCTCTCTAGCGAAGATATGGCGTGTTTGGACCTCAAGGCTCTTAAGCGACTATGCCTGGACAAGGTAGCTTGAAAGCACAGGGAGCATAAGGAACCAAAATGAAGCATCTAATAGTGTTCACCTAGCCACCCTGAAGTGTTGGCATAGTTGGTGCGGTCCCACGAGCTTTTGTTTGCAAACTGCAGCATCTGACAACCCTACACTGACTCAGACTACACTATTTCGCACGTTTACAAACAATAGCACAACGAGAGAACCAGATGAAGACGGAGAAAACTGTGAGAGGATTTCATAGAGAGCCCCGATCTGGAGGTCTTAGATCTGACGAGACGTCTCTAGGTGCCACAAAGTCTGAGAAATCACCCGTCGAAGATATGGCATGTTTTGGCCTCAGGGCTCTTAAGCGACTTCGCCCAAACGGGGTAGCCCGAAAGCACATGGAGCATAGAGAACCAAAATTAAGCCTCCACTAGCATTCACCTAGCCACCCCAATGTGTTAGCATAGTTGGTTCAACCCCATGAGCTTCCGTTTGCAAACTATAGCCTCTGGCAACCCTACACTGACTCAGACTGCACTATTTCACACGTTTGCAAACAATAACACAGCGAGAGAACCGGATGGATATGGAGAAAACCATGATATTATTTTGTAGAGGGCCCCATCATGGAGGTCTCAAATCTGATGATACATCTCTAGGTGCCATGGAGTCTGAGAAATCACCCGTCAAAGATATGGCTTGTTTGGGCCTTAAGGATCTTAAGGGACTACACCCGGACAACGTAGCCCGAAAGCACGGGGAGCGTTGGGAACCAAAATGAATCCTACACTAGCATCCACCAAGACACCTCGATATGTTGGTGTAGTTGGTTCAGTCCCATGAGCTTCCATTTGCAAACTACAGCCTCTGGCAGCCCTACACTAACTCAAACTACACTATTTCGAGCGTTTGCAAACAATATGACAACGAGAGAACAAAATGGAGATGGAGAAAACTATGAGAGGATTTTATAGAGGACCCCGACATGGAGGTTAAGGATCTAATGAGACATTTCTATGTGCCACGGAGTCTGAGAAATCACTTGTCGAAGATATGACGTGTTTTGGCCTCATGGCTCTTAAGGGACTACACCTAAATGAGGTAGCCCGAAAGCATGGATAGCGTAGGGAACCACAAAAAATCCTCCACTAGTGTTCACAAGGTCATACGGATGTGTTGGCCTAGACGGTTCGGTCCCACAAGCTACCGTTTGCAATATACAACATCTACTAGCCTTACACTGACTTAGACTACACTATTTCACGCGTTTACAAACAATAGGACAACGAGAGAACTAGATGGAGACGGAGAAAACCACTAGAGGATTTCATAGAGGGATTCAAAATGGATGTTTTGGATCTGACGATACATATATAGGTGCCACGGAGTCCGAGAAATCACATTTCGAAGATATAAGGTGTTTTGGTCTGAGGGGTCTTAAGAGACTACACCCGAACAAGGTAGCCTGAAAGCACGGGGAGCATAGGGAACCAAAAAAAATCCTCCAATAGCATTCACCAGGCCATTTGGACGTGTTTTCCTAGATGGTTTGGTCCCACAAGCTACTGTTTGCAAAATATAGCATCTAGCGGCGTTACACTGACTTAGACTACACTATTTTACCCATTTGCAAACAATAGGACAACGAGAGAACCGAATAGAGATGGAAAAAACCGTAAGATAATTTCATATAGTTCCCCGACATGGAGGTTTTGGATATGAAGATTCATCTCTAGATGCCACGGATTCTGAGAAATCACCCGTCGAAGATATGGCGTGATTGGGCCTCAGGGCTCTTAAGTGACTATGCCCGAACGGGGTAGCCCAAAAGTACAGGGAGCGTAGGGAACCAAAAAAAAGCCTCTAGTAGCATTCACCTGGCCACCCCAACATGTTGGCGTAGTTGGTTTTGTCCCACAAGCTTCCGTTTGCAAACTACTGCCTCTGGCATCCCTACACTGACTCAAACTGCACTATTTCACGTGTTTGCAAACAATAGCACAGTGAGAGAACCGGATGGAAACAGAGAAAACTACAAGAGGATTTTGTATAGGGCTTCAACATGGAGGTTTTGGATCTATCGAGACATCTCTAGGTGCCACGAAGTCCAAGAAATCACATGTCAAATATATAAGGTGTTTTGGTCTCAGGGTTCTTAAGAGACTATGCCTGAACGAGGTAGCCCGAAAGCACAGGGATCATAGGGAACCAAAAACATCTTCCAGTAGTGTTCACCAGGCCATTTAGATGTGTTGGCCTAGACATTTCGGTCCCACAAGCTACCGTTTGCAAAATACAGCATTTAGCAGCCTTACACTGACTTAGACTATACTATTTTACGCCTTTGCAAACAATAGGACAATGAGAGAATTGAATAGAGATGGAAAAAACCACGTGAGGATTTTGTAGAGTGCCCTGACATGGAGGTTTTGGATCTGAAGAGATGTCTCTAGGTGCCACGGAGTTCGAGAAATCATCCGTTAAGGATATGGCATGATAGGGCCTCAGGGCTCTTAAGCGACTACGCCCGGACAGGGTAGCCCGAAAGCACGGGGAGCATAGAGAACCAAAACCAAGCCTCCAATAGCATTCCTTTGGCCACCCCGATGTGTTGGCATAGTTGGTTTGGTCCCACGAGATTCCGTTTGCAGACTACAACCTCTAGCAGCCCTACACTGACTTAGACCACACTATTTCGAGCATTTGCAAATAATAGGACAACGAGAGAACCAAATGGAGATGGAGAAAACCATGAGAGTTTTTGTAGAGGGCCCCAACATGGAGGTCTTGGATCTAAAGAGACATCTCTAGGTGTAATGGAGTCTGAGTAATCACCCGTCGAAGATATAGCTTGTTTTGGCCTCAGGGCTCTTAAGGGATTACGCCCAGACGAGGTAGCCCGAAAGCACGGGTGGAGGAAACCACCAATGTTCAATGATTTTGACACAGGATGCAACTATGTAGACTATGAACTTAGTTTTTTTGGGGAGACCACCAATGTTCCAACTGTTCATTTTGAAGAGAATGAATATCTTCAATCAAACAGAGAATGAAGAGTTTGAATTTTTTTGGACATTACAAAAGGTTGTTTGTGCCCAAAAAGAAGCTGAAGGCCATATAAATTTTCAGTCTTAAATTTTAGATGACAATGAACATTTTGAAGAAAAACAATTAGGTGAAGATGTCACTATGATTTAAGAAGAAATGCCTCCTAAAAGTCATAAAGAGTTAATTTGATTACCCAAAAACATCTGGAAGAACTTAAAGAGAAGATACGAGCAGAAGAAAAGGAAAAATGGGAAGCATGGAAGGATCACAACTTAACTGGAATGGAAGATCTATGTGATGTTGTCGATAGAATCATGGATAATCTTAAGGACAACATGCCAAGTTGATTATTTTTATTAATCTCAGCTACTTCAACTTCACAAATCTAACCAAGTAGTTCCAAAAGCAACATACTGGAAAGAAAAAATGTAATGAAGTATTGATAATTGAGCCTGAAACTCATTTAGAATTATAATTTATTTTTTGATTGAGCATTCACCCATAGTTTATTTTTTGAAGGAAGAAATTCATTTTATATGTGAGAAATAGAATGCTGATTTAGTCTATTACTCTGACTATTTAGGTTAGATTTATGTAGTCGTTCAATGAAAGTTTGAAGCTCTTCAGTACTAACATGGAAAAATTGTTGGGGACCTACAAAATCCTCTCATGGTTTTATCCATATCCATTTGGTTCTCTCGTTGTCCTATTGTTTGCAAACACACAAAAATAGTGCATTCCGAGTCAGTGTAAGGTTGTCGGATGCTATATTTCGTAAATGGTAGCTCGTGGGACCAAACCATCTGGGCCAACATGTCCAGATTTCTTGGTGACCACTAGTGGAGTCTTGGTTTTGGTTCCCTATGCTACCCGTACTTTCGGGCTACCTCGTCCTGGCGTAGTCCCTTAAGAGCCCTGAGCCCAAAACACGCTATATCTTCGACGGGTGATTTCTCAGACTCCGTGGCACTTAAAGAAATCTCGTTAGATTTGAGACCTCTACGTCTGGACCCTCTATGAAATCCTATCGTGGTTTCCTCTGTCTCCATCTAATTCTCTCATTGTGCTATTGGTTGCA
The DNA here is from genome assembly GCA_019776745.2 of Taxus chinensis. Classification (NCBI taxonomy): domain Eukaryota; kingdom Viridiplantae; phylum Streptophyta; class Pinopsida; order Cupressales; family Taxaceae; genus Taxus; species Taxus chinensis. The sequence goes on along the minus strand of CM034153.1, from coordinate 674,402,253 downwards.
AACACGTGAAATAGTGCATTCTGAGTCAATGTAGGGCTGTCAGACGATGTAGTTTGCAAACGGAATCTCGTGGGACCAAACCAACTACGCCAACACATCAAGGTGGCCAGGTGAACACTAGTGGAGGATTCATTTTGGTTCCCTACGCTCCTCGTGCTTTCGGGCTACCTCGTCTGGGCGTAGTCCCTTAAGAGCCTTGAGGCCCAAACACACCATATCCTTAACGGGTGATTTCTTAGACTCCATGACACCTAGAGATGTCTCGTCAGATCTGAGACTTCCATGTTGGTGCCATCTACGAAATTGTCTCACAGTTTTCTCCGTCTCCATCTGGTTCTCTCGTTGTGTTATTGTTTGCAAATGTGCAAAATAGTTCAGTTTGAGTCAGTGTAGGGCTGCCAGACGGTGTAGTTTGCAAACAGAAGCTTGTGGGACTGAAAAAACTATGCCAACACATTAGGGTGGCTGGGTGAATGCTATTAGAGGCTTCATTTTATCCCTACACTCGACGTGCTTTCGAGTTACCCCGTCCGGGCGTAGTCGCTTAAGAGCCCTGAGGCCCAATCACGTGATATCTTTGACGGGTGATTTCTCAGACTTCGTGGCACCTAGAGATGTCTCATCAGATCTGAGACTTCCATGTCGGGGCCCTCTATGAAATCCTCTCGTGGTTTTCTCCGTCTCCATTCGGTTCTCTCATTGTGCTATTGTTTGCAAACACACGAAATAGTGCAGTCTGAGTCAGTGTAGGGTTGCCAGAAGCTGTAGTTTGCAAACAGAAGCTCATGGGACCAAACCAACTATGCCAACACGTTGGGGTGGCCAACTAAATGATAGTGGAGGCTTCATTTTGGTTCCCTACACTCCTCGTGCTTTCGGGCTACTCCGTCTAGGCGTAGTCGCTTAAGAGCCCTGAGGCCTAATCACGCCATATATTCGACGGGTGATTTCTTGGACTCCATGGCACCTAGAGACATCTCATCAAATCTAAGACTTCCATGTCGGGGCCCTCTACGAAATCCTCTCGCGATTTTCTCCGTATTCATCTGATTCTCTTGTTGTGCTATTGTTTGCTACAGGGGTGTCAGAGGTTGTAGTTTGCAAATGGAAGCTCGTGGGACTGAACCAAATATATAAAAACATTCGGGTGGCCTGGTGAATGCTATTGGAGGATTCGTTTTGGTTCCCTACACTCCTCGTGCTTTCAGGCTACCTCGTCCAGGCGTAGTCCCTTAAGAGCCCTGAGGCCCAAACACGCTATATCTTTGACGAGTTATTTCTCGAACTCCATGGAGCCTAGAGATGTCTTGTCAAATTTGAGACCTCCATGTTAGGGCCCTCTACAAAATCCTCTCGCAGTTTTGTCTGTTTTCATCCGGTTCTCTCGCTGTGCTATTGTTTACAAACATGCGAAATAGTGCAGTCTGAGTCAGTGTAGGGTTGCCAGAAGCTGTATTTTGTAAATGGAAGCTCGTGGGATTGAACCAACTACGTAAACACATCAGGGTGGTGAGGTGAACACTAGTAGAGGCTTTTTTTTGTTCTCTACACTCCCCGTGCTTTTGGGCTACCCTGTCCGAGCGTAGTCGCTTAAGACCCCTGAGGCCCAATCACGCCATATCTTCGACAGGTGATTTCTCAGACTCCATGGTACCTAGAGACATCTCGTCAAATCTAATACCTCCATGTTTGGGCCCTCTATGAAATAATCTCATGATTTTCTCTGTCTCCATCCAGTTCTCTCGTTGTCTTATTGTTTGCAAACGCGTGAAATAGTTCAATTTGAGTCAGTGTAGGGCTGCCAACACGTCAGGATAGCCTGATAAATGCTATTGGATGCTTCATTTTGGTTTCCTATGCTCCTCATGCTTTCAGGCTACCTTGTCCAGGCGTAGTCCCTTAAGAGCCCTGAGGCCCAAACATGCCATATCTTTGATGGGTGATTTCTCAGACTCCGTGGCACCTAGAGACATCTCATTAGATCTGAGACCTCTATGTTAGGGCCCTATATGAAATCCTCTCACAGTTTTCTCTGTCTCCATCCGGTTCTCTTGCTGTGCTATTGTTTGTAAACGCCCGAAATAGTGCAGTATGAGTCAATGTAGTACTGCTAGACGTTGTAGATTACAAATGGAAGCTCGTGGGACTAAACCAACTCTGTAAAAATTTTGGGGTGGTTGGGTGAATGCTAGTGGAGGATTTTTTTGGTTCCCTACGCTCCCTGTGCTTTCGGGCTACCCCGTCCGGGCATAGTCGCTTAAGAGCCTTGAGGCCCAATCACGCCATATCTTCGACGGGTTATTTCTTAGACTCCGTGGCACCTAGAGATGTCTCATAAGATCCAAGACCTCCACATCAGGGCCCTCTACAAAATCCTCTCGTATTTTTCTTCATCTCCATCCAGTTCTCTCGCTGTGCTATTGTTTGCAAACGCTGAAATAGTGCAGTTTAAGTCAGTGTAGGGTTGCTAGAGGCTATATTTTGCAAACGGAAGCTCGTAGGACCAAACCAACTACGCCAACACATCGGGGTGGCCTAGTGAACTCTAGTGGAGGCTTCTTTTTGGTTCCCTATGCTCCTTGTGCTTTCGGGCTACCTCATCCGGGCATAGTCCCTTAAGAGCCCAGAGGCCCAAACACACCATATCTTTGACGGGTGATTTCTCAGACTCCGTGGCAATTAGAGATGTCTAGTTAGATTTGAGACCTCTATGTCAAGGTCCTATATGAAATCCTCTCGTGGTTTTCTCTGTCTCCATCTGTTTCTCTCGCTATGCTATTGTTTGCAAACGCACAAAATAGTACAGTTTGAGTCAGTGTGGGGCTGTCAGACGGTGTAGTTTGCAAACGGAAGCTCGTGGGAATGAACCAACTATGCCAACACATCAGGGTGGATAGGTGAACACTATTGGAGCATTTTTTTTGGTTCCCTATGCTCTCGGTACTTTCAGTCTACCCCGTTTGATCATAGTCGCTTAAGAGCCTTAAGGCCCAAACACGCCATATCTTCGATGGGTGAATTTTCAGACTCCATGGCACTTAGAGACATCTTGTTAGATCGGAGACCTCCATGTTGAGGCCCTCTATGAAATTATTACGTGGTTTTCTACCTCTCCATCTGATTCTCTCAATGTGCTATTGTTTGCAAATGCGTGAAATAGTGCAGTCTAAGTCAGTGTAGGGCTACCAGAGGTTGTAGTTTGCAAACAGAAGCTCGTGGGAATGAACCAACTATGCCAACACGTCGGGGTGGCCAAGTGAAAGCTAGTGGAGAATTTTTTTTGGTTCCCTACGCTCCTCATGCTTTTGGGCTACCCCGTCTGGGCGTAGTCGCTTAAGAGTCCAGAGGCCCAAACACGCCATATCTTTGACGGGTGATTTCTTTGACTCCGTGGCACCTAGATATGTCTCGTCAGATCCAAGACCTCCATGCCAGGGCCTTCTACGAAATGCTCTCATGGTTTTCTCCATCTCCATTCAGACTGAGTTAGTGTAAGGTTGTCCATTACCAATCACCTGAATAATATAGGTGGTTAATACAATATAGGTGGTGAAATGAGATTTTTAATAAGATATTTTTACAATATAGGTGGTGAAATGAGAATTTATATTTGTTGTTCCTTTCTAATATTCAATTTCTCTTAGCTTCACTTGGATTCGAGAATAATAAATTCTCTACTAACAGTGCCAACCAATTGAAGGTGGAAGCTTTTTTGGCACCACTAACCTACATAAACATGTTAGTAAGCAATTAAATAGAATTTTAAATCATAAAAAATTTAAACAAAATCATTTAAGTAAATATTCAAATTAAATTCATGAAGAACATAACTTTGCAAATTCAATCCAATGAACTGTAAGAATCAACTCTATTCTTGACAGTAGCAAGAATTACTTCATGATCTGATTCACGAACCTTCCACAGATTTTTGTTTGATGGTCGACCTCGATATTTGATCAATTTAATATTTTTTGCAAGAACCAAATGTGACTAGTGAAGTATCTTCTTATGTACTTCATAGTCTTCAAACAACCAAATGTTTGATTTTTTGATAGGATATCATCGAAGCCAAGTTCCAGTGATTACCAATGATCCAGTGGGATACTCAAGGTCTTCACCATCAATGACCGTGGAAGTCAATTTTTTCCCCCTCTACACAACGAGATAAGTAGTTTGTTCCCTCTTCATTAAATTCTATCGCAATAACTGCAAAAACATGCCCTATGTATCACAAAGTAAAACTGTTCAGTCAATTTATAAATACATTAAGAGTTGACCATTTAATAATTTATAAATCTAAAACATGGCATGTAAATATATGTATGTACCTTGTTGCACCAAATCAGAGACTTGGTCAAATTTAGGTGATGTTTTCATTTGATCTGATATATTATGTATTTCATCCCAATTTTCTAATACATTAGCTACATTTGCTATAGTGGATGTACCCTGCCCCTACTCGAAGTTTTTGCATTCTCTTCAATTTCTTTATTCTCTTCTCTTCCAATTGCTTCGGTTTCTTATTCTTGACTTTCCTCTTATCCTTAGCTCGATGTTTATTTCCCATGATTAGAAAAAATCAACTAGTGGGGTAGGGGACAAAATGAAATACTAAAAAATCGTGCAAGAATGTAAAGAATATTGCAGACAAAACATAATGCTTGCAGAATTCCTGTGAAAGAGATGAAAGGGATGTTGGGGGGCCACAATATATAAAACAAAGAAAAACGCGTATGCATTTTTCATTTTCTCTTTTCCCAAGCCATGCTTCAAGGCTTTGGATCTGGTTTGGATCCCCAAGTCTGAGGCATGGACCTGCACAAACACAACAAACATCGAGTTTTTACAAGAAAATGTAAAAATGACACTTCCTCTATGATAAATCAAAATAAAACAATCGATCCATTTTAAAAAAATTATACCACGACGTAGAGCAGAGTCTCTTCTTTCTAAAAATATAATTTTTCAAATTTTTTGACTAATATAAGGTTTCCATATTATTTACTTTCTAACTATGCCTTTTTATAGCTATTTTTTGAAGTTTAAATATGTCTATCTTTCATAGTGTATCTTTTTTTTTGGGTGATCGAAATTAAAAAAAAAATATACTAGCCCAAACTAGGCATAATTCTATACACATTAAAAAAAAAATCTAATTTTCGATATTTTTTGAGGTAGTTAGGGGGGGCACGGTCAGAGCTCCATTATTTTTCAAAACATAAAATTTCTGTACTAGAAAAATCATAAATAAAAAATATTCTCCAAAAAAATCTAAAAAAAAATGGAGCCCAAACTAGATGCTCCTAGCTATCTTTCTACTAAAGGGTTTTCAAAAATACTAAATGGTGCTAAAAAAATGGTGGGGGGCACGAAAGTCACTCTATTATGTTTTTTTAACAAAAACAAGAGCATCTGTTGGTATTTTAGTTATTTGACCCACTTAAAATTATCCGTTTTCAATCAAATTTAGTAGATTAGAAACTAGACTCAAAATGCTACAATTCATATTTCTACAACATCTTCCAATTTTAGTGTAACTATTTCGTAAAACTCATACAAGTTAAAATTTTTTTTTTATAGAAAATGCGTCCACTTAAGACCCCCTTTTGGCCCCCCAACTTGGTGCACTTACCCCTTGATAAAAATTATATCCATGGAGCCAAATATCCACCACATGGAGTAATCCGGTAGGATCCAAAGGATGTAGTCTTTGAAGTAATGTGATTATAATATATGGGTTTTAGCCTTTTCTATCCTATTAAAGAAACAAGATTATTCTGGGATTTCGTGGGACAATTTTTACATATTTTAGCCTTCATTTTACATATAATATAAAGGCATTTTTCAATGGATTTTTTGTTAAATAAATTTATTTAGTAACACATGCTTATCTTCAAATATGATGTAATAGATTATAATTTTTTGGCACTTATTTAAAGGATGTTTTAGAATGCTTTTTTAAAGTCATTAAATCGGTAATTTTTTTATTAGTTATAAGGGTAAATTTTAGAATTGGATTTCTTAGAGAATTACTATATAATATTTGCATAGCAATATCATGTTGGGATGTAATTACATTGTGTTTAAGTCTATAAAATCTTCTCCATTTTCGTAGATTTTTTTTGTTTCTAGTTGAATATGTGCTTGATGTCTTGCTTCATTGGGATCTAACTCTAGATTTCTAGGATGTGTGGTCTGAGGAATCCCTTCATTGGGATCCCTAACAATGAATACATAATTCGAGTATAATAGCAAATATTTTATGTCCTACTTTGGACATGGGTGTGTTTGTGTGTGATATCATTAGTCTAATCACTGATTCTTAGATTTGTTGTATCAATACTAGTGTGTTTGGGTAGAATGTAGTTACATGTATATTCAAACGTTTGGGGTGTTGGGTAGAAGGTGTGGATTAAAATTTCTTATTGAGTGAGTGATTGTGAGGAAGATAGTGAGAACACAAAATTTTTTCTAGCGAAAATAGAGCACCAAGGCTTGCAAATTGGATGAGATGATGAGTAGAGTAAAAATACGTTTGGATTCTAGATGGAAACTGCATAATGTTAAGGAGTAATAATGGATGATGATATAAGTGATGATGAGTGTGCTGAAACATCACCTAAGGAGAAGGATGCTAAATCAAGGTACATTGATAAGAAAGAGGATAGATTCTTGTGCACAATCATGAGGATTATTAAAAACCCAAAGATAGAATTAGAAGATTAGATTTGAAATAAATAATTGTATCGATCACAAAATGGAGAAGTAATCTAAGTAAGATGGTGTGGAAGATCCCAAAAAGGTATGATTTACTTTTAATAAGTTAAATATTCATGTATATTTATGGCGGGAACATGTGCAACTTGAGAGAGTATGTAGAGGCAAATATAAGACCAAAATTTGGAATAGATCGGTGACAAAGTGGAAGGCTAATTTCATGCATGTAGATTACTAGTCTCATTTATTCATACAAATGTAGAATATGTGTAAAATGGAATTGAGTATAAAGAGCGACATGGAAAGTTCTATAGAAACATTATTAAAATGGCTCACGTGGAGGACAATAAAAATATGACTTGAGGTATGCTAATAAATTATAGAATTCCATTCAAGATGATTTTAGTATGATTTCATTGAGATCTATAGAGGATTGAATCAATTCACACTAAAGGTGGAAGATAAGTTGTTGAAATTAAAAAAGAGTAGTGTGTGCGGGAAGAGAAAGTTCCCATGCAAAGGTGGAATTTTTTATAGTGACACACATAATCATGTACATGAGGGTAAAGTGATATCATCACAAGAGTAGATTCATGTATAAAGAGGCAGAGGTAGATCCTCTTTCAAAGGAAGAGGACATGGAAGTGTTAAAGGATCTGAAGGAAATTTCTTCGACTGTGGGGATCAAATTGGGAATTATGCTTTTGAGTGGCCATATACCATGCAAATTAGGGGCAGTAAGATAAATGGTGATAAAAACCATGTTTCATAGCATAAGAATAGGGAAATCTATGCATCAAACAACTTTGCATAAGATATGGACTGGGGAGAAGCTCTTGCGATAAAGAGTGTATTTGAAGCCCACAAAGGAAGAGAATGCAGCCACATAAAGAAATAATGTATTTAGAGTCAGATGTAAATCATGAGGTAGCTGCTGCAAAATTATTATTGATAGTTGTAGTAAAGATAATATTGTTTTTAATGAGATGGTTGAGAAGCTTGTTATGAAGATAATTGTGCATTAAAATTGTTATAAGGTTTCTTGATGGCTAAAGAGACTTCAATTTCTTGTGAATGAGAAATGTAGTGTTAATATCAAGTTTGACACATATGAAGATAAAGTTATATGCATTGTAATTCCCATGGATGTATGTTATGTTCTTCTTGGTTGAACTTGGTAATATGATAGAAAGGAAGTACATGATGTCCACAAAAATGTGTACACATTGGTGAAAGCCCAATGAAGTACACTCTAAATACTTTAGAGGAGATGAGTGTGGAGGTGGATAGAAGTTCATGGATATTATTAATTTCAAGGAAGGAGTTCTAAAATGATTTTAAAGGGGATAATGAATGCCTCACATTCATTCCAAGGATTGTTTACAAAGCACGGGTAAGAGAAACTACACTAACAGGAGGATATATTGTGAGAAGTGAAGGAGATGCTAGGTGAGTTCATAGATATCATGTGACAAGATATTATAAATGGTTTACCACCTACATGTAGTATCAATCATTAGATGGAATTGATACTAGGGTCATGTTTACCAAACAAGGTTGCATATAGGTTGACACCTATGGAGAACAAGAAGATGATAAAAAAATGCAATCATTTCTTAAGAAAGGGTTGACCAGAGAGTCTTTGAGCATGTGCATAGTACCTACAGTATTGACACTATTGAAATGATGTAAGTGGATAATGTACAATTATAAGATAGTGCCATCAACAAAATTACCATCAAGTATTGATTCCCATTTCCACGCATCAATGATTTGATGATATGTTTGAGTTGAACAAGGTACTTCACAAAGATTAATTCAAAGAAAATTTTAGTGGTGAATCTTCATTAATTCATGAATATTTCAGATTTCAAAATTTGGTTTTGGTGGATTTTTAGGGGTCGACAACTTACTATTTAACCTAAATTTTATGGGTATAAGTTATTTTCAAGGTCGGTTTGCTAGACATTTACACTAATAACCAATTTTTTTTATTAAAATCATCTTTACCATGAAAGAGAAATTACATTCACACACACACACACACACACACACACACACACACACACACACACACACACACACACACACACACACACACATATATTCTAATTATAATTTTGATATTAAACATCAACTTGCAATTCCGATTTTAATGCGGGCATTGATGATTGACAGAAAATCGCTACCATACGACAATATACAGGAACCCGGGTATTGTAAATTCTAATTGTTCTAATGATTATAGATTATGCTACCGGTTGGTAGCATATATATTTCATCCTTTTCTGTAAGGCTGCATGTAGTGTATATGCTACTGGTCGATAACATGTGGTATGGATCTACAACTAGTTTTATATTTTACACTTGGCTCATCCATGATTCCATACTTAAATTACATTTTGATTGGTTTTAGGTACAATAGTTTCTGGTAATAATAACAAGAAGACAGATCAATTAAAAAGAAAAAAATCATATTTAATTATTTCAGACAGCCAAAAAAATCACACACATAACTTGCATCCACTTCAAACATAGGTAAGAGATTTTTTTTAATGCATTTGTTAGTTTAATTTAAAGTTTCAAGATCACATTCAAAACCTTGTCCCTTTTGAATACAGAAACTCCCACTAATAATTGTATTCCACATGAAACAATTAATGAGAAGAACATTTCACCAGACACACCTCATGGAACAAGTAATCAGAATAACATGTCACCACACTCACAACATGATTTTGAAACCCTCTTTCACAGATTCGCCTAGGTAATATCTACGGGGTTATTTTTTCTTTGGGGGGGGGAGGTCTTAAAATTTTCTTTGGATTAACTTGAAGAATAGATACCACTAGATAAAGATAAGAGAAGGATATGAGTGAAATACAACTTTCAAAATGCGAGATGGATTGAATGAGTGCTTAGTCATTCATTTGGAATAACCAACATGTTGAGAAAATTTATGAGGTTGATGAATGAAGTGTTGAATCCATTTCTGGGTACGTTTTTCATTGTTTATTAAGATGAAAAATTAATGTTTGTTAAAGTGTATGAAGAGAATTTGGTCCATTTCATAAAGTGTTAGAGTGTTTTCAAGATGACAAGTTGTTGATGAATTGTAATAAGTTCAATTTCATGTAAAGAGATCTTATGTAGTTGTGATTTTTGATATCTCAAGAAGGATTGAAGATGGATCCTTAGAAGGTGTGAGTTCTAGTGGAATGCTCTTCACCCAATAATGTCATAGATGCCCAAATATTACATGGATTGGAGTGCTTATATAAGAAGTTCATCAAAGGATTTAGTGAGATTTGTGCATTCTTCACATGGTAAGGTAGGGAGGTAAGAAGGATTTTGTGTGGACAACAGATGCATGGTTTGGATTTTAGAAGTTTAAGAAGAAGCTCATAGAGTATCTAATATTAGTCTTACTTGATTTCACCAATGTGTTTTAGTGATTGTGATGCGAGTGGAGTAGCCATTGAAGTTGTGATGAGTCGGAAGGGAATACCCATTGCATATTTTATAAGAAATTAAATGTTGTGAGAATGAGATATTTAGTTTATAATTACTACTTTTATTCTATAGTGCAAGCTCTAAATAAATGGATGCAATGAATATTTCCCAAGGAGTTTTCTTTATACACAAACCAACAAGCACTACAATTCATAAACATATATGGGAAGTTGAATCAAAGACACATGAAATGGGTTGAATTCTTAAAGTTTTACTCATTTGTGTTGAAACATAGGAGTGGGAAGAAAATAGAATTACAAATGTGTTGAGTGGAATACATGTCTAAGTAAATGAGATGTAAGTAGGGGTAGTAGGGTTCAAGGTGATGAAGGAACTCTAAGCGGAAATTAAATATTTTATAGGAGTATGTGCAAAGCTAGTGAGTGTTGATAGCACTAGAATTTTTTCTTGTAGGACGGGTTATTTTCAAGTCACACAATTGTGTATTTTGTGGGAATCAATGAGGGAGAATATGATCCAAAAGAAGCATTATGCAAGATGAGAAGAAAATTTCAAAACATATAAGAGCTTGGTGTGTATAAGTGAGATATGGCTACAAATGTCCATAGAGATCCATAATATGCTAGTTACCAAAAGGGAAGAGTCAAAATGCTTGTTTATAACAACCACAACTGGTACTTGAGAAACTGTGGGAGCATCTGAAAATGTATTTAGTTTGGTGTTTGCAGAAAATGTACAAAAGGCTGATGATTTTAGCTTCATCATTGTTGATATCTTTTCAAAAATGGCTCATTTTATTGCTTGTGAGAAAACCAATGTTGGATGCTACAAATACAACTAGCTTGTTTTTAGGAAGGTTCCGAGACTGTATGGATTGCCGCATAATATTTTATCTGATAGGGATACTAATTTAGTCATTCAGTTTTAGCAAACATTATGGAAGAAACTAAACACGAGCTTATAATTTAATTTTGCATATCACCTGCAAGTGAATGGTAAAATGGAAGTTTTCAAAAGAATTCTTTGCAATTTTTTGCAAGATTTGGTGGGAGAGAAGGCATGAACAAGAGGATTTTTTTTTGCATAGGTAGAATTTGCATGTAACAACTATGTGAATAGGAGCACTGGGAAGTCACATTTCCATATTGTCTATGGGACAAGTCGTAAGGGAGTTGCGAGAAGAAGGAGGATGCATATAAATAGAGGACTTTGCACAATACATGAATCAAGAGAATGAGCATGTGTTAAAATAGGTTAATGGGATTTGTCCATGTATGAATGGGTTGACAATGCACTTTTACCATCATCTGCCCAGATTGTATTTTGATGTATTCTCTTAGAAGGTACTTTTATCCACTCTAATCCCTTTTTATCATCTAATGGGATGTTTACATTAGTAAACGGAGTGATAATTGATGATTTTACCATCATCTATGTCATTTCATTACAACTTGTGTTAAATCCTCCTTTAGTCTTGTTGGTCGTCAAATAGGACTTTACGAAGAGCAACAGTCAGGGGACAAGAAGTCCCTCCTCTTTAATGGGAGAGGTTCCCTTATTCAGAAACGAACCTATTTACAAATATACAAAACATGATTTTCTGGTTGAACTTGGATATTATGAAAGTGTTTTCTATAAAGATCATCAATTACAAAAGGACTGAGGAATTAGAAAACGAGAATGAGCAGAAAGGCAACATGTAGAATTATAGATAACAGAGTAATTCTTTATGTATGCGAAGTTACAATGAATTGAAACAAGATCATTTGTATCATATAAATAAGATGGAATTTAAAGACACAAAGTTCTGTAAATAACATCTGCCAGAACACAAAGTTTCTTAACATAACACAGACAAATGATCTTCACAAAAATTAAATGAAAGCTTGGGGATAAAAGAGATTAGATAGACAAAGAATGGAAAGCCCTTCTGTATTGATTTCTTTATGATCTATTTACACTTTCAGAAAATAAGCCAAGTTCTTCCTCCTCTTCAAAATGGTGTGGAAAGGCCATTATATAGCTTACAAATCAGTTACTCTTTGTAACTACTTCTTTTAACTAAAGATTAGTTAAGGATTGCCAATCGTAATACCTCAACTAATTACAATGAATCCGAGAAAAAGAATTAGAAAAGAAGAGAAGAATGGTGGGCGAGAAGGCATGAACAAGAGGATTTTTTTTTGCATAGGTAGAATTTGCATATAACAACTATGTGAATAGGAGCACTGGGAAGTCAATAGATTATCTTTGGCATAAGCTCTGAATTGAGCTTTGATTTCTTGCAGGGAAAGAGGCACACCAGAAGTTTCATCCTGAAGATGACAGTGTATATCTTTGAAAGCAGATACAACCAGTGTCTTGAAAGCCTCACCTTTCTGCCAGCTATTCTTCAGCTCTCCCAAAGCCTCCTCCAAGACTTTGATCTTCCACTCCACGCTGTAAACCCAGGACTTTGACAAATTATCCTTTGCATCATAAAAAACCTTATTCGCCAATAAAATGTTCTCATCAGTCTGTCCCATGAGACGGAGGTCTACTGATGCAACTGCTCCAGAGTTTGAGCTCTTTATCTATGACCCCGATAGTGGAGGAGAGCTTCTGTTGCAAATTGTTCACCTTTCTGTGGAGTTTGAAATCTTCATCGATGAAGTTCAATCCTGCAACAAGCATATCTTCCACCATGGCCTCCATAGCTCTGCCATAGACGGAATACTTGTGCATGTCTTTGATACTCTGTACTTCATCTTGGCTCAAAATTACAGGTGGCGGATACCTACCAATTTGAATAAGCAAGATATTCGGGTAGAGCGGGAAAAATAAGCACGAATGGCACTTGGTTCATTTGGGACATGTGGGATGCGAATGCGTAAAACATGCGGCTCGGCCGATTTGGGCGAAGCGGGGAAAAGACGCACAAATGCCTTTTGGGACATGCGGGACAAAAGTGCGGGAAACACGCGACTCAGGCAGATTGGGCGAAAATGGAACAACTTGCCAAATTGAACTTGGGACATTTGGGACGTGAAAGCGCGAAGTACGCGGTTCGGGCGATTTAGCCGAAAATGGAACAACTTGCCAAATTTAACTTGGGACATTTGGGACGTGAAAGCACGAAGTACGCGGTTCGGGCGATTCGGCCGAAAATGGAACAACTTGTCAAATTGAACTTGGGACATTTGGGACAAGAAATTACGACGCGCCCGAAAATGGAACAACTTCGGGGAAACCAGCCGATCGGGGAACAGGGGGCCCGTTTGATCTTGGGACACACGCGGGACAAAAATGTCCGACAGGCCTGAAAAACACACAAAATGACCCAAAAACGCAGATTTTCTCAATTTCTCGACTTTTAACATTGAGTACAACAGAGAAGACACTTAAAACTCAAAATCTTGAAATTTTCACTTTCTTAAGAGCAGGGGAATTTTGAGTGGACAACAAGTCTATTCAAAATTAGTTGTACTCTTAGAGTACCATTTACGCATTTGTTAATTTGTGGACATTGATATGCTGTCTTTCTTAGAATCTCCATCACCTCGCCCAGCCTTATCCAGAAGCCATATATTCAGCCCAGAAGCGAGGCTGGAAGACATCACAACTCTTGCCAGATACTAGCTCTATCAGTCCTTTTTCTTTGAAAAGTCCTCTAGTTAAGCTTTCCTCTAGTGTTCAGATTTAGCTGAAGTATTTTATACAGAATTATGTACAATAATTGTGCCACAAATGGTGTGGAAGGCCTATTGGATTTTTCTACATAGCATTTAAGGTGTTTTCTACATTCACCTCTGTAATTTGAGGCTATTTCATTAACATTCTCTTCTGCAGAAATGTCTGAGATCAACAATCATAACACTAGCATCATCAATTGTACCCCTAGATGCAGAAAGCTCCACAAGCTTTTTGCAAGCTAACATACGGCCTCTTGTAGACAATTGTTGTGAGCCAGAGCTCCTTATATTGGTAATGTTGTCATCCACATTCCATGCTTCTCCTAGTTGAAAAAGTTCAGATGGGCTATTGCGTCCTTGTTCTTTTTCCATACAAAAAGGCCCTTGCAATATCCACTGCCTCTTGATTGGTGACCTGAAACAAACATTAAGGGTAATAAGAATAATTTGCTGAAACAAAATCCGAAAATTTTAGATCAACATACGAAGGACCCCATTCTTCATCAGAAAGTATGCAAGCTAAATTAGATGAAATGGGAAAATCCATACCAAACACCCTGATCTAATTTGTTAATAGAGATTAATAGCTCTATAGTGAAGATTTAAATATAAACGCAAAAGATGATTAAACAAACAAAAAGTGCAAAATTCACTTGAAAATTGAAGCCTACCTTCTCCCATAGCCCGTCAGATGCCATTATCATAAATTCACAATCAGAGGTAATAGGAAGCTCTCTGGTGTCTGGTTCAGCTGATAACCATTGTTTCAGGTGCAAGTCCCCTATGCTTCTAGATACAGCTAAGCTTCCCTGTACTCTCCAGGTTCCATGATGAATATCCACGTACCCACCCTGCAGTAACCCCTCCAAAAAAGCATTAGAAGTCCCATAGCTGAAAATGGTGGGGGAGCAAATCAGTGATGCAAATTGTGTTTTGAGTTATTGCTTACCAGATTCTCAATCCTTTTCTTTTCTTTCTCTGTTCCTGGTTTATGATCACAGGTAAGGGCTTCAGCATTTCCACTTCTACTCAGCACAGCACGACAATCCCCAGCATTGGCAACCACTAAAGAACGATCCTTAATCAAAGCAGTTACACAACAAGCCCCACTGCCTACACCCTGTTTGTTATAACAACCCAATAAGATTCAATTCAAAGTAAGAGACTAGTCTTAACTTAAAAATCAAAAGATCCAAAAAATATGCAGAAGAAGTGGGAGAAGATAACATGCCTCAAACGAACTATTTAAAGAAAACTGTCCCACAACCAAATACGTTTCAATAGAAAACAATAGACTGTGTCTCTTGAGAAGCCCAACTTATCCAATCCAACAAGTTATTAGTACCCAAACATTCCAAGCTTCTAGTAGTTTACCTGTTCTAGAAACTCATTGTGTGTTGCTATATAACCAGCTTTAACTGCCTGCTCTAGCTTTCCATCTTGTCCTCCTGACTTGATAATCAAATCCACTATCTTCTGTCCAAGTTTTTCTGCAACAAAATCTGCAGCTTTGTGGCCTCCATGCCCATCATAAACACCAAAGAAAGCCTGCCAAACCCCATAAATACAAAACAACTCAGCCCTTCCTTGAAATAGCAAGAAAAACTATCCCAAATAATTTTAAAATTTAAACTATGAATGCATTACTGCAACAGTGAACAAGCATAAAGCTCTAAGTTTATAACAATATAAATGATATATAATAGGTTGTTAGGTTAGGTTCTTGCTCCAATCGATTTTGCTGCTCATTTCAGGTTAGGGGTCAAGTTTGATTAGTTTGAACAGGAAGGAGAGGTGCATTGCAAAGACCTTTAAAATTGCATTAACATGTTATAGGCAGAATTTCTTGTTGGGGCTAGAAAGAAGAAACTTAAAATATATCCTTTCAAAGTATTCAAAGGATATATACAGAGTGCCAATATTGGAAATCTCTTTGCTTCTGCATTCCATAATATAGGGTGAAAAAAAGACGGCAATAATTCAAGCTTTTATAAATGGCCTGAACATATAAATATCTACTAATAATTAAGGGCTTTTCTTACCTGTTGATCATCCCCATTAATGTTTGTAGTAGCCTTGTGGGTATCTTCCATGATTTCCTTCTTTCCTTTCTTACAGTAAAACCCATAGAGCCCCCCTTCAAAACTAATGATTTCTTCCTTGGCAGTATTCTCATTCAGGTTGATCATTTTAAGATCTCTGGGATACTGAGGAATATCAAGTTTGAGGCGGCGTTTTCTTTTGAGTAGAGGCGAAACATGTGCACTGAAAATACTGCCATCACCTTCTATCTCAGCATTGACCTCTGCCAAAACTCCTCCTTCAGTATGTTCTTCTTTCACCTTGGGAAAATTTCTGCCTGCTGCCGCTCTGTAAGAGCTTCAAACTCTGTCCCAGAACATTCATGTTATGATTATGATCCCCTTGCAATGGAGGAGGATGATTCTCATCATGAATGAGTAGACGAAGCGTAGATGCATGTAATGAATTACTTGAAGGAGAATGAAGGTGTTGGTGGTTCACATTTGTCAAGTTCAGATTCAAACTTGGAGAACATGAATTGTTCACTGGGGATGATCTCATGAATAGTGATCCTGAATGCATCATCTCTGTCCTGGAATCAATATCATTGTTAGTCTTCAAGGATGGGGATCTGCGTGAACCCAATACAGGGGAGCCAACCAGAGCAGCAATGCAAGACATATTTGATGTTCTTCTGCAGATTCAAACACCCACAACACAGTCTCAAACACATATACACACAAAAATGTGAAAAACACCAAGTAACTAGGGCCTTTCACCAACAATGCGTAGAGATCAAGTTTGGAGCTTCTGATCAGTGATCACAACAAGGCCTAAAACCAGATGCCCAAGTTTGAAGATTGACTAACAGTTGAGTCCTTGCGGGTATTTGACAACAAATCCTGAGAACACTGTTTAAACAGTGGAAAAGATCAACCTTCTCTTTTAGTAACGACTAGGAGTGTTACATATCTATATATACTGCCATAGAAACGTTTGGAGAATAATCTGGTTGACCTGGTAGTAGTATGACTTTGTTATTTCATTAGTTTTGCCTCGTCAAATGATTGACTGAGGAGAATATTCACATGGTGTTTTTTTGGGTGGCGGAAAGAGTATTTTCTTAACCCGACTTCATCAAATATTGTGTGCTACGTGAACTAGAAAGAATTTGGTCTTTTCTTGCGTTTACTTACTTATACAGCCAATCCGACTTTATCGGCTACGTGAACGACAAATGATTTGGTCTTTCGTGTACGAAAAAGTCGATAGGAAACCTTCAAACATCCTTTTTTCTCGTCGAACTCTACTTATAGTTTAGGGTTAATTTATTTAAATTGTATTATTGAGGGTTATTTATATCATACATAAATATAGAATAACTAGCAATTGCACATGAGTCACAAGTTACGCTAGGATAGATGTAAATATGCAGCGGGGCTAATGGAACATGGAAATTTGTATTGTTTACGCCTCAAATTTCCAGTAGCCCTGTATCACAAATATTTGTACTGTGTGTTATATTCAGATTTGTTTTTTTGTTTTATTGACAAATATTCAAGGTGCACTTATCACAAATATAAAATTTTTACTTTTAAGAACAATACCTTATGTGGCTCATGGTGTGCTCAGCGGGGAAGTGTCAGTGGCCTGTTAGTGTGAGTTATCCTATGTGTCCTCCTCTCATGTTGGACAGTCATCTCACATGGGTTAGGTTTAGGGTTTCATATGTGTCATGCACTAGGGTTACTCAGCACCCTATATGTACCCCTTTTCTAGTCATTTATGAGCATGCCAAGACACTCCGCTGTCTTTCCTCTATGCAAGCTTTGTTTCTGTTGAGCAAGTTCTTCCATTACTGATCAATTTTTTTCCTTGCTATTGCTGGAGCTTTCACGATTCCGTTGGAGTGCAACTACTTCATGGTGCCTCGTTTCCGATTCGATTCTCGCAAACTCTTTTCATGGCCTTGGTTAAGCCAATATATTTTCCCTTCTATTTCAATATTGTCACTACATGTTGTCCATTTTATCTGATTGCACATCACCAAAATATTTCAATAAAAAAATCAATATTTCAATAATCACCAATATATCAATGGAAGAATGGTTTTGGTTGTTCCCACGAGCACTCCAGTTCTGATGCAGTTCTCCGCAGGAGCTTTGAAAATCCTCCTGACTTTCCAAACGCCTTTGGCAACTCTTTACAGATTTGATCACCATAACAGTTCTAACTCATTGAATTTGGCAATGTTTTTAATTGCAAATAATTACTACAATCACAATAGTCCAAGTTGAGTGCCCTGAGATTTTCCATACAACATATCCAAGTTGACATTGCAAACCCAATTAGCCTTTTATTGGGTGCATAGAATATTATAGAATGTTCCAATTTAAATTGATTTACATGGGGTAACATGCGCTAATTTGCTGGAAAAGTATCCAAATAGCCTTTAATCTGTTTTCGCCTTTCGTAAACATTACATATCATTGTCATTACTGCATAACAACATTATTTCTTGGTGTGACGAACAAATGTTAGTCAAATTCAACAATAAACTATAAAACAACTATAAACACTTTTGTCAAAGAAATAAGCCCCAAGTCACATGAGCGGTCACATCTTTACCAACTGCAATAGGATCCCTTCTTCCATCCTTTAGAATTGCAATTTATGGATAATAGTGAATCGTATTGCCTGCCGCTGTGTTATATTAGAAACATTTTCTAACCTTAACAACTTGTCATTCTTTTTAATGGACAAAAGAAATTAATCACAGCGTTCCTAAAGAGAGAAGATTTAATATTTCCTTTGGGACACGATATACAGTCCAAAAAGTAGATAAAATCATATTGTTAGATATTATTATAGGAAATATTTAAAGTTTGTGGATATCTACCATAGTAAATATCTAAGATGGTAGGAAAATATCTAAAATCCGGCAATTTGTATTAAAGTTAAGACAACAAATATTGGAGCCACCGGAATTTGACACTTTCCAGCCAAGCCATCTTCAAAGGTGGACGCCTACAGGCGAATTAGGAAACTAGGGCTAAGAGATGCACTACATGATAGGTACTAGGAGGTATGTCTAGATAAATAGACAACTCAATTTTTACAGAACATTATTATGAAAATAGCGATATTAAAATGTCAAGATGACAAAAATCTTAGAAAACAAAAATAATATAAAGTTATATAATTGACATTTTATGGGTATTGGAAACAACAATTTTACAAATGTGATCTTTATGCCCTAATCTGTGACAACTTCACTCATTTTCTTTGGCTTTGTTAAAAATTACAGGGAATGTGATTTCCTTCTTCAAAACCCTAATCTAACCTCAACTTAATGAGGCTTTTGTTATTCCTCCTTTATTATTATACCCCTCACGACCCGAAAAAATCAAAAGCAACACTTGAGGTAAGTCAATAATCAATACATGATGTATACAAGTGTCCCAAACCTTATCTTTCAATACTTGCAACAACAACTCTCAGAGCCTAGAAGGAAACTCTAAACACCTGTGTTAATGTATGAAAATGTTTGAATAATACAACCCACATTTTAGACACAACCTGTTATTCTCTATCAACGTCAGACTAATCTTGTAGAACAACCTCCGAAGTTATTTGACTCTATTCCTACTCTAATGTATAAAAAATAAACTTGTTGGAAAAAAGGTGAAGCAAGAAAATAGAATTAAAAAGGTGGTGATGCACCACAATATAAATGGGAGTGAGCTCTTCCTCTATTTATCAAATTGATTTTTATCCACTTCAACACATGGCCTTTTTGACCGACTCTTAGGTATTCAATACTTCACCAAGATAGACACGAAGTTAGATTACCACCACATTTCGATCTATCCTGAAGTTGTTTGGAAGACAACTTTTAAGACAAGCGATGGATTGTATGAATTTTTTTTTATGCCTTTCAACTTGAATAATACATTATAAACATTCATATGCTTGATTGATGACATATTTTGGTCATTTCTCAACTCTTTCACCATTTTCTACTTGGATAACATCCTTATATATATCAAAAATTAGAAGGAACACTTGGATCATGTCTCACGCACCTGATACAGTTTGCATATAAATAAGTTACAAACAAAATTAGGTAAATATACATTTGGGTGTTGCAAACATCCAATACTTGGGTTACATCATTGATTGAATTTGTATTCATGTAGATCATGAGAAAATTAAGGTGATCTAGAATTGGCCAACTCTACAAAATTTCATTAAATTATGGATTTTTATCGGACCCACTACTACATATAGTGATAAATAAGTCAAATTTTTTTGTCTATTTCATTTTGATTTATATTTTATTTGCTATAAAAAAATTCGAAGGAAAACTCAATGTAACTGTGACACAATAATAGTGCCACAAATGTGGCGCAAAAATGATGTAAAATTGTGGCATCGTTGTGCCACCATTACGGCATATTAATTTTTATTATGTCACCCCACAATACTTATTTGATCCTTGGCAGTTGGTATTTTCACCACCAAACAACGTTTTCATTGTTGAGAAAAAGAAAAAGGAGTTCAAAGACCTAGTGTTTTCTTACCCCTTAAAAGAAAATGTAAGCATTTTTTGAATTTCTACTTAAAATTTTTGTAGATGAGTGATATCAAGCTGAAGTTAGCTTGTGAAATTATGTTGATGTCAATACAAACAATTTAAAAAATGCATTCCATAAGACCAAATATCCTTGAGTCATTTTGTCAAATAGTTCATGCTTTGGACCTATGTTTACACTTTTTTATACATATACGTACATGAGCATTCATGACTAGAACATTCAAAAGAAATATAATTTCCATTATATTTTGATGGATTTCCATACCCTAAATTAAAGATCCCATTTTGGCATGGGATTCGAGTATGCCAAAAAGGTCACGAACTTTATCTTTACACCTACCAAATGCATTTTCTTGAAAGTTTTAAAGGTGTTTTTAGTGAAACCATTTTGTGCATATCAAGAATTCATTGTACTCCACAAGACCACATCTCATTGAGTCATTTTTTCAAATATGTCATGTCTAAAAAAATAATCGTCCCATCATGCTTTGATGGATGTCCGTTTGCATAGACTTTATTTTTTGCAACAGCATAATATCACATTTCATTGCTTGACATTTATTGGAAAAATTCCAAGGATTTTGCATCATACCCATGTTGTGCATATCCCTCTATCATTATAGTCCATTTAACCACATTTCTTTCAATCATTTTTTCTAAAGCTCCACTTGCCTTGTTAATAATACCGCATTTTGCATACATATCTACTAGGAAAATTACAAATACAACATATGATAATAGTCCCTTCTCCATGATGTCCATACCATGTTTCAATGCTCATATTTGGGAAAAGAACGGGAGTATAGTAGAAAAGGTGAAATGACCTCTTTGGGCACCTGATGGTTGTATTTCACGAAAAATTGTCAATACTTTGGCATAAATGCCTTTTTCCCATGATGTTTTCAGAGTTGGATGCATATGGCATAAAAATGTACCCAATTTGATGGAACTAATTGGTGAAATTTTCAAATATATGTCAAAATTACAAAATTTGGAAAATTAATGACAAATTAGAAAAATTAGGAAAATAGGGAAAATTACTGAAATATGTAAAACCATCAAACATTGAAGATAAAAATAAAGTAAAATTTTGAAAAGTTTTTACAAAACAATCATATTATTATTATTTTCTTATTATTATTCAATTTTGGGTAATATTTGCACTATAACGAAATTAATGTTATTATTGTAGATATGTCAACATCTGAAAATTCAAATTGCTCTTGTAGTCTTTGTTTACCTCTTGCTTCACCAATCAAACCCCAAACATGCCAACACATCATCCAGACTGGTCTGGAAGCTCACCTGAGGCACGCGTGCAGGCACCGAGCCCCTCTTTCATGTGAGCTTCATGAGAATGTTCTCCCTTAATAAGGGGATGTTTTCACAAACAGAGAATGAACACACCCATTCTTGGAATCAAGATTAAGAACTAAATCCTAGTCTAATGCACCAGAACACGGAATAACATGATCATACTACAATAGAAGTAGAACTAAATCATGATTAGCATTAAGAACACTGATATTACACCCATGAATATAAAAGAAAACACACATATCAAGATCCATCACACAGATGTTCAGAACCATTCCATTATATTCATTCATCAAATTACAGTAACCAATAGTACATCAAAAGAGTTCCATGGATGGAGATATTACATCAACAAAACTTTAACATTCTCTAACATATTATTTCTTCTTTATGGAGAGCTTACAATTACATATTACATATATTCACTAGTTGTATCTCTTTCTATCATACTCGCACTCTCTCTCTCTAATGTCATGCAAGACCATCCATAAAGAGGAACTCAAAGGAATATCTTCTAACCGCCCATCATTACAAGAGAAGGCCAATGGAAATTTCATGATTTCCCTACCACTACCCAAGAACATGCCAAATGTCATCATGCATTTCCTCAATCAAGTATCCCTTAGCATGCAAGTGCCAGCTAATCCATAACAAACTTGGCTCCTTATCTTCCATGATAACTGTATTGATGCCCTGGAATATCCTTTTCTTGAGCTTGCAAGTCTTCATAGCTTATCCATAATTGTATCTGGTCACTTTTCCATCCATTCCCTAAATGTGTCTTTACCCGTTGTCCAAAACCCACTAAGTCCCGAATCCATCCTGCCTGGGCACGAGCCCTTGTACATCCCCAAAAGATACTTCTATGCGTGCCTTCACCCTTCTTCCACGTGCCACAAACCTTCACTCCTTAGGTACTTAGTTAATTTAGGGGTCCAACATCACCCCACACTAATTTGATTGTTCACTCCACCAATCCTTCGCATTTCCCGAATCAAAATCTTAACGACCTAAAATTTGCTAAGGCAGAAAATGTTGCTCTAAAGAAAAAATGAATAGTGGAATTGAAATAATATGAATAAAGAATGGAAGAATGGGAGAATATGCTTGCATGTTCAACCCACTACATGACCAATTAGAGGAGTTCAGGGAACTCCACGTCTATTTCGTCACTCAACTTATCCCAAGCCTTTAATTCTGCTAAAGCCTTTCCTGGTGCTTCTCCTACGACACTGGGTACTTGGTCTAGGGTGACTTCCTCCACCTTCCCCTTGAGCGCATTAATGGCTACCACCAACTCCATGCAGATACCTTTGAACTCGTCCATGTGCTCAATGATGGAATCCCGGAGTTCGCTAATCTTAAAATATAGCTTCTCATGCTTTTTTTTTATCTTATCTTTATGAGTTGTGGTGTTAACAACCAAATATGCTCAAACCTAGTTGGTGGGGATCGTCTCTTATAAATCCTTAAGGGCGTCCTCCTCTTCAGTCACCTGTACATATCAATGATGGGCTCACACTTTCTACAGATGTTGAATCCCCTATCTAACAGTATGTTCACCTCTTTGAGTATAAGTGAGAAAGTCCTCCAGCTTAGTGATCTGGGCTTTAACGATGACTTTGTTTTCTTATTTCTCCTTGGTGAGCTTTGTAGTTGTGGGCCCCACACCATCCTTGATTTTTTGTGAGCAACATCCCCGCAAGGTCTTCAAGCGATAATCCATCTCATCCCCATAATATGTCCTAGCCTGGCCCACCAACATTGCTGAACATTGTCCCAAAAATGCTCTTGATAAGGGTGCCAACTCAGTTACTAAGCCCTCCTTCGTTCGTGCTTGTTCGCCCCTTTCTCTTTGGCACAATATTGTTTTATCTATTTTTCCTTGTTCTTCTTTCCCATCACGACTAGGGGTTTGAATAATGGCCCCTGCATCTACGCTATGCCGAATTACCTCTGAGGAAATCTTTTAAAGCATGTGTCGCATGCGTGCTCATCCAGTTATGTGTCTAGGTTCCACCACTTTATACATCTATCCTCCCTTCTTCTTCAAGTGAATGGTCTCAATCACGTGATCATTGATCTCAAATTCAGGCTCTTCAAAGTGGCGAATGCATGTTCCAACTTAGCATTTTTTTAGTCCTAGGGATGCCCCCTTCTTGATCCATCAGATCCCAACCATGTAGTTTTTCTGGTGGGAGGGTGGCCTGGAACCTTGCGTATAATACCTTCATGGGGTCATCCACGAAGTCCATATGTGGGGACATAGGTTTCTAGTTATTCCTTATTGCCTTGTGCTTTTTCTGCTGCTTCTTAGATGTTGGGGTGAATCATTTATCGTCCTTTATATTAAAGGAGTACCATTTATCTCTTTTCCTTGGGCTGGTGGTTAGTGTTGAGGAGGCCTCATGTGCTGGACTCTTCTCAGGTCCTATAGAATGATCCTATTTTTCACGTGCCTTGCCCACATCCGTGGCTTCAACTTTAGCTCTCTCATGTTCCTCAAGCTCTGCTTCTAACTCCACATTGAAGGTGGTGGGGTCTTCCTCCTCTCCTTCTTTCGAGTCTATCACGAAGCTCGATGCATTGTGTGTCTTCTTCTTCTTCACTTCTGAATCTTCCTCCTACTTCTCCTCCTCACACTCTAGTAGTGAAGCTTCGGCATAAATTTTTTGTGAAGTGTTTGCACCCTTGCTACCATTGTGGCATGTGTAATACTTCCTCTTCCAAGAAGTGTCTACATTTACTTCAAATTTTTTTTCTTCTTCTTCCTCTCCTTCGACCTATACCACTTTCATGGGCAGGATTGGTGCCTCATACGGATTTGGAAAGGGGGATTCTATAACCTCCACTTCAATCCCCCCTTTTGTTTTAGGGTGCAGTTGTACAAACACCCGATGGACGTAACCCTTGATGGTGACATTGACTTGTGGGTGCAAGTCCATACAATTTGGCTCCAAAACCTCGACATAGAACGGTCGAGTGCCATACTTATATGTTGCAGAAAAGGTATGTACATCAGTGTCTACTTTATTTGCATCAAAAACCATCTTCTGTGTGTCTTTTATTCATTTGATGGTACACTTTATATATTTAGTAGTAAATGAGAAGGGGAGCTTGCACCATGGCCCCATCTCTCCCTTGACCATCATAAACTTTGCCAATAAAAAGTGTTGTGTAACTTTGAACTTAACTTGATCCCCAACAACTTGCGGTAGTTCATGGGGGATGCACCACTCATTCTCAAATTCCTTACACAACTATTCATAACACATGTTTATCCGAGCCTTATAGGCACTCGAGATGGTCCCATCACAAGTGAACTTCAAAAATTATATTACAAGGGACGAGTGTGCCGATGGGTGAACCCATATGTTCCCATTTGTCCCATCTGGGACACCAATCTCCTAGAATAGGATCAATAGAAGTATGGAGCCCCATGTGATTTTTTCTCTTGCCTCATTCTGCACTCATGTTTCTTCAACAATTTCATTTGCAATAAACTCTGCAAACTTATAATGTGCCCTTTTTGACATTTTATAGGCCACATACAACAATCTCCTATTAATGTCTGTCAACCTCTCTGATGTACCCAATTTGCAACTAATGAGTTGGGAGGTGACTCTCAATGCTGGGTCAAGGAGATCTGCAATCACCTTAGCCCTTCATCCTTTCTCATAGTTCAATTTCTTCGTTAACTCCTCAATATTTGCAGTGGCACACAATTCAAGTGTCGTTTGTTCATTGGTGTTCTTCAGGACTGTAACTGTCCTAATCAAGTGGCATGTAATCCTCATCCTCCTTCCCACAAATTAGAAGAAGCCCTCATGTACCAGTGACATCAACCACCTGGACAGTGGGGCAAGTTTCATAAATAACGACAACTCCCATAGCTACAAGACACTAGTTTTCCATAATTCTTGTTGTACCAAGTCGTCAACCTAAGGGGTTCCTGAGATTGTCTACCGTTGGAGTGTCTAAAACCAGATCCACCTGCATCATCTTCTTGTTGTCACTTGTTATGTGGTTATACTCATTAATTTTACACTTGTATAAATTTTAACTCCACTTCTCATCCTTAATGACCCCTGAGGGGCACTACATTTCCAAGTAAATTTCCATGGGCTCTTCCTTTTCCACCATCGGTCTCTTTTTTCAATATTTCTTTGGTGCCATCTCCTTTCTTCTTTCTTTCATGCACTAGGTGCTTTGAACTTCTCCTTTGTCTTCCCTATCTTGATGACTTTCACACTTCTCCCTCATGCAACCCCTTCCTGTTCTATTGTCTCCTTTCCCCTCTTATTACGCCATAATATTATGCTACATCTCACACAATTTCATTTTTTCATGACAAGTACCTCACTCTTCTTTGCAAAACCCTCGTCGCACTTCAAGTCGGGATCACAAAGATTCGTTAAGGAAAAGTAGTCGAAATGGCTACCTTTACCCTTCTATTTATACTTTTTCAATTCCTTAAAGTTCCTCCAACCACGTGTCTTAATGTCTCTTTTTAATAAAGCACTTTAGTTCACTTAACTTTCGTGACTTTCCTTTCACGTGACACAATTATAACCTTCTGGCACTCTAACACTACTTCACTACCATAGACCTCCTTCACAAACATTACCCTGCTGAAGTAAATAACCTCTACGTTGTCCACCATGTATTTCCCCAAGGTTTTGTCTACCTTATGTTATATTGCGTGATCTTTCTCTTTTGCGTGGTCTTTAAAATTTTATCAACACACTTTTATAACTACACGAATTCAAACACCTTAACCACTGTACCACCCATTCTTCTATCATTGCGCTAATTATTCCCAATAACCCATTGTCGAAATATTTTTTCAAACATATCCAAACATATCTGCAAATCCACCCCACACAAAATGTATGTGTGGTCCTCTACTCATAGAATAACTTATAATGTAATTAGCTACTACTGCACAACTACGCAACACAACACCAAAAAAAGATGACAAAGGAAACAAACAAAAGGGAAAAGAATTAAAGGAAACCTAATCTAATTGGCAATATTGCCTTATTTATAGACACATATAATCCTTATTTATAGTAGGGCTTCAGCCTACTCCCATTGAAATAACCTAGGAACCTTGTCCCATTTAGAGCTTACAACTAACACACGTCTGAATCAAGGATGTAAGATATAATATACAACCCTAACCAATGGACTTTGAGTTTCCTAGGATGGCACATAAACTTAGAATCATAAAGTAAAACCATCTTCCCAACCTCAAATTCTTTATTCTTAATGTGACGATCATGCCATATTTTTTTTCTCGCCTTCTCAGTCTTCTAACTTCATCTAGCAAGCGGCCACCTTTCATCTAAATGCATTAACTTGTTAATGCGCTCTTACAATGATCATTCATCGGCCAATCCTCCAGCACGCGCAATACACAGAGAGGGTAGTATGAACTCTACCGGAAAAACAAGTTTGGCACCAAACACCAATTGGAACAATGTGGATCTGTTTAATCTCTTGTAATTTTTTCTATACGCCCATAGCACGGCTGAGATGTTGTCATCCCAATCATGTCTCCCAACATCACAAATCTTAGTCAATGTGTGACTTAGTATCTTGTTGAATTCCTTAGCTATCCCATTAGCCTGAGGGTGGTAAGGTTTAGTCTTTTGATGAGCCATCATGAACTCTGCCAAAAAAATCCTAACAGTCTCATTCAAAAAATGTGTACCCTTGTCACTAATCAAACTCAAAGGGCACCCATACCTGTTGATTATAGTTTCCCATAGGAATCTTGTTTTTTTGGTTTCCATGCAATCTTTCGTAGGCACTTCCTCTATCCACCATGTTAAGTAATCAGTACAACTAATTATATAGCGTGAACCAATCCTTTGCACGGCAGGTGAAATAGGGCCTACAAAATAAACCACCCACTTCTCAAATAGTTCAACACTAACTATCGGCCTCAAAGGAATTTCATCTCTTCTTCCTGGCTTGCCAAGGTGCTGACAATGATTACAACCTTGTAAAACTCGATACAATCCTGGTAAATTGTTTCCCACCAAATACCTACTAGTAGAATCTTCGGCGCGGTGGAATTTCCTGTATAGTTTCCTCTTGTGATTCCATCATGTGATTCCTCCATTATTGCAATGTTCTCATGCTCTAGCACACAATGACGCAAGAGCTCATCGCGGCCTAACTATATAAGTCTCCACTAATTAACATGTAGGGTATGACCCGTATAGCTAATTTTTTTCTTTCCAAAGTCTTCATTCCCTCCGGCGCCACACCCATTTTAAGAAACAAAAAAATATCCTCTAAGTTAGATGGTGCACACTACAATATAAATAGTTGCGCATCTGGAATTGAATCTTCATTGCTTTGCACATCCTCTCCTGAGTAAATCCTTGATAAATGGTCATGTCCCAAATTACTCTTACCCTGTTTCACAACAACCGTAAACTAAAACTCTTGAAACAATAAGACCCACCTACATATGCGCCCTTGTAAAACGGGCTTATTCATCAAGTAATTCAATGCCATTTGGTTTGTATAGAATATAAAGGGTGTTGCAAGAAGGTACTACCTAAATTTGTGCAATGCGTAAATCATCGACAATGCCTCGCACTCGGTAGTAGTATATTTTTGCTCTGCTAGAGTGAACTTCCTGCTTGTAAAACAAAGAGGGTAATCAACAGTCCCCTCACCAAGCTGTGTCAATACTAATCCAATTTCCATCCCCGAAACATCAACATGTACATGGAATGGCTTGTCCCAAGATGGAAAGTGTAATATGGGCACAATGATAAGCCTATTCTTCAATGTATCAAATGTCATCTGCTACGCCTCTCCCCAATGAAATGTACTTCTATGCTTTTGCAATCCCTTTAATGGCATGGTGATCTTGGCATATCCCTTGATAAATTTTTGGTAGTACCCCGTATGCCCAAGGAATCCATGCATCGTGCTCTGGCTGGTAGGTTCCCCCAGTCCCACAATAATGATAACTTTGGCAAGATCCACCAGTAAACCTTCCTTAGATATAATATGTCCCAAAAGGGTTCCAAAAGGAGTAGCAAAAACACATTTCTTAATGTTGAGAGATATACTCAATTTTTAATGTTTCACCAATAAGTTTTACACTTTCTAGGATAAAACAAATAGAAAGTAAATGGTTAATGAGGAATACCTATGAGGTGAAGGTGGAAGGTAGAATGCACGCGTTGTTGATGTTATCCAAGCTAATCATAGATAACTACTTTTTGTATGGGGAGGACTACCTATTGATTCAAAGTAATACCACAAAAAGTATTAAATAACATATGACAGTGGACTACCTAGCATATGCTAGATCTAGGAAGTGTGGTGCTTCCTAGAGAGGCTGTCAATCCACTATTTAATAATAATTCAATGTGAAAAAGCAAATGAAATAAAAAATTCCTATTGCAATGTAATGATTTAGGTTTCTCATACACACAATACACTAGATTTTATGCTAGATATCAAAATAACACTAAATCTAATTAGAACTGGAGTTTGTTCAGGTCTATCAAATGTCTGGTAAGGGCTTCAGGCTAATTGGTTAAGGTGTGGGTTGGTTCTAGGTGAGTGGGAAGCTTTCTGGTCTGATAATATAAAATGACACAGAGACCAATATTGGTCTGGTGACCGATGCAGGTATGGGGACAAAAGAGATGGCAGTCAAGGAACTGAAGTTGGTAGGGGAAATATGTACTAAACTATTTAAAATGGGTTTTTAGGATCCCTATGATTACACAGAGAGTGAGTGTAGTGTGGTTTGGGTCGTAATATGGAGAAGACTCTGGAATACTAAGAAGGAGGTTTAGAAGGGTGAAAAGGCTTGGGGTGGTTGAATAGTTGGTTGGTGGGAAGAATATGATGTATGGGTAACAAAAGAAATAATATACTAAAATCAACAAGAGATCTACAATGGGATAAACATAAATGATTGAAATCATAAAACTTGGTATTTTGTAGATCCTGTGAATTGAGATGGTTAATGGTTGATCAGAGAAAAGATGCTTGAGTCCAGTGCCAAGGAAGTACAACTTGTTTTCTCCTGTGAGTATTCCAACACTCTGGAAGGAGAATCAACTGCTTGTTTTGCACTATGGTTATATGTGTTTGTTGTCTAGATGCAGGAGGGATTGAAGATTTGTGCTTGAATGCAATGAGGCTCTAATAACGGAATTACCAACCCAGGTAAAGGGTTGTAAAATTATATATAAAGGAACCGATTGTGGTTTAGGTGACCGACGTCGGATGAGGATAAACTGACTTTGGTTAGGGTGAAATAGTCCAAGTTACCAAAAATAGCCTGATATTTACTATTTTTGGCGTGATTTTGATTTTTGGGTCCTCTTAGGGAAGTAGAGTTCTTGTGAGAGAAGGCAGGAATATCTTAGAAGAAGTCCAGATAGGTTTAGGAATAATTCTTAGTTAGTTAGGTCAAGTAGTGACTCATCACTGGGAGTGATGAATCAATCCCGAGAGTGATGACTTGGTCATTGTGAGTTACATTCCCCCAAAATGGGTCTAGGATGAGGTGTCATGATGAGGTGGAGGTGTGAGGATGATATTAACTTAATTAAATTAATTAATAACATGAGGATGAATATTAATATGGGGTAAAGAGGTCATGATTAATTAAATGTGTTATGTTAATTAAGTGAAGGGGACCAAGGGTAGTGTGACCCAAATTTGGTGTCTACATTTGCCCCCTTTTTGTCATGTAGTTTGTATTGTTAAGTGGCTTTGAAAAAACAAGAAGTCAGTGCTCCAAGTATGAGTGAGGGTTAGGTTGCCACAAGTGTGGTTAGAGCTGATACCCCTCAAACTAGGAACATATGAGGTGTTAAACGGAGTCGATGAGTGGTTTGATAAATGGGTAAGTGATGAAAATGAGAGTAAGTTTGTTGTAGGTAAGGGTGATTTCATTCAGGTAATAGGTAGTGGTAGTCTAATGCACGCACATGTATAGAATGGGATAAGGTACCAGATTGAAGAGATTTCAAACTCTATGTTTTCAAAGTTCGATAGGTTTATGCAAACAAGGTTGAAGTGGTTTAGGTATCTAAGGTATAGGATATGGTCCTGAAACAAAAGTAGGAAAGGTGATGGAATGGGCAATAGGTTTGTTCAAGGGCACCAAAGGTAAGGTCAGGATAAACAACACAACATTAGGAAAGGTAAGGTCAGTAGGCTTAACAACATGAGTAGAAACATCGCAATGTATAACGAGAAAATGAATTTGAGTGTCACAATGAGTGAGGTTGGGTTGGTTGATTTAGGAAATGTCATGTAAGGCCATGATAGGGGAAAAAACATGCCCCAAATGATTTTGAGTTTGAGTGATAGGTAATAAGGTAATGAGGGTGAGGTGTAAGGTCAGGGTAAAATTTGGATTAGGCAGAAAAAGGTTTCGGCTAGGCAAAGTTGGTTCCATATTGTTATTGTGTACCATGGGAACTAGGTGAGTTAGGCATGATGGAGTCAGGTATAGGCATGGTGGAGTTAGGTAAAGGTATGGTTTGGTTAGGTATAGGTATGACTTGGTCAGGTATAGGCATGGTGGAGTCTAGGTAATTTCCAAGTTACTGATTTTATGGAAATAATGTGTTGTATGTATGTTGTGTTTAAATTTGCAAGTAATTAATATCTTGGAAATATGAAATGATTTAAGTAGAATATAGTTGTGATAAAATGGTAGGTATGTATGTTTTTATGATATATTAATTTCCATGTTTTTTTGTAAATGGAAACTAATTAGGGTATAATGTGAATGTAAAGGGGAAAAATTGGTTAGGGGTAAAAGTTGTCGAGCTAACCTCCAAGAGCCCCATGCCCTTAGAGTGCTACCTACATAATCCCAGCAAAAAGGGGCCTTAGGCCGATGTATTTCTCCCATAAGTGAGGGAAGAATATGATGAGGTAGATGAATGGGTTGGTAGGATTTAGGCATGATTGAGTTTAGGTTGAATAGGTATCGTTGAGTGTAGGTTAGTTAGGTATGGGTGATTTTAGGTCAGTTTGGCATAGTTGAGTCTAAGTTGAATAGGCATGGTTTAGTATAGGTTCAAAGGGAACAAATTCCATAATTTTGGTGTCCAAGGTCTAGTCCTGCATAGCAGGATCAATAAGTAAGAAAAGAGATGAACGGTAAAAGAGGTGGAATGCTCCAAAAGTAGTAAAGACCATAATGATCCTACCGAGGACGGGTTAATAAACTTAAACCCCTAAAGGCAGTGCATGATTGACTGTTATGAGGGTGGAGGAAGTTACATTATCACGAAATGTCATATTTGTGGCACATCCATTGAGTAGGCATTGTTTTCCCCTCAATTTTCCCCCCTTTTTTTGAAATCTAATTTTGTGAAAATTGAAGTCTTGCCATGTAGGAATTCATATTTCGAGCCCCCCCAAGTGCTCATTTTGATCCCCCATGACGTTTTATGCATTCCCTCAGTCTGCAAACATTATAACGTTATATCTATTTCTCATGGATGGGAGGGGGTTTATGATCTTATGTTATGCATTTGAAGGATGTGGAAACTTGCATTCCTTTCATATCAACCTTGAGCAGAAAGAAAATCTTCATTGAGTGCAAAAATGGCATTTTCCCATTCTCTTCAAATTTCTACATTCTTTTCCCCATCAAATTCTTTCTCAGAAAGTGAAGGTACGTGCTTTTTTCACATTAGATGCAGTCAGACGGGTTTCCTTTTTGAACTTATCACTTTATCTGATTTTGGAAAAAATGTCATATTTGCCCCACATCCCCGTGGGTCCTTGATTGTCTGGAGTAGTTTTGGCAGAAGTTTGGGGTGATGGATCCATTTTATTCTCTAAGACATTGCAGAGAAAGGGTGAAAAGTTCTAAAATGACTCATGGCCCTACTCACGCAAGGGAAACATGGCCTTTTTCAATTAATATTCACTTTAGTATACTGATGGAGGACTTTAGGAAATTTAGCTTTGTTTTCACAAAGGGTGAAAAGTAATAAAATGACCCGTGGCCCTGCTCATGCGAATGGATAAATTCTGAGTTAAAGACCACAGTGAATCAGAAAGGGACACGTGGCCTATGTTGAAAAGTCAATTGAGGGGACATGGACTTTCGGGGGAAAGGTTGGAATTTTTCCCCTTTCCGAAATAGATAAAGTATAAAAGTGAAGCACATTCCTGCAATGAATCAGGTGATGCCATGTGTTGAAGAAAAAAATAACAGCAGGCCAGCAAAGGAAAATGAGAAGTTGAGCCGCGAGCCCATTTCCAATCTAGGTGTGCCATGTGTCTGACCTTTGGCGGGGATGTAGAACAAAATGAGAAATTGCACTTTTTCTCCCAAATGTCTTAAAACAAGGAAATTTCCCTAAGCTTGTTGTTGTTTGGAGCTTGCCACACATAGGGTATAATTTCAAAGTTAACAAAGGGAAAGAGTGGCCAAAATGCACTCATTTGTTTTTTGATGCCATTAAAGAACCAAAGTTCTGAAGAATGCAAATGTGAACCATTATTTGTTCTTCTCTCTTTGTTTCCTTTTTGTTTATTCATAAACTAAATTTTTGGTTTGTTGTGGAGCCAAATCAATAAGTTTAAAGAGATGAAAAGTTTGATTATAAAAAAATGGATTTTATTAGGCCTACGCAATAAAAAGGGGTAAAATATACCAGTAAGCACTTGAGTGCTATGAAAGTGGTTAAAAGGTGGAAATGGCAGGACCACACAAAAAATAAAATCATGAGATGCCCATGCTAAAGTAATCATGCTCGAACACCTGAAATATTCACCTTTTTAAACCTCTGGTTTTCATGAGTGCATTTGTTTCATGTCACTTTCCAAAAGTGGATCTGCAACAAAATTTATTCATTTTGGATATTATTTTCTTGAGAACAAAGTATGGATGTACACGAATTGTTATAAGAACTTGGTTTCTATCATGGAAAAGCGATTCTAGTTTTCTGGGAACATTTTAAATTTGGAAGTGATTCAATACAAAATCTTTATTTCTAATTTCCTCTATTATATATATCTCTCTGTCCTTGCTCGATTCAGTGGATCATTTATCTTTGCATTCAAAAGAAACTTTGTGTTCTTGTCTATGTAATCTTTAGAACTTTGTGTCTGCAGATTAACATTGGTGATGAAGTGATTGATCTTTTCCCTATATTTTCTTGGTTCAATGCAAGTAAGGATATATTTTGCTACCTATATCTCCTAAAAACATTTTTTTTTTCTTCCTTCTTCATCTTGCTACTCTTTCAATCCTTCGTATCGATAATATTTTAAGTATGAAAACATTCCACAATATCAGAGTCCAAACATTGAGAGGTGTATATTTGTACATTTTTTTTCCCACTTTCAATAAGGGAACCTCTCCCATTAAAGAGGAGGGACACATTTTTCCCCTGACTGTGGTTTCTAGCCATGTTCCATTCTAAAACCCAATAGTTTTTGGCGACTCCGCTAGGGAATTCATTACAAATGGATTCTAGTTTTTGAATAAAAAATTCTTGATCATCTTTGATCTAGTGACTCCAAGATACACTTAGGGTAGAAGAACCCTTGGGGAAGAAGACACTCATTTCCAACTTTTGGATTATCAAGGTTTCTCTCTCCCTTCATCAAGGAAAAGAAAAGGAATGAGATCTATAAGCACTCCTGTTAGAGACAAAAATTCTGGGAGTGACATCCCTTGAGATCAAATCAATCCTAATTCGCATGCTTTGATTCTCGCTGGTGTTTCGATTCCTCTCCAAACAATCTTTCCAAGGATGGTAGCTCCTCTACCTTCAGGACAAAGGGTTGGGCCTCTTGCTCTTCCCTGGCCATTGCATGAATTTCCTAGAGGCAATAGAAAGAATTTCCCTAAATTGAGAGGTGATGGGAAGGTTAATCTAGATAAGCATATTACGGACTTCATTGTTTCTTGTGGTGTTCTTAGAGTTAAACATGAGGATATCTCTGTTAGAATTTTTGTAGAGACATTGCAAGATAATGTTGTTGCTTGGTTTTATCATCTCCTTGCTAGATCCATCACTAATTAGAACACCATGATGACCCAATTTGAGCAGAATTTCAAACCTACTGAGGATGTACATGCCCTCTTGGCCCATATTTCTCAAATCTAGAAAGAGTCACATGAGCCCATGAGGTAATTTGTGGCCAAATTCAATAGGCTGGTTAATAAGATCCCAAAAAACACGTCTTGTGGATCAAATTCAAAAATGTTTCTTCCTTAATACCCAACTTCCTAAAGTGATCTATGCACTTAGAAGAGATAATCTTGTCACTTTAGATGTTGATAAGATATTTTTTGTCAGTGTTGAAGATGAGTTGATCATGTCTGGCAAGCTAAGGAGAGAATCATCCAAATCCAAAGCATCTCCTTCTTCCACATCTTCTTCTGGAGCTAATGTAGATCAGTTGGTACAGAAACTTGCTAATGATCTCATTACTCTGAAGAAGCAGTTAGCCCATCATGTTCGTTATCAGGATGTTCCTAGGAAGAACTTTTAGCCCAGGAATCAGTTGCCCTCTCCTTAGACCAGATTGGTAATAGAAGGCCCGCCTGTTAAAGTTCCAGTCAATGTAACATGTGAAGTGCTAAATCCTGATGATGAGGAGGAGAATGAAATATTTAAAGAACATGAAGAGGAAGATGAAGAATTAGAAGAGTTGAGTGGATCTTTTGTCCATTTTCTCACCACTGAAGGTATAGATGAAGAGGATGATTATGAAGAAAGATTTGTAGAGATGAAAAATGAATCATATGCTGTCATGACTCATGAGCAAGCCAACAAGAAGGAGAAATTTGTGCAGCATGCTAAAAGATCTAAGGAACCTCCTACAGCCATTCCAATGATTGTAAGGAGAGGAGATCCTATTCCAACTTCTTCCACACCCAAGGTAGTTTCTTCTGTTCCTTCCTCCTATGTTTCTACTCCTAAAACTTCTTTCCCTTCAAATGATAGATTTGATAAGTCAAAATTTTCATCTACTCCTATCAATGATGCTCCATGTACCTCTAGTTATTTAGACATTATTGACCATCTCAAGAAAAATAAGATCCAGATCTTAGAAGCTGAATTCTACCAAACCCATCGCAAGGCCTTTGCTAAGATGGTAGAATTTGTACAATCCAAATCCAAGAATTCATCCCCTAGTTCTAAAGGTCTCTTGCCCACTCCTTCTCCTTCATCTCAACCAAGCCTTGTGGTAGAAGTCACTTCATCTGATGATAAGATCAAACCATTTTATGTCACTCTCCTCATAGCTGACCACAAACTCAGTAATTGTGTTATTGATTCTGGTGCTTCAGATAATGTGATGCCTGCTAAGGTAGATAATTCCCTAGTCTTAACCCTAACCCAAAATTTTGGTTCATGTTACTAAATGGAAAGTAGAGAAATGTCATTGGTTGGAAGGATTAAGGATGCACAAGTAGCCTTTGCTGATTTTCCAAAGAAGAGAGTTTTATCTACCATTTTGGTAGCTGATATTCCCCCTTCCTACGACATGCTGCTGAGAATAATTTTTTGTAAAGATGTTGGAGGAGGAATCATGATGGATTGGTCACATGCTCTTTTTCTAGTGAATGGGAAAATAAAGAATCTACTACTTGAGAAACAAAATGAATATATCGTGCAAAAAATAGATGACCCAAAGGAAAAAATACTTTATGAGGACGTTGGTCACGGTAACTACATGATCATGTCACAAGATGAGGATAACCATCCTAAGGAAGTGCTTCTTGATCCTAATGGCATTTGGATTTTGGTGTTTGATGGGAGATGCTCCTTAGCTAGTTCTGGAGTTAGTGTGGTGCTTATTTCTCCTAAAAGGAAAATTCATCCTTTCTCCTTCAAGATCCAATTTGAAAACACAAATAATATAGGTGAGTATGAGGCTATCATCCTTAGTTTAAGCATGGAAAAAAAGATGGGGATCAAGAATCTCCTTACTCATGGAGATACAGAGTTGGTTATAAAACATGTTAGAGATTGCGTTCAAGTGAATAATAGAAGGTTAAATCATTACATGAATCTGGTTTGGGATTCCATTGAGTTCCTTAATGCCTTTTCCATTGAAGCCATGCCAAGGGAAAGAAACCCTAGGGCTTATTTTTTGGCCATCTTGGGGTCTCTACTGATCCCTCATCTAGATTTCTCCCAAGATAATTCACCATTGAGATGATTCATAGGCCTAGTGTGCCTAATAATGCAAACAATTGGTAGGTATTTAATGATGATCAAATTTTTTTTTCCTTCCTTAAACTCAAAGATAATTTTGACCAGCTGTACTTTAAAGGAAGTGGAAATCTTCCTAGAGAGTGTATGGCCCCAAATGAAGAAGGTAACAAAGAAAAAATGGATCATGATGGTTCCATAAAACTGAAAGGTACCAAGATACCTACAGGGATGGTAAGTTTGCAAGAGTTATTTGATACACATGATAGGTACATCAAGTCCAAAACTTCCAAAGGAACTCAAAAGTCTGTTGATTGTGAAAATATAAACATTGGGAGTCTTAATGAACCCATGTTGGTAAACATTGGAAAGTGTTGCACATAGAGGAGAGGGAGAAAGAAATGAATTTGTTGAAAAGATATGTTGATGTTCTTGCATATTCTTATGATGACCTCAAGTATTTTCAGCCAAAAGAGATGCAACATTTCATTCCTCTAAAACCTGGGATCAATCCCTTCTAGAAAAAGTAGAGGCAATATAACCCTAAAATTGTTGATATAATCTTTCAAGAGATCCAAAAGTTATTAAAGGCTAAGATCATTTTCCCCATTCACTATTCAACATGGATTATTAATATTGTGCCTATCAAGAAGAAGAATGATGGGATCTGGATGTGTGTTGATTTTTTGAATTTCAATCAAGCCTCTTTAAAGGATAATTTTCCTCTCCCTGTAATGGATCAAGTGTTACAGGCTGTTATAGGTACAGAAATGTTGTCCATGCTTGATGGATTCTCGAGATATAATCAAGTAGAAGTAAGTGCTGCAGATCAGCATAAGACTACTTTTACCACTCCTTGGGGCACCTTTTCTTACAGGAGAATTCCTTTTGGCCTCATCAATGTTGGTGCAACCTTTCAAAGGTCAATGCACCAGGTATTTAGTAGTCTCAAGGGAAAATGCATAGTTGTATACCTTGATGATCTAACTGTGTTTTCAAAAACTAGAGATGATCGTTTCCAACACCATGAAACTGTCCTCCAAAAGTGTAGAGAGCATGGAATCTCCTTGAATCCCAAGAAATCTATCTTTTGTGTCTCTGAGTGAAAATTATTAGGACACATTCTCTCCAAGGAGGGAATCAAGATTGATCCAGAAAGAGTCCAGGTAATTCAGTAGATCCCTCTCCCCACAAGCAAGAAGGGTGTGCACTCTTTCTTTGGCAAGATCAACTTCTTAAGAAGATTCATACCTGATTTTTTTGAACTTAATTTGAACATAGCTCACATGATGAAAGGGAAGAAAATTTTTTGTTGGTCCTCTGAAGGAAAGGTTGCATTTGAAGACATCAAGAGAGCTATAGCAAAGACTTGAATCTTGGCATGCCTTGATTATAGAAAAGACTTCATTATCTATTGCTATGCTACTAAAAGTATTCTAGTTATTGTGTTAACCCAAGAGAATGCTGAAGGTCATGAAATCCCCATAGCATTCATGAGTTATAGTTTTAAATCCCATGAGCTGAAGTACACCATGATGGAGAAACATGATTTTGTAGTGGTCAAATTTGTGAAGCAGTTTCATTTTTACATCCTCAACTCTCATTCTATTGTGCTTCTACCTGATACAACTATTAAATCCATTCTTACAAAACAAGAATTTGGAACCAAGAGAGGAAATTGGGTAGCCAAAGTTTAGGAGTATGATCTTGACATCAAACCCACCAAGCTAGTTCAATAAAAGGGCTTATGTGAACTCATTGCTGAAGGAGCTGATGCCAAATTGTCCAAGGAGGAAGTTTATATCCCTGTTGTTATTTTCCTTAGATCAACTGACAAATGGTATGCTAGCATTGCACACTTTCTTAATTATGGATAATTTCCATCCCATTTGATTATCAAGGATAAGAGATCCATCAAATTAAGGTCTGTACAATATGTGTTGTGGGAAAATGCATTGTTCAAATGGGGCGTAGATGAAAGGTTTTTGAAATGTGTTGACAAAGAGAAAAAAAGAAATTTTTCTTAGCCTTTCATGACTAGACCTGTGGAGGTCATTTCTCTTCTACTGTCATAGCCCACAAAATCTTGTGTTGGATATTATTGGCCTACCTTGTTCAAAGATGCATCAAAGTGGGTAGGAAAGTGTGAAGCATGTCAAACCTTTTTTGGAAGACCCAAATTGGTTGTTTTACCTCTAAAACTAGCGGTGATTGAGGAACCTTTTAAACAATGGGGTTTGGACTTCATTGGGACACTCAATCCACCTTCAATTATAGGGCATACTCATGTTTTGAATTCCACTGATTATTTCACCAAGTGGGTAGAAGCCATTCCTGTTAAAAGTAATACTTCTAAAGTAGTACGTAAATTCGTTAAGGAGCACATCTTAATAAGATTTGGGATACTGAACAAGATTTCCACTAATAATGCTTCCAATTTTTCTTCTGCTGAGATGATGAATTTCTGCTATGGCTATGGAATTTCCCTTTCCCACTCTTTAGATTACTATCCCCAAGGGAATGGGCAAGAAGAATCAACTAATAATAACGTGGTCACCATTGTTCAGAAGCTTGTTAATGACTCTCAAAGGAATTGACATAAGAAACTATATGATGCTTTATGGGTAGATAGGATTACACCTAAGAGAGCCATTGTAATGTCTCCTTTTCAAGTGGTATATGGAGTTGAATCTCAGTTTTCAGTGACATTGGAATTGCCAGCCTTACATTTGATGAAGGCCATTAAGGATGCCAGCATTACCAATTCATTGGAAAAAATAATTATGTCCCTCCAGAAGTTGAATTAAGATAGATTGCAAGTGATTGAAAGAATATCAACTCATCAATTCAAGGTAAAATCTATGTTTGACAATAGGGCTAAACCTAGAAATTTTAAAGTGGGATACAGTGTTCTTCTTTGGGAAAAAAGGCATGAACCTCGAGGAAGCCATGGTAAATTTGATTCCCTTTGGCTTGGTCCTGTTAAAATTATACATTTTTCTAGTGAGAACTCTTTTTACCTTGATTACATGGATGGTTATCCTCTGCCACTTACTTATAGTGGGAAATTTTTGAATTTGTTCAAAACTTAGGAGTTTTGGTTATCCCTCTGTACATTTTGTATAGTGTTTTGTTTTTTTTTTTGTTTTTTTTTGTTGTTTCCTTGTGTTTGTTGTCTTCTGTGTTGTATTTTTTTTTGACTTCGTTGCCCAATGGATAAGGCACTAATCTATTAATCCCCATATTTCTCTATGGTTCTTGATTTTACATATTTCCTCTACCAAATCATCCCCAGAAGGAGCCAGCTGTTGTCCCCTAAATTTCCCCCCTTTTTTTGAAATCCAATTTCATGAAAATCAAAGTCTTGCCATGGAGGAATTCATGTTTCAAGCCCTCCCAAGTGCTCATTTTGATCCCCCACGATGTTTTATGCATTTCCTTAGCCTGTAACCATTATAATGTTCTATCTATTTCTCATGGATGGGAGGGGGTTTATGATCTTTTGTTGTTCATTTGAAGGATGTGGAAGCTTTCATTCTTTACATATTAACCTTGTGTAGAAAGAAAATCTTCATCAGGTACAAAAATGGCATTTTCCCATTCTCTGTAATTTTCTATGTTCTTTTCCCCATCAAATTCTTTGTCAAAAGGTGAATCTACATGTTTTCTTCTCATTAGATGTGGCCAAACGGGTTTTATTTTTGAACTTATCACTTTTGGTGATTTTGGAAAAAATGTTAGATTTTCCCCACTTCCCCACGGGTCCCTGATTGGTAAGAGAAGTTTTGGTGGAAGTTTGGGGTGATGGATCCATTTT
Organism: Taxus chinensis; assembly: GCA_019776745.2. Lineage (NCBI taxonomy): Eukaryota > Viridiplantae > Streptophyta > Pinopsida > Cupressales > Taxaceae > Taxus > Taxus chinensis. Next base: position 674,361,441 of record CM034153.1, on the reverse strand, counting down.
ATTCTTTAAGAAAATATAGTGAAAGGGTGATAAATTCTAAAATGACCCGCATGCCCACTCTTGCAAGGGAAACGTGGTCATTTTTTAGTTCATATGCACTTTAGCGGACCGGCAGAGGACTTTAGGAATTTTAGCTTTGTTTCCAAAAAGAGCAAAAAGTTCTAAAACAACCCATGGCCCCACTCATGTGAAGGGATAAATTTTGAGTTGAATCCCGCAGTGAATTAGAAAGGGACACATGGCATACGTTGAAAATTCAATGGTGGGGGCATGGAATTTTGGGTGAAAGGTTGGAATTTTTCCCCTTTTCAAAATATTTTTAGCATGCCCACTCTTGCAAGGGAAACGTGGTCATTTTTTAGTTCATATGCACTTTAGCGGACCGGCAGAGGACTTTAGGAATTTTAGCTTTGTTTCCAAAAAGAGCAAAAAGTTCTAAAACAACCCATGGCCCCACTCATGTGAAGGGATAAATTTTGAGTTGAATCCCGCAGTGAATTAGAAAGGGACACATGGCATACGTTGAAAATTCAATGGTGGGGGCATGGAATTTTGGGTGAAAGGTTGGAATTTTTCCCCTTTTCAAAATAGATAAAGCATAAAAGTGAAGCACATCCCCACAACCAATCAGGTGATGCCATGTGTTGAAGAAAAAATCACAGTGGGTCAGTGGAGGAAAATGAGAAGTTGAGCCATGACCCCATTTCTAATCAGAGTGTGCCACATGTCTGACCTTTGGTGTGGATGAGAAGGGGCTAAAAAAATGAGAAATTGCACTTTTTCTCCCAAATGTCTTAAAACGAGGATTTTTCCCCAAGCCCATCATTGCTTGGATCTTTCCACATATAGGATCTAATTTCAAATATGACAAAGGGAAAGAGTGGCCAAAACACACTCATCTAGTTTTTTACGCCATTAACGAACCAGAGTTCTGAAGAATAAAAATGTGAACCATTCTTCATTCTTCTCTCTCTGTTTCCTTGTTGTTTATTCATAAAATGAATTTTTGGTATATTGTGGAGCCAAATTGATAATTTTAAAGAGATGAAAATTTTGATTATCAGAAAACAAAATTTATTGGGTGTACACAATAAAAAAGGGGGAAATCTTACCAGTAAGCACTTGAGTGCTACAAAAGTTGTTAAAAGGTGGAAATGGCAGGACCACATCAAAAAGAAAATCATGAGATGCCCCCTACTAAAGTAATCACGCTTGAACACCTGAAATATTTTCCTTTTTGAACCTCTAGTTTTCATGAGTATGTTTATTTCATGTCATTTTCTAAAATTGGATTTGTAAGAAACTTTATTCCTTTTAAATATTCTTTTCTTGGGGACAAAGTATGGATGTACATGAATTGTTATAAGAACTTGGTTTTGGCCATGGAAAAGGGATTCTAGTTTTCTAGGAACATTGTAAATTTAGAAGTGATTCAATATAGAAGCTTTCTTTCTCATTTCCTCGGTTATATATATCTCTCTCTCTCTCCTTACTCGATTCAATGGATCATTTGTCTTTGCATTCAAAAGAAACTTTGTGTTCTTTTCTGTGTAATCTTTAGAACTTTGTGTCTACAGATTCACATTGGTGATGAAGTGATTGATCTTTTTCCTATATTTTCTTGGTTTAATGTGAGTAAGGATATATTCTACTACCTATATCTCCTGAAAACATTGTTGTTTTCTTCCTTCTTCATCTCTCTACTCTTCCAATCCTTCGTATTAATAATATTTTGAGTATGAAAAAATTCCAAAATATTAGAGTACAAACATTGAGAGTTGTATAGTTGTACATTTTTTGTTCCCTCTTTCAATAAGGGAACCTCTCCCATTAAAGAGGTGGGACACATTTGTCCCCTAACTATGGTTTCTAGCCATGTTCCATTCAGATAGAAAGAGAGATGTCACTTTTGAGGGAGTCATCTATTTGATAGAAGTTTGACTCAAGGAGTTTGAATTTGAAAATCCTGTATATTAATTTTGAATTGTTTTTTTGACTTTTAGGTCATAGACAAGACTATAGAAAAGTATAGGATTTTTTATGGCGACAACACCATAGAAAACACAGGTTAAATATGAAAGAGAGGTTTTATGTGACGAATGACCATGGAATTCCATCTTGAAAAGGATGAAAATTATCGATGAGAATCATGACATGAGTAGAGTCGTGGTACTCATATTGAAGATAAGGCTGAAAGGTGATGGGTAATCACATGATTCTTGTTTATTTGTTGATCCTTAAAATAGGTAAGGGGAATGTGAATGTTGCTCAAGGGGCGATTATTTAATAGACACAAGGTGATATAATAATTTATTCAACAATAGAATGGTTGAAGATGTAAGAAATTTAGGGGTTCAGGTTCGGGTTTACCTTCAAGTGAAGATAAAAGATAAGCACTTGATCTCTAGGAATGAGTAATGATATAGGGTCGAAGAAAATTAGGAGAAAACTTTCCCCATTTACTTTTCTCCTCTTTTTTTATATGTTTATTTTCCTTCCGGAAAAGGTCACTAACCTTGAAGGCTCGTTCTTGAACACGCTTATCATAGCCATGTTTGATACATTTTTAGTAGATTTGAAGGTGATCAATGGGTAGGATGAAGGAAACTGAAAGAATGCACTGGAGTTCTTCTTTTACAAGAAGGGAAATGCGATGATGTATTTTTCGTAGCTTCTATTTCACAGGTTTGGTATCAGGAATGGTTATGATATTGTGGTCTACAATGTTTGGGTTAATACCAGGCATATCAGTGCAGGACAAAGAAAAAGTATTGCTATGATCTCGGAGGAAAGAAGTGAAAGATTTGTGTTTAGAAGCATCTAAAGATTGGCCTATTTTTAGAATATGCAGGTCGTCTTAAGTGTGAATGTTGATTTTGATGGTTGATTCATTCAACATGGTTTGTGTCTCAGAAGGTAATGACCGATGAATATAAGAATCTTATGCACCAAGGAAGGTGAGAATAGAATCATCATCTTGACATTGAACAATGATAATAGAAGGCATATTATCATCGATCATGTTAGGATATAGGAAGGGAAGGGAAGAAGGAACCACGCCATCACACTGATAAGTTAGAGGTCTCAGGGAAACAATGTTCACAAAAAAAAGTTAGGAGGAATGTATTCTGGATCCATTGACTCTGTAGGTGAAGGTGGTGAGGTAGGTGAATGGGGTGGGGAATATTTATCATCCTCAATGAGTTTGACTCGAGCCTTCTTGGAAGGTGGTTCAGAAAATCCAATACCACTACGGTCTTTATTCTTATGAGTGGTGGAAGGAATGGCAATATGGAAGGAAGGTGTGGGCGAAGCTGTGGTTGGTGATATATTGAAGGTTGGAGGAAAATGGTTGACTTTGGGAAGGTGGCTCGAGTGAGTAGGTAGAATCATCAAGTCCCCCATACATTAAGTCAGTGCAAAGGTGGGGAGGACCATAGGGGAAAGCCTTGCCTATGTGGTAATCATAGCAGGGATGTTGGTGAAGGTTACCATACTCTTGAAGAGTAAGGAATGTGTCAATATTATAAAGGTGGTACTCCCCTAAAGTGAGGGGTTAAAAACCACCTTCTAAGGGATCAGTAGTGGGTATGCAAGTAGCGGGAATGGATGAATCACTAGACAGCTAGGAAGAAGAAGCATTGGATGTTTGAGAAGTAGATGGGTTAGCTGATGGGTCAGATACATAAGCTATGGTAGTAGTGGGAATAGAGGAGTTAGTTGTGGAGAATGTAGTGGTAGAAGTGGTGGATAAGGCAGTAGCTGAAGAAGAAGTCGTAGTGGTGGTTGATTCCTTAACTGGTATAAGGACATCATTGGGTCAATACAACATGTTACATGTCTTGAAAGGTGAAGGGTTGAATGGAATGGTATAGTTTTTCCCTTCATGTTCGGATTTTAAAAATCAATGTAAGGTTGAAGGAACACATTCCATGACACAAATACAAGGTTGGACAAGAAGCATGTTGTACTATAATTCCCCCTCTAAGACCTAGAATAATTTAGGAATGGTATGGGGGCCTACACTAATGTGGATAAAAATGGAGCCAAGGGTGGAATTCATGACATCATTAAATGAATGTAACATAACTGGATTATTATGCATACAGTTGATAGGGGTGCACATTTGGTTTTACACATGGGAGGAAATGATGTTGATACTATCACCTCTGTTGGTACCTCTGTGTGTCATTTAGTAGTTGGGGATGAAATGCAGCTTGCTCTTTGTCACTTAGATGTGGAGAAATGGGTAGCACCATAAAGAGGATTTGACCTATCCTCACTACTTTATGGTTGTGCCTTTCAACCAGGGTGAGAGGAACCTTTTGTAGCCTGTTGTTTGTGGAGGAGATGGAGATATCCTTCCTTGTGAGATTATTAAGAAGACCTTGAGGAAAATATGATCAATGCAACAAACCTAACTCTCACGAGTTGTCACTCTAGATAATGGATATATTTTCTGAGTAAGGTTCAGGCCACTAAAGACAATGAAAACCTGATTGTTTCTGCATGTTTTTATGGTAAAAAGTATGCATTTGTTTACATACATGACAAACATGGGTAGTATGGGTATTATTAATTATTTTTAAGTGAATTTTTGGTGGGAGGTGAAGCAGGATAAAGTTGATTATACCATATCTTTGGAGGTACTTTACAATAATGAGCAACTTCACAATAGAAAGCTTTAGAACAGTCAAGACGTTCCTTCAACCAGAAGGTGCACTTCAATGGAGGCCCAAATCAACACATTTTCACATAATATTTAATACTCCAATACCAAGGCTTGAATTTAGAAGACTCAATTAAACACTATAGTTTTTTTATTAAGCATGCCTAGGGTACACCCAGATACTTACAGACAATATTTATCGACAAATGATAGTGAATTGATTTTAGATTCGTTTATCTCATTCAAGATGAAGGCTCTTCTTGAGATGAAATTACAAATACCATTAAACTGTCACAAGGATGAGATCCTATGTGATTTCACAAAAAATTAGTATAAGATTGCAATAGGAATGAATAAAAATATTTGTATACATTCTGAACAAAGCAGACACTAATTACTCAGAGTCAACACAGAATAAATCAAATTTGATTAAACTTATCAGCAAGGGAAAGTTCCTAGAACAGTCTCAGAGCTTGTCAATGGTTATACACTCGCAACCACCTTGACACAATCAAGTTTAACACAAACGAGACCTACAGGTTTCTCAAACAGTCCCTCAAAAGGATGGGCTTTTTCAAGCTTTTCAGAAAATCAGTTCTAACCTCTAACACTCTAACATTCAACCTCCAACCCCTTACCAAGAGCAAAGCTCTTGTATTTATATCAGAAGTGACCAAAACAGAGGAAAAAGGAAAATCTTATGACATCTTGACCACCAATCGTTAATACTCCTGCAAATCTATCCACAATCTGAAAATTTTATTTTTTTAATATCCTTCATGCTTACTTTGGCGTATTAGAGGAGGAAAAATGGCAAATAATATCAAAAAATAGGTAGCGAAAGCAACCAGATCCACTTTAATGGCGTGAAAGATTTTTTTTAGTTTTTTCATCCATCAATGCCTGTTGAAAGTAATATTTTATGCTTCCATGGTGTAGTGGAGGTCTAGAGCTTTCCAACAGTGTCAGATTTGCAATATTTTGAGCCTTAAGTCGAAAGATATGCCCCTTCGCAGTTTGTATCGAATCCATACAAATCGGCAGGAAAACAGTTTGAGAATTGGGTCCCATTTTCTTAGATCTTGAATGAGAAAAGGCTCATCACGTGTCCATGTTGATGAAAAGATGTAAATTTGACCGGGAAAAATGCCTGTCAAACCGTAAAATGTGGAAAAATGACCATTTGAGCACGGAGATGAAATTTTCTCTAAGGAAAAAGAATTTAGAAATGTTACAAGGCTCAAACACATTCGTCCGAGCTACATCCATTCATTTTTCTTTAAGTATTTAGGGAAAAAAATGACAAGGATAGAAAATCCTGACTGTGGAAAATGGAAATAATAGGAGAGCCCGAGTTTTTAGATGAACAGAGAACGGGGGACCCAAATTACATACTCTTTCTAGATAAATAGAGAAATAAGGAAACAACTATGGATCCATACGTGATCCTCGGCCTAGGAAGGACTGGTTATGGCAACAAAAGGAAGGCAGAGAATTCTCAGGCACAACACAGGGGGATGAAATATGGTAGAGGAAGGGATAATTTTAGTGGTGAATATTCATAATATGGCAAAAAAATCAGTTTAGGAAAATTTGAAAAGGCGATTTTTTTAGAGTGGGTCAGTGTCTTGTTCACCTAAAATTTACAGTATATTTTTTTTTTGGGGTTGACTTTGCCTTCATTTGAAAACATCCCCTATAAAAACCTAGGTGATTCTCTGGATAGTATACTATGATACTACCATAAGTATCTTACCAAAATTACCAATACCCGTGAAGTTTGAACTCGCATACTCTTAAACACCAGAGATTGATGTTAGCCTGTTAGTGTTAGTTTTTTATGCACGTGATAGGTATATAGTTGATGCATGATAAAGAGGTATTGTAGACACACGACAAGGAAGATATTGCAGACGATGCATGACAAGGGGGTAAGTAGTTGACACATGAGAGGAATAAAGTTGACGTGCGATAAAGATATTGACGCCTTGTTGACACACGACAAAGAGAGTTGATGTGTGACAAGGGTGTAAGCAGTTGACGCGTGACATGGATAGAGAGAGTTTACATGCAAGACAGAGAGATTTGATGCGTGACAAGGGTGTGACGCAGTTGACGCGCAATAGGGATATAGTTGATGCGCGACATAGCTAGTTGACACCTTGGTGATGCACGACAGAGATAGTTGACACCTTATTTGTTTATGCACGATAGCCCGGATAGTCGATGCACTATTGACGCGTGAAAAATGGCTAGTTGTTGACGTGTGCAATAGGAATTACCATAGTTGATGCTATGAAAGTAATTTTTACTCTGAATCGCTGGGTCTCTACTTGGTTCTTTTGCTGAAAAAGGAATCTGTTCAAAATAATGGAAGGTGCTAGTCCAAAGAATGTGAAGTCCGTAAAAGTAACTAATAAATCTCATAAATCAATATTCAAGTATTTTTGAAACTCTGCTAATATATATAATGAAAATACCAACAACCATATAGATGCCACCAGAAAGAATCAGAATACTAACTGTGTGGAAGTTATTATTGAGGTGGATATGCATTTTGCAAGATTATCAAAAAAATGACACCTACGATAATATGCTAGATCTTCAATATATGTCTTCCTATTAGGGTGCAACCAGAAGTGCATAAAGACATCACACATACAAATACCCAGTAAAATGGAACACATAAATCAAATTCAAATTATGGTTCATGAAAAGAGGAAACTAGGTGATTGTGATATTGCTCAAAATTCTACTCAAAAAAAGTAAAACACTAAAAATGAACAAGAATATGTGGACCATTGGCAGGTCATACAAGTTTGATTGGGTAGCTAATTTTTTTTTTATCGAACTTGTACAATCATCTAATTTTAAAGATATCCCATCTGAATGTACATGTACAATATATACGTGGAAATTGGGAAAGCAAATAGAAAATGCAAATGAAGCTAGACACTATAGAAAAACATTGTCGAAAACAATATTTTAATGTAACACGGGGCAAATAGCTATAAAATCAAAACACACAGGTGGAAAACTGAAAAAGAATGCATGCATGTTAGATACGCAGCGGATTATGAGGAAAAGCAGAAAAAATATAGACATATCGTGGAAAAAGGGAGGAATGATCACATGGCAAATTGGTAAGATGGATCAAACAAATATACATGCAAAAATCATATAATTCTCTACTTTATTTCACATACTAAAGAAAGGAAGACCGATTTCAGATTTCCTTGATTTCAAAATTTTGTATCAATATAGTGGAATTTTAAACGTACCTTAGTCTCATTGGTTTGAAAGTAGTGGATGGGAAATGGAAAAATGCATTTCCATGATAGAGAAGGAAGATTTGAAAGAGATTGTAAAACATTCAAAGTTTATCTCTCTTTCAATTGATGAAGTGACAGTAGTTGACAACATTGCATGGGTATGTATCCACGTCTATAGTTTAGAAAATCATATAAGGACACCTCATATGTTGGAAGTTATGAAAATGGTTGAAAACTCTAATGCCGAAAAACCTACATCAAATAGTTGTTTCTGATTTGAAAGGTATTGTTGGAATGAATAATTATGAAATTGCTACGAAGTTGGTATGTGTCGGAATAGATGGTGCATCTGTCATGTAGGGTCACTGAACAGGGATGTATGTTTGATTACAAACAACAGTGGCCCCATATATGCTACCAATTCATTATATGGCTCAAATAATGAATTTAGCGTATAAAATGGTAAGCACACCACATGAAAAATGTTGCTAAATTAGAATACCTTATAAGGAGAACTTCATGCCTATATGGCAAGCAGCCCAAAGCGATTTATTAATTTCTAGAGAATTTACAATTGGAATTACATATGGCAGAAAAAATTCTAAAAGATGTTGAGGCTATATGGATCTCTTTGTATGAACCTGCATTCAGATTTCGTGTGGAGTATCCTTCGTTGGTTGGTTTCTTGCACAAATATCGTCATGAGGTTAATAGGGTAAGGGACTTGTTCTGTCCGTTTAACTGATTTGGAGACATTGCTTACATTGGTTGGTATTCTTCCAATGTTACAAGAGATCAATACACTGAATGAAGCATGCACATGGCAGATTAATCTATATTTTGAATTTTATACGGATGAGAAAAATGGTATGTCGAAGTCTTGATAGCTTGTACTGTTCCAAATATAGTTTTGATATAGCTATTTTTGAGAATTGTAAAGCTTTATTAGATCTTAAAAATCCCAGTAACTATTTGAGTTTTAATATCCATGATCACCTTTACATCACTGTTAATGGGAGGGACATACCACTGCACATTTTGCAAAAATGTCTAGATATTACAGGATCAGAACGAGAATATGTTCCCATGACACATAATATCTTTGATTTTTTTATAGTTGAAACAAGAATAAACCTTAAAAAAAATTCACAATCCTTATTATTAGAAATTAGAGAACATTTCTCCAAAGATAAAATTATTGAAGCCATGGGTGTGATGAATCCTAATTTTTGGAACACTGAAGGTGGTCATGCTAACTTTGTAAGAAAGCATTTCCATAAATCCATGGGTACAATAATGGAACATTTTGCAAAGACTTCGGAGTTCAAGGGTATTGAGAAATCAAAGGTATACTGAATGTTGATTTATAAAAATTTCAATCAAAAATTTTTACAACAACAATGAGGAACCGATATAAAAATTTAGAAAAACCTTCTGAAAGTGGTGCTATTATAAGGTTGTGGCGAGGAATCTATCAAATTTCTATCTTACAAGAAGATATCAGTGAATATTTCAAATTATATGAGTTATGTCCAAACAATGATTTTAGGGTCTGTGGAGGACGAAAGGGTTTTTAGTGAATTATCATTTGTAAAATCAAAATTGAGAAATAAGTTGGATACATCATCTAGAAATTTGCAGGAGGTGTTATGTATCTCAATACTCCATGGAAACATTTCCTTTTGATAAAAAAATTACGCATTTGAATTCCCTTTGCGAAAGAAGAGGTGTGAATAATACAGCTACAAGTACAACTGTTCCCAACATTGAGAGTGGATTTGGTGCATCGTCACACTCTTCAAAAGAGAATCAAGGAGTTTGAATAAGCTATTGATAATAGATTTTTTCAAATTTAAATAGGTATCTTCTTCACACTATAATCTTATTGTTTGTCACTTTAATTTTTTTTCAGCTCTTATTATCATAAAATATGTTACAAGTATATATATTTACATTTATTTAAATACATTTATTTTTTATTTTTTTTGAAAATGTGGGTTGACATCCATCCGAGGAAATTAGTACTTCTCGGGACCGACAATGTTAGGCAACTCACCCATCTATCTACTAATCCATTTCTTGTGTCGAGTTTTCTTTAAACAAAGATCTAGCACATTACCAGTGATGATTTCGCAACCATCTAAAACACTAGATGTAAGTTAAACGGTATCATATCATCTTTCTTGATTTTCTTACTATTATGTTTAAGTTTATTTTTTATATTTGCAAAATACTTTCATATATTTTTTAAACTTTGTGAGATAAAATGACACAATTGAAGTTTACATAGGAAGATTTTTCCATAGTTTACAATTCATAATCCATTGATCATTATACAATTCGTCAGTCCACAATCGTGCTAGAAGCTAATTCTACATCCACATAAAATTCATCATCATCCATATGTATCTATATCGTCATCATATCATTATCATAATCCTGACACTACAATTGATTAATTAAAACAATTATTTATCTATTTTAAATTTAAATAAATGTCTCTGTCCTAACACGATTCCATTTTTTTAACCAATTCATGATCATATCATTATCCGTTCTAATGTTATCTATATCCATTTAAACACATTCCATTTATTTATCATCTATGTTCATTCTAATGTCACCATGATCTTAAAACAACTTTAAATGTCTAGAGAAGAAGAATTATTGTGCTTGAAGCTAAATCTACGTCCACATAAAATTCATCATCATCCATATATATCTAATATCATATCATCATCATATCATTATCATAATCCTAACACTACAATTATTATTAAAACAATTATTTATCTATTTAAAATTCAAAGAAATGTCTCTGTCCTAACACATTCTATTTTTTTCAAAACAATTATCCATTATCATCATTCATCATCATCTATATCTATTTTAATGTCATCATGATCATATCATTACAAGTATAGAGAAGAAGAATTATATTAAAACAAGTTTAAATGTCTAGAGAAGAATACTTATCGTGCTTGAATCTAAATCTACGTCCACATATAATTCATGATAATCCAAGTAAACAAGAAACATACGTCATCATCCCTATCTAATGCAATCATCATTACAAGTAAACCAAAAAAACATAAACTCCATATACAATATAGAAATTCTATACATAATATATAGGAAGTTATAAAATTAAAGATTCTATAGTATTTCAAATTTTTAAAAGCTATAAAATCCAGATAATAAAATTCAAATGTCATTACCACAACATTCAATGTTTCAAATTTTTAAATATAGACTCAATATTTCAAGTTTCCATACTCAATAATAAAAAATTTCAACCCTCTTTTTCTGTATCTATTTCAACTCCTGTGCTCCTTTGCCCCAATGGTTTCTTCACCTATGGTTGTACCCCTTTCCCCAACGGTAGAAATAACCCTAGAACTTATGAGATCTTCTGCAACACTGCCTAGATTTTTTTAAATTCTTTCTTATTTCTTTGTTGCATTTCCATGAGACAAAAAAAATTGGATCAGCTTTTGCCTTAGCTTTGAATAATATTTCAGGGTCAAAGCTGTGCTCTTTGATTATCCACTTCAGCTGTATTATTTTGTTTGTTAATCAAAACAATATTTTCCTTCAAATTCCTCACTACAGATAAAATGTTCTTCATTGTTTCCAAGTGAACTTAGAAAACCTTTGCTTGACTCTTCAAATTTTAATATTTCAACAGCATAAAAAAATTAATGTCAATTCAAAATATTACTAAAATAATAAAACTTCAAATTAAAAAAAAAAAATTATTTGAAAGTGATAATACTTACGACCGCTCTATATCTCTCAGCATTTACAACTATTACTAGATCCTTGTCCTTAGACCATTTGTTAAAATATGTCTAGGCCTCAGCACTAATATTTTCCAATATGTTTAATGTCTTATCCAAAATTTTATCTTTATAGTTGTTGTTATACGTGATAGTCCCACTTCATACTTGGGTAAGTAAAGAATCCATCTTCGCAGGTTTATTCTGGACTGCTGCGTATGAACTATCCCTTTGCTAATAATTTTCATAATGGACTAATAATCTCAATTGATAAGTACTTTATCCCTTCTCTCCCATTCTATGTGATAACTAATATGAGGTAGAATAAGCTCACCGACATGGGATTGACAATCATAACCAATTAAGTTCTCCAAAGGAAAAAGGTAGCAACTGTTCACCATCTGTATCTGATGAAGATAATATCACTGGATAGGTATGGGGGCTTTCAAGTTAGATCAATTGCTACTTGTTTATGCCTTTGGGTGGCCTAATCCTATTTGTGATAAAATTAATCAAGATTCAGATAAATTAAACTAAAGTGAAATGTAATTCAATATGGTAAAGTATGTTGAAATTGAAGTATACCTGATGGCCTTGAATCATCTCATGGGTATTGAAAAAACTAGTTGGGTCATTGCTATCAATACCTAAGTAATCTTCATCTAAATTTATCTTATTCAAAACTGATTATGCCCGCTGCACTAGACAAGCCACCAAGTGAGAGGGTTGTAATTCGAAAGGAGGAGAAAATGTTTAGTGTCTCTACTAGGGGGCCGGAGCAATTGGTATGTGTTTATCGATATTCTTTTTTCTTGTTCCTCTGGTTGGAATTTTAAATATTATTGGTTGAGGGGGGGGTCGGTGCCGCTGTTTTGAACAAAAGGAGGACTGTAATGTGTTGAAAAGTCCAAGAAAAAACATACGATAAACTAGAAAACAATGCAAAAAACTACAAAATTAAACAAAGTAGTATTCAAAACTTGTACCTTGTTGTTGAGGGGCAGCTTCTCGCAATGCTACGGGTGGCCATGTTGGAGTAGTAATTGGTGGTTTTTGATAAGATACAAATGCATGTGATTGGACTGAGTGAGTTGGGGAATATGGTTGAGTTTTCGAAACATGTGTATGGTCCAAAGTCCCTGTAATTTCATCAACATTGAATTGTATGTCAATTCAATTGGGTAAAATTTAAATTGGAAAACGAAATCAATACAAATTTGGAATTTGTAAATAATACATGAAAAGGTATTACTTCTCTAGAATTTAAATGAATTCAAACTTTTGGGGGTTCGGAGAGAAGCGAGCTTCCATTTCAGATTGGGAATCTCCTGAAGCCCCAGTGTGTTGTTTGCCTCTTCCTCTTGATAACACCTGTCTTTCAGGCGAAGTGCTTCCATAATTATTCTTTACAAACAGTAAAATTGTTAATACATATGCATAATGTAATGTCAAAATACATACTTAATAGTTTATACATGTTGTTCTTCAAGTGGAATTGACAACTTCATCAATGCCTTGTCAGTGTAAGTGGGAATCGGTTTATCTTTTAAATTTAAAAGAGCCTCGTAATAAAGGCAAAGGAGATAGTTTGTGGAGGTAAATGAAAGGTTTTTTTGAAATCTTTGCATTTGTTATGTGAGTTCTATTTTTTTTTGATAAAAAAGGTGCACCAATCAAATTTTTGTTTTGCGGATAGTTAGCAACAATGTATGTAATGGCCTAGTTTGGTATATCTGTTTGACGACCCTACAAAACTATTCTGGATTGAAAAAAGGAAATCATTTGTAGCAAGAAAGTGGTGTACAATTTCTTGTGTATCCACACCACACCTTGATTTATTGACATGAGGTGTAAATGCAAAAAAATAGTGAGAATTAATATAACATTAAATTATATCACAATAAAAAACTGAATAAAAAATGACGAATGAAAACGAATTATACATACAATCAACATGGAAACTAAATGTTGATTCGAGATATTTATTGTTGTCTTCAACGAGTTTTTCCTTCATTGTAACAAATGGTTAAATTTCTAAATGGAAGGCCTGTAAACCGATGTATGCCAGTTACGTCAATACCGAATTGAATCAATCATTCATCATTCATAGTAACATAAAATAGGCCATCCCCTGTATTATAAGACGAGAGAAGGTAGTTCAAAATATATGGGTCTGTTTTGAAATCGAGCATCTTAACGAGCCCACTAAACTCACATGCATTGATCAAATCTTTGTATTCAGAATTTATTTGTAAAATATTTTAGATGTGGGGGCACACAGGATTCCTATAGATGATCTTACCCATGGATAGGAATGGATTTTCCTCTTTATTTTTGTCGTGAGCTTACAGTTGGGATGCACTTGTAGTCACCATTATAGTTTTTCTTGAGTATTTGAGAATGATGGATTCCTGTATACAAAAAAAATTGAGAGCCAAAAAGTGTAAATGTGAAAATGACCGATCAGGAGGGTATTTAGAGGACAAAATCTAGGGTCAATGACATTTATCGACATGCACGTGTCAACAAGGGCCAACAATCCTTTTTGACGCGCGTCAACAAGGGCCATTGATCGACGCACGTCAACAAGGGCCATTGACACAAGCCAATAAGGGCCATTAATGTGTGTCAACAAGGATCGTTGACACGCGTGTCAATGGCCCTTGTTGATGTGCATTAATGGCTCTTGTTGATGCGCGTCAACAAGGGTAGTTGACCTTGTTGACGTCACATCAATGGTCCTTGTTGACACACGTCAATGGTCCTTGTTGATGCGACGTCAACAAGACTCCATTTGACACGTGTCAACAAGGGCCATTAACGCGTGTACATCAACAAGAGCCATTGACATGCTGCATCAAATACCCTTGTTGATGCGTGCGTCAATGGTGCTTTGTTGACGTACGCATCAATGGCCCCTTGTTGACACGCGATTTAACAAGGAGTCATTGAACGTGCGTCAACAAGGACCATTGATGTCGTGTTGACGTGCACGACAACAAGAGTGGTTGACACATGTCAATGACCCTTGTCGATGCACATGTCAACATGATGTCAAATGGTCCTTTTTGATGGGTGTCAATGAGGCGTCAGTGTCTAAAAATATGTAGCCTCTCTAGCTAAAAAATCTTGGGTGAAAATTCAATTCTGGAAAATTGTCAAATTCACCTTTGGCTAAAATCAGTTTCGAGGATATTCACCAAGTATTTTCCACCTCCAATTTCCTAGAGGTGTCTTAAAATGAACCTTGGCTAGAGGCCATAAATTGATAGATTTTAATGGAAAAATGGGGTAAGATTATTTTGAGCACCAACATCGGTTCTGACTCAGGGATGGGCACTCCCTGTAAGTGCCACAAGAACAAGGTAGACCAAATGCCAAAGTATCCATTGGGAAAAGGAGTCATCTTGCAGAGAAAAAAACTAGGACCTTCTCCCCAAAACAAATAGAGAAACCGGAAAAAAAAATCCACCCGAGGCTAGAAAGAACAAAAAACATGAAAAATAGAAAACAAACCAACAAACTATACATTGTATAGATGATGTTCACCTTGGTTCTGGGGAATCAATCCAAGAAATGCTTCAAATGCATTCCATTAATGGGAAATTCAAGCAATTCTCCATCCAAATCCTTCAAGAAAAAGGTATGCTCACCAATCCGAATGTCTATGGAGTAAGGTTCCATCCGTAAAGTGTCAAATTTTCCATGCTTGCCCTTATCTTCATGCCTGCTATCCCATAGTAGCATGAGATCTCCAACATTGAAATATCTTGGGGTGGCCTTCTTGTCAAACAACTTCTTCAGCTTCTCTCTGAACTTTACATGCCTTTGGTGGGATACCCTCATTTCTTCATCAAGTTCAACAATCTGGTTAACGTGGGCATCATATGGACTTACTTCTTGATCTTCTAGTTGTTGTATGAACTGATATGAGGATAATTTCATATGCAGGGGTAGAAGGGCCTAAGTTCCATACACCAGCTCAAATGGACTCTTTCCAATGGCTCTCTTAACAGTAATTCGAGTCTACCTAGACAACAAAACTTCAATTGCTCACCCCATTTTCTCTTGTTCAGACTCCAAGGTTCTTCTGATAATCTTCAGCAAATTTTTATTACTAGACTCAACCTATCCATTTCCTTGGGGATTGTAATTAGAAGCATATGTCAAATTGATCCCATATTCTTTGCACATCACCACCAAGGGTTTAGCTCTGAAGCTCATGGCATTGTCAGTAACAATTTTGACTGGCACCCCAAACCTGCAGATGATATGGTTCAGCATGAAGTCCATGACGATTTGGTGTGTTTCCCTTTTGGTGGGGATTTCCTCCACCCACTTGGTGAAGTAATTTGTGGCTACAAGAATCCACTTATGGCCAACACTTGAAGGGTCTGAAATCTCACCAATAAAATCCATTCCCCATTGCTTGAATGGAGCTTCAATTGATACAGGCTGCAAAGGAAGGGAGCCTGAAGCTTTCAGTCTTCCAGAGAAGTGCTGACAACTCTCACATCTTCTAACCAAAAGAGTTGCATCCTTGAAGAGATTTGGCCACCAATAACCAGCCCTTAGGATCTTGTGTGTTATGACCCTTCTAGCAAAATTCCCCCCACAAACTCCTCCATGTAGATCAGTAATTATCTTGGGGGCTTCATCTTCAGTAATGCACCTTAAGAGGACTCCCTCAGGGTTCTTCCAAGCTAACCCAAAATCAGTAATGACATATTTCTGGGAAGCCAACTTAAGGGCCCTTTTTTTGGTTCTTACTCAAATACTCAGGGTAGTATAAATGTTTGAGATAAAAAATCATATCCTTGTACCACTCAGAACTCATCAATTTTTCAAAAACATCTACCCTACTTTCTTCTACTTCATTTACCTCAACAGTTCGCAAGTTTCTCTCAGCCATAAGCTTAGCCAAGCCCAAACCTCTCACCAACTTCGTGGTTTGGATATCCATGTCATATTCTTGCAACTTGTTCACCCATCTACATCTTCTTCTTGAGACTTCCATCTCTGATAAGATATCTTTGACCATGGTGTGGGGAACATAAGCAACAATTTTAGAGCTCAAAATGTAAGGCCTGAAAACCTTTGTTTCTTTTACCAAGGAAAATGCTTGTTTCTCCATAATAGTATATTTCAACTCAGCCCCCTGCAATGCCTTAATGAAAAAGGCAATTGGCCTCTCAGCCCCTTCATCATCTTTCTGCAACAGGATAGATGCAATAGTGTTCTCTAAAGCAAAAGAGAATAGTTGAAAGGGATTCTTATAATCTGGAGCTGCTAGAACATGTGCATGCTTTAATGCCTCTTTAATCCCATTGAAATCTTGAATGGCATCCTCCTCCCACTTGATGACCTAGTCCTTATTTAACATGGAAGTGATTGGAATGGTCAACTCAACAAAGTTTGATATAAATCTTATGATGAAGTTTATCTGCCCAAAGAAGGACTGAATTCCTTTCTTGGTTCTTGGGATTGGAACCTTGTTGATGGCCTCTACCCTTTTTGGATCAATCATCACCCCCTCTCATGACACAATGTGACCAAGCAACTTTTCCTTCTGCACTCCAAAATGGAACTTCTTTGGATTGAGTGAAATGTCATATTCTCTGCATCTTATCAGCATTTTTTCCAAGTGCAGCAAGTGATCACTTCTCTTTCTGGAGAACACAGTTACATCATCTTGGTAGACAACAATAAAATCATTGATGTAACTAGAAAAAGCAACATCCATGGCTCTCTGAAAGGTTTCTCTAGCATTCATCATCCCAAAGGGCATCCTGACATATACATATGTCTCCCAAGGAGTGGTAAAGGTTGTTTTAATTCTTTTTGATTCCTTCACCACAACTTGGTTATAACCAGAGAAACCATCCAAGGTAGAAAGTAACTCAGAACCAATCACTAGCTGCAACATGTTTTTCATGTTGGTAAAGGATAATTATTCTTCATGAATGCTCTGTTCAGATTTCTGAAGTCCACACACAACCTGATGCCACCATTCTTCTTTCTAACTGGGTACTAGGTTTGTAACCCAAGAAGAATACATTGTGGGCTGAATAATCCCTCCATACCTTAGTTTCTTTAGTTCTTCTTACATTTTAAGAGACAGGAGTGGATTGATTTGCCTCTGTTTCTACCTGAATGGTTTTGCATTAGATTCCAAAGGAATCTCATGTTGAAATAGATCCTCTCTGTATGCCTTTAGTTCAAAATAAGTCCAAGCCATACAATCTTGATATTTTTTTAGCAATTGGACATAAGACTATTTTTCCTCCTTGCTGAGATTGCTTCCCAACTAGATCTTCATTGGTTTTTCCTTTGTGCTAAGGTCATGCTCCTCAATATCCCTTAGGGATGCCATGCATCTGTTAATAATGCAATCAACATTATCAAAGTTGGATTCAAGAGCAACCAGCCCTCTAGGGATGGTATTAGTCTTTAGTTTGATGATTCCTTTGCCAAACAAGGTTTCTTTACCCTCTCCTATGCACACCATTAGCTTCCAATCAATATTTTGATCAGGAAAACTCTCCTTTATTTTGTAGAAATCTTATGACCTGAGCATCATCGTCAAAAACTTACCAATGTTTAATGTTTTCAAGTACAGATGGCCCGGTTAACACCTCAACATCATATTCACAATATGGGGATATTGCACAATCATCAAACCAAGATCCCAATACTGCAAACTTGTCTTCCAAATCATTGAACTTCCTATCATGATACATAATATTGAATGAAACAAACATCTCAGTGAAATCCCAAACTGTATGCTTGTATTGTTTCATTCGCTTGATTTTATGTGGCATACGATTTTCTAACTTGCATTACAATTAATTCTGAATCTCCCTTGACAATGATGTCTTTAACACCATATTTCCAAGCAATCCTCAGACCTCACAATAGGGCCTCATACTCAGCAATGTTAGTAGTGTACTCAAAGTTGAGTTTGAAGGAAAAGACAAACTCTTCCTAGCCTGGAGAGATCAGAACAACACCAACACCATTTCCAAACTTGGAGCTAAGATCCATCAAACAATAAATTCCATGAAGAGCCTTCATGTTCAAGACACTTGCATTCTTCAATCTTGTGCTATTTTCCATTAGTGAATCCTACAAATTTATCAACATTAGCACTTGTGTACAAAACTTCATAAGATGCATTGCTGGGATCTTCAATAAGATGTAACATCTTCTTTTCCCCATACAACTTGACAAGGTTGCCCTCAATTAGGATGGTGGCATAGGACAATATCCATTTGAACACTCCCACCAACACTTGTAACGCATTTTCTAGATAACAACATACCCCACTTGGTTGGACAGTCAACAATAACTACATCAAGCTTTAAGTTTCTACCTGGATAGGCTATAAGTTGTACCATCAGACCTTTCACACATCCTACCACTTGCACCTCTCTGGAATCCATGGCAATGCACTTCCCATATGCTATTTTCACCTTGATGTTTAGTTCATTCATAACTTCTAAAGGCATAACATTGCATGATGCCCTTGAATCAAACATATAGTTGTGTAGTAGTTTATCATTAATGATCAGAGTGGTGAAGAATGGATCCACATTTAGCTAGTAATCTACCAAGGATGTCCCCAAATAAACCTCAGGTTATTCATCTAGCTCTTTTGATGCTGGTGGTGCTTCTAATTCTTCGATGATTGGAGGAGTCTCCATAATATTTACGTTTCTACTTGGGGCACTCTTCTCTTCTTTCAATCCAAAATACTCCAATGCCCTCCTCTTGTGCTTAGGAATCCTAAGCAGCTCAACAATTGGAACTGAGATGTTGATCTGACTCAAGACTTGGGAAATATCATAAGGGACAGACTTTGGCAAGGCAACATTGGAAGGAAAGCTGACACACTCATTAGATGGCACAAGATTTTTGACATCTTGGGCATGAGGAGGGGTATGGGTTTTTGTTTGGGATAGCAAGGCCCTTGGCAGATGAATCTTTCTTAGGGGCCTCTTTAGGAATATTTGAAAGAAATGGATTTTTTGGCTTGGCTTGAGGCCCTATACCTTTGACAACCCTACTTCTTTTGTTGTACTCCTTCTCTTGGGCAACAATAGCGTCCATCAACAATTGCATGTCCTCCTCAGATGGGATTCCTTCATCATACTTCTGTATCATCAGTGCTCTTAAATATTCAAAGTCATTATTAGGTATTTCAAAATCTTGCACTACATCTATTTCAAAAGTATGAGAAGGAGGAAGAAGTGGTACCCGGTGAATGCAATCCCAAAAATTTGCAGCAGTTCAAGCACTTATCACTTCTCGGTTCAAGTTATTCCTTGTTGTGAGCTTGAAGAGCAACCCATCATACAAACGTCATCATCAAAACCAACATCATCATCAGCTTCCTCTTCTTTCTTATTTATTTCACATGGAGGATGGGGTAGAAAACATCTATCACACCAATCAATCTCATTTACTTCATCAACAACAACAACCCAGGCAGTCAGAGGATCAAGTACCATTCTACTTTCATGTGCTTAGGGATGTCTATTTATAGATCCCATGGGTCCTTTACCTTTGTCATCTAACCTCTTATCACCCCTAGGATGATTGCCAAATCTTTCATGATTTTGTGCCTTCTGCTGACCTTGTGAATTCTCCCCAATTCCTTTCTCTACTTGGGCTAGTTTGTAAGAGATTTCTTTGACAGCCCTCGCCAAAGTCCTAACAACCTCCTCAAGATCCACACTCTTGCTTTCTTGAGGCTTTTATGGGTTTATCATTTTGACACCCTCCCTCTTAGGAGGTTTTCCAACTACTTTGATGTTGTTCTCAATTTGCAGAGCCATGTTAAAGGCCTGCCTTAAAGTGTCAGGGTTTTTATCCCTTAAATAGTAGGCATCCTTCTTGTCAAATGCTTCAGCATACTTTATAAGACATGATTCATCACATGGCCTCAAATTCATAGGAAATATTCTCAATGTCTTATTGAATCTTGTATTAAAATCATACACTGATTCATTAGGATTATTTTTAATATTCTCAAATTCTGACAAAAGAAACCTAGGGTCTGTTTTATCACCATACTGCAATCAAAATGCATTCTTCATTTCAGTCTAAGAATCAATAAAGTTATCAGGTAGAGCTTTATACCAGTCCTTTGCATCCTCCTCTAATGTATGATTAAACAATTTAATGTACACATCTTCAAACTCTATTTCGAAATCCTCCATCATATTGACAAAGAGTTTCAAGGTGTTGATCACTAGTTATTGCATTATTTCCTTGAAACTTTGAAAATCTATTTCTTACATCTTGTGGCACAGCATTTAGATAGCCAACCATACCTCTAAAACTGATGGGACCAAAACTATTAATGACAAATGGAGGTCTGGGTGGAGGCTGAGTCCATATTATTCTGAGGAGGTGATCTTACAGGAGAAACAGAGTGATGAGGAGTGAGGGGTCTATGTGGTATAGGGATATAATTTTCAGAATGACGATCCCCTAATGGATCTTTTTCACGGTAGGCACTATCAGATTTGGAAAATAAAGGGGTAGAATGAGATGTAAATATTTCAAATACAAGGGTGGAATGAGAAGGCCCCTCTCCAGATGGAGAATTCAGATTTACAAAGAGACTACCTGATTCAGAAGCAGTTGAGGAAGCATTGCAATATTCAATCACATGCCGATCATTTTCACCAATGGAGACCTCTTTTCTTGAGGTTTGATCTCTAAAAACCTTCCAAATTCTTGCTCCTTCTAAATTATACTTTCCAAACTCTGGAAACAACCTTCTACTAGGGTCCGTGGTGAAGAAAGATCTTCTTCCTTCTAGCTTTGCAAATATTAGTAACAAATTTTCAGTTGACAGAGGTTAAGACACTGGCATTTATCAAAATCAAATCAACTTGGAGTTGCCACTAAGGATTTTCACCCTAGTTGTGCAAATGCACTAAAATAATCTGTCAAATATCTGTCAGCACTAAAGATCATGCAAAGCTTTACAAATCAGACATTCCTTCACCCAAATTTATCAATGGTGAGGCAAACCTAGTATAATAACTAACTAGAAAAATTGGACAGATGACACACAAAACCTATAACTTTGTTCACTCCTTACAGATCTGATCAGAGAATGATGTTTTCAAAATGTATTTGCACACAGAACTGCAAGAAACATTACCAGGGTCTGGAAAACTTTAAATTCTTCAAAGCATCCCCAGGCAACGGTGCCAATAAAGTGTTGGTACCCAAATTGATTCTCCCTCAGAAGCTGAGCAGCATCACAGGTCTGGAAGGAAGCTTAAAGACAAGCAGAGCATATAGTGTGTCATTTAGTAGCCAAGGATGAAATGCAACTTTCTCTTTGTCACTCAGATGTGGAGAAACAGGTAGCACCCTCAAGAGGATTTGACCTATCCTCACTACTTTATGGTTGTGCCTTTCAACCAGAGTGAGAGGACCCTTTTTGTAGCCTGTTGTTTGTGGAGGAGATGGAGATATCCTTCCTTGTGAGATTATTAAGAAGACCTTGAAGAAAATATGATCAATGCAACAAAACCTAACTCTCACGAGTTGTCACTCTAGATAATGGAGATATTTTCTAAGCAAGGTTCAGTCCACTAAAGGCAATGAAAACTTGATTGTTTCTGCATGTTTTGATGGTAAAAAATTATGCATTTGTTTACATACATGACAAACAGGGGTAGTATGGGTATGATTAATTATTTTTAAGTGAATTTTTGGTGGGAGGTGAATCAGGATAAAGTTGATTATACCAAATCTTTGGAGGGACTTTACAATAATGAGAAACTTCACAACAGAAAGCTTCAGAACAGTCAAAACGTTCCTTCAACTAGAAGGTGTGCTTCAATGGAGGCCCAGATCAGCATGTTTTCACATAATCTTTAAGACTCCAATACGAAGGCTCGAATTTAGAAGACTCAATTAAACACTATAGTTTCTAATTAACCATGCCTAAGATACACCCAAAGACTTACAAACAATATTTATCAACAAATGATAGTGAATTGATTTTAGATTCGTTTATCTCATCCAAGATGAAGGCTCTTCTTGAGATGAAATTGCAAATACCATTAAACTTTCACAAGGATGAGATCCTGTGTGATTTCACAAAAAAAAATAGTATAAGATTGCAATAGGAACAAATAAAACTATTTGCATACATTCTGAACAAAGCAGACACTAATTACTCAGAGTCAACACAGAATAACTCAAATTTGATTAAACTTATCAGTAGGGGAAAGTTCCTAGAACAGTCTCAGAGCTTGTCAATGGTTGTACACTCGTAACCACCTTGACACGATCAAGTTTAACACAAAAGAGACCTACAGGTTTCTCAAATAGTTCCTCAAAAGGATGGGCTCTGTCAAGCTTTTTAGAAAATCAGTTCTGACCTCTAACACTCCAACATTCAACCTCCAACCCCTTACCAAGAGCAGAGCTCTTGTATTTATATCAGAAGCGACCAAAACAGAGGAAAAAGGAAAATCTGATGATAGCTCGACCACCAGTCGTTAATGCTCCTGCAAATCTATCCACAATCTGAAAATTTTCTTTTTTATATCCTCCATGCTTGCTTTGGCGTATTAGAGGAGGAAGAATGGCAAATAATATCAAAAAATGGGTAGTGGAAGCAACCAGATCCACTTTAATGGCGTGAAATCCATTTTTTATTTTTTCACCCATCAAGGCCTATTGAAAGTAATATTTTATGCTTCCATGGTGTAGTGGAAGTCCAGAGCTTTCCAACGGTGTCAGATTTGCAATATTTTGAGCCCTGAGTCGAAAGATATGCCCCTTCGCAGTTTGTATCGAATCTGTACAAATGGGCTAGAAAACATTTTGAGAAATGGGTCCCCTTTTCTGAGATCTTGAATGAGCGCAGGCTCACCATGTGTCCCTGTTGATGAAAAGATGTAAATTTGACTGGGAAAAATTCCCGTCAAACCGTAAAATGTGGAAAAATGACCATTTGAGCCCGGAGATGAAATTTTCTCCAAGGACAGAGAATTTAGAAATGTTACAAGGCTCAAACACATTCCTCATGAGCTACATCCATTCATTTTTCTTCAAGTATTTAGGGAAAAAAATGACAAGGACAACAAATCCCAACTATGGAAAATGGAAAGAATGGGAGAGCCCGAGTTTTTAGATGAACAGAGAATGGGGGACCCAAATTACAGACCCTTTCCAGATAAACAGAGAAACAAGGAAACAACTATGGATCCATATGTGATCCTCGGCCCAGGAAGGACTGGTTATGGAAACAAAAGGAAGGTAGAGACTTCTCATACACAACACGGGGGGATGAAAAATGGTAGAGGCCGTAAATTGATAGATTTTAATGGCAAAATGGGGTGAGACTATTTTGAGCACCAACAACCTCCATCGATCATAACACATTGGATGCATATATTATCAATGTAGATGGAAATAAATAGGGTGGGGTCAGGATCATCCAATTGGAGAGAAACTAAGAGAGGCTATTTTATGAGTGGTAGCGGGAGCAAAGGAAGGTGATGAAGTGGCGAGAGAGGCCACATGGTGAGGATAGATAATGGATGCAACAAGATTAGGGTCATTAGGTAGAACCTCAATAGATTGAAGGACCTCAATGAGGGCCTGACGATGAGACTCATAGGTTTAGACAAGGTCATACAAAGACATTTTTAGAGGGGACTGGTGTAATTGTTTAAGCATTGTATAATGCGATACCCCATTAGAAATAGGGTATGTGGGTCCACGGATGGTGATTCTGGGTGCAGGTGTAAATGGAATATTGGGTAAAAGAGTAGCGGATGAGCTGGTTGTTTTCTTCTTTCCTTTTTCCTTATAGGTTCGACTGGTAATTTGAACCATATTGATCTATGGTAAAGGAGAATGTGAGTCATGATAGGTGTAGTGATAGGATGGGAAAAAATATGGTGAGGGCATATAATATTTTTGTGAAAATAATGCAGCACATTAGTAGTTTGGAAAATATTTGGTTAGCTCTCTTATGAGTACCATATTGATCTCAAATGTGGGATGAGGATAAAATGGTTGTGGAGGGGGAGATGAAGGTCACTAAATAGGTATGGGACGAGGATGTGTGGTGATAGGTGCAGGTAGAAAAGGTTCCTCATATAAAATATCATCATCCTCAAAGTTTTCTTCAAGAGAAAATAGTTGGAGAAGAATATTATTAAGAGCCTTATAGTTTTCCACATCATTCCCTGACACATGATGGTAAGCAAAAAAAATTATATCATCAAACCCTTATGGTTTAGGTCTAAGTGGGTCGTACAGTCTAAGTGGTGGCAATGTGATGACAGAGGTTTCCAAAAGGTTAGCTAATATGTTGGTATAAGACCTTGCCAATGGATCACAATGTGAAGTAAGTGTGGGTCTGAATGGAAGTGTGGGTGAATTTTGTGGGAGAGGCGTCATTGGAGGTGGAATTAGAGGTCGAGTAAGTTTGACCACTTTTTTGGTAGATAGTACGTTTTTAGGTTTAGATTGCACCTTCTTGGGTAAAGATGTAGCAGGTGAACTAGTTGTTGAAGGTGGCATAGGTTTAAATATCTCTTTGCAAGGTAGTGCGTTCTTGGGCTTTGATTACACCTTCTTGGGTGAAGGTGAAGAATAAGTGCATAATGTAGAAGGGAAGGTAGATGGCAGAAGGGGACAGGTTATCCAAGGTGATAATGGAGGTACGGTGAAGGTTGTAGTAAGAGGAAATGTGGAAGGTATTGGTTGAGGAGAAGGGAATAACATAGGAAATGATGAGGATACTGGAAGTGGTGTAGGTGATGGTGAAGGAATAAACTATGTGGGTAATTTGGGTGTAATAGAGGAATGCTATGAGGTGGGTTGCTTTATTTTTGGTTTACTATGGGTAGGAGGCTGCTTGTTCAAGGTTGATGGGTGGGGACCTAGGATAGATGGAAGTGATGAAGGTGATAGAGGGGTAGTGGGAAAAGCTAGTGTATGTGGCCCAAGGGGTTGGGTCTTCTTATTAGATGGGAGAATCATCTTTGTGAAGGCTTGTGAGGATGTGCCTAAATCTATTTTGACAGGAGGATGGATTAGAATTGATGTCAGCATGATTGCTAATGTGGTAATGAGTCTGGATATGAAGGAAGATATAGGTGTAGGTAAGGTTTTAGGCATATGAAAAAGTTCATTTGTTGATTAAGGTTTAGGTGTGGGAGAGGGTGATGAAAAAGGGGCCTCTATAACTGGCATGGTAATGATGGTTTTTGTTTTCTGAAACACCTTTGGATAGATCTTGGAAGTTTCAACAGACATCATCTTCATTTGAGTCGAGACAGGAAGTTGAAAGACATCCCCAAAGCATGGAATTTTCAACATAATCCAAGCAGTCAGCCAAACATGAGAACGACACCGATGTACGAGGGGATGATTTTTATTTGGTAATAATCCCTATAAATAATGTTTGTGACACAAGGAAATGGTTGACTTAAGAATCTGTGGGTAAAATAGACGAGAGAAAATGAACATGATCCTTGAAAGCCAATGGAGAATCGTCACCAATAGGAAGGGACGTTGTTAATGGATCCCCTGTGAGTAGGGGAGATGGAAATTTTGGTGAGGTAAGTTCATCTTTTTGTGAAGAAGAGGGTAAACATGAATCTCCCGTGGGTAGAAGAGTAAGTATTGTAGGTTGTTCGTCAAGTTGAGAGGTGAGTGGGGAAACTGCATCGATAGATATGGTGAACTCCTCCATGGGTGAAGGAGAAGATAAGGGAGACTCATCTATGGGTAAAGGGGTAGATGAAATAGGTTCCTCTGTGGATGAAGGAGCTCATGCAAGAATCTCCTCGATAGATGGAGTAGGAGGAAATTGAGCAAGGAGAGTTGATATGATGTCAAAAACAACATGAACCCCACAAAGTTAATGTCACTGGTTGAGGTTTTTCTAGTTTGATTAGACAACTTGGCATGTGATTTGGGAATGGATTCTTGAATATGTGAAGGTTTTTATTATCTCGGTACATTAGGATTATTAAAGACAAGATCTCCATTATCTAAAATTTCCTGGATGATGTTTTTGAAAGTTATGCAATTACCGTCGTTATGACCTCTAACGTGATGATTGTTCCAACAATAATTTTCTTTGTACCACACATGCACAAGACGAGAGGGGTCAAAACCAGTATGTGTTTTGATGGATGGAAGAGTGAGTGCTATGAATTTCAAAAGTTTTTCTAAAAATGAAGAGTAGGGTTCTCTAATGGAAGTATATATTTGTTGCTCCCGATTGAACTGAAAATCATGAACATGAGAAAGATTGGAAGAAGACTTTGATTGGTTAGATGGATGACATGGGCTAGATTTCAAAACTACTATGTTGGCAGATCCTTTTCCTTTAGAATAATTATTTTTTGGTTTGGAATAAGAAGATGTATTGTTTGATTTAAATGCAACATTCTTGTTACACAATTATATATTCTTCTCTCCAATGGAATGAATTTCAAGTTTCTAGGTCATCGTGAAATCCTCGTCAAACATGCAGAAGGTTTTAACTTGGAGATTTAGTGAGATGTGTCTAGCACAAGCTCTGGTGAACAACTCTATTAACTTCAGTTTGAGGTATTTGGAATGTGAGTTGGTTAATCAGGCTCTGTAAATGAGCAACAAAATCTGTGATATTTGTCTTCATATTGGTGTGTCGCATACAAGTCAGTCATGGTGACCTTCTTCACAATATTGATAGAAAATTGGTCTAGAAAATATTGAGCTACTTGATTAAATGAAAAGATAGAATGCCTGGGTAGAGCACTATAAAAATATAAAGCCGGTCATATCAAGGACATTGGGAATTTCTACAAGAGCAAAGCATCATCATGAGCGATCAGATAACACACATTCTTAAAAGACTGCAAGTGCTATTATGGGTCTTCTTTATTGTTGAATCAGTTGAATTTATGCATTTTTCAAATGGGGAAGGTATGGATGAATTGGAATGGATGGGTGAATGGTATCATTACAAATCTTGTCATATTTCATAGAGTTACGTGAGTCGGAGATAGATACATCTAATGTCTGCATCTTGTCCATCATCATTTTGATAAGATCATTGGTAGGTTGTGATGACTGGGCACCCCCTACACTATAAGGGGGTAGATGAGGTGGGTATGATGTGAGTGGCACCCCAGTATGTGGTGGTGTCAAGTACAAAAATTGTGAGACGAGGAATATAGGCCAGAATAGATGTAGATGGAAAGTATCCTGAATAAGTGGTAGATGAAATAAGGGGACTGTTGGTGATAAGTGTAGGTAGGTGGAGTGGACGTAAAGAATCTCGTATCAATCAAAGGAAGAGATTGTGGGATGGAGAGGATGATATTTTGGAAGGGAGTGTGGGCTGTCGACACCAATGGTGGTTGAGGTGTAATAGGTATATGAGAGGTGGCAGGTACAGATAGACCTACACTCAAAGTGCAGTTGATAAAGGAATGGTTAACATCATAGGAGCAACATACGTCAAAGGTGCAACAAATTCTATAGGTGCAGCAGATATAGATGATGTAGGGTCAAGATGGGAAAAAATAGGTGGTAACCTATAAGGGTAAGGCCAAATTAGTAGTGGATGATGTAGAAGTGGGTGAAAGGATAGGAGGAATGGACACATGCATGCCATATAAAAGCTTCCCTAATGAATCATGGGTATATGAATGAGCGAGATAGTATTGTAGAGCAGAAGGGTTCTGATCAAGGAGTCTCACGAACTCCTCATCACCAGTGGGTATGGAAAGATCCTGATTGCAGTCAATAGGTGATGAGATGGAAGGAGGTGATAAGATACGTGGGAGTGGCTGGAGGATAACATGAAACACAACATAGTTATGCTTGTTTACAAGTCAAAACCATGTGACTGACAACAGAATAGGTATTTTGAGCTTTGTTGATAATGCAAAAACATAGAAGAAATGGAGAAAAAATGGTTTAAAATGTATGATTTGATCTTTGTTCTGATTGGAAGATCATAACATAGAGACCAACGTCGTTTGGGGTAACCGATGTCGGTATGAGTGATAACTGCCTCCGTTCGACTAGACCAATGTCAATTACTTTGGAGAAATGAAACATTTGTAAATCTAATAATAAATGATGAAGATGAAGTAGAACTAGACTATGAAGGTGATATGAAGGACTCACAGACATAGTGAAATAACAGAGGAAGTCACAAAAAGAAAAGAAATATAGATTGAATGCTACTTTGGAAAAAATGACAAAAACAACACAAAACCGATGATGTTCAATGAACCAATGACGATGAGATGATGCAACAGATGGTGGTCGCGGGACCGACACCAGTTACTATGAAATCTATGAAAAATGGAAAAAGTGAATTTTTGATGATTTAGGTCAAATAAAAAGACCAACTCATACATCAAATATGATTGTGGGGTATGTAAGGAGAGAAAAAATTAAGAAAACAAACTCACACCTCAAAACACAAATCAAGAAAAATCTAGCAAACATGAAATTCTATGATGTAGATTTTATATTGTGGTTTATGCCATTTAGGACTGACTTGAGAATAGAATAGAGTTTTTGGTTACCAAACGTGCCTTACAGAAACTAAAAACTATGGCTAGTTTCAGCTAAGTTTTGAAGTGGGGGATCCTTCTCTGATATGATAACAAGCCAGAAAACCAACTAGAGCCCACTGTCAGTCCTCTGATCATGTGATCGTTGAAAAATTCTTCCAAGAAATATGTTGTTTAAGAAATTTGTAGTTTATTTTCATTGAATTGGTATAAAGAGTGTGCAAAATGTGAACTACGGTTCAACTTTTCAACCATCAACTGGGCATGACTTCTAGCACATAGGTTACCCATAATTTAGATGAGCTATAATGCAACATACAGAAAATGAGATGCAAAGATTTTAAACCTAAATCCACAATGAAATTTGATGAGAGCAATAATGAATAGGAAAGATTATGTCTTTCACTAATTCAATTCATAATAAAAAGAAGTTTTCTCTTTAATCCAAAATATAAATTTCATTGAGATCAATAGGAGAAGAAGAATTTATCCCAAGGATAATATTTTAATGTTACCTTTCTTTTAAAAAGAAATAAACACACAATGATTCCCTAAGAATGAATAATGCAAAGAACCCCGAATGGGTCCCATCGGGCATGCCAAAATGTTTCGCCAATAATTTTTACAATTTTTAGCATGAAACAGATAGAAGGTAAATGGTTAAGGAGGAATACCTGTGAGGCGAAGGTGGAAGGTAGAATGCGTGCACGATGTTGACATTATCCAAGTTGATTATAGAGAACTTCTTTTTGTCTGGGAAGGACTACCTATAAATGCAAAGAAAGACCACAAAATAGTATCAAATAGCATATGATAGTGGACTACCTAGCGTATGCTATATCCAAGAAACATGGTGCTTCCTAAAGAGGTTTTCAATCCATAGTTTGATAACAATTCAATGTGAACAAGAAACTAACAATAAATAATTCCTACAATGTAATGATTTAGGTTTCTCATACACACAATACACTATATTTTATGTTAGATATCAAATTAACACTAAATCTAATTAGAACCCAATTTTGTTTAGGTTAGATAGGACTATCAAAGGTTTGGTAAGGGTCTGGGGTTGATTGGTTAAGGTCTGGGTTGGTTTTGGGTGAGTGGGAAGCTTGTTGGTCTGAGAATAAAAAATGACATAGAGACTGATATCAGTTTGGTGACCGATGTCGATATGGGGATGAAACCAACGACGGTTAAGGAACTGATGTTGGTAGGGGAAATAGGTAATGAACTATTAAAAATGGGTTTTTAGGCTCCCTGTGATTGCATAGAGAGTGAGGGTAGTGTGGTTTGGGTCATAATATGGATGAGAAGAATCAGGAATACTAAGATGGAGGTTTAGAAGGGTGAAAAGGCTTGGGGTGGTTGAATAGTGGGTTGGTGGGAAGAAGATCATGTACATGTAATAGAAGAAATAAAATACTGAAAGCAACAAGAGATCTATAATGGGATAAGCATAAATGCTTGAAATCACAACACTTACTTGGTATTTTATAGATCATGTGAGTTGAGATGGTTGATGGTTGATCAGAGAAGAGGTACTTGAGTCCAGTGCCACGACAATATAACATGTGTTCTCCCGTGAGTATTCCAACACTCTGGAAGGAGAATCAAGATGCTTCTCTCGCACTGTGGTTGTGTGTGTTTGTCATCTTGATGCAAGAGGGCTTGAAGATTCACGCTTGAATGTAATTAGGCTCCAATAACTAAATGACCAACCCAGGTAAAGGGTTGTAAATTTTTATATAAAATACCCGATGGCAGTTTAGGTGACCGACGTTCGGCTAAGGATAAATCAACATCGATTAGGGTGAAATAGTCCAAGTTACCAAAAATAGCTTGATCCTTACTTTTTTTGGTGCAATTTTTATTGTTGGGTCCGCTTAGGGAAGTAGAGTTCTCATGAGAGAAGGTAGGAAGATCTTAGAAGAAGTCCAGTTAGGTTTAGGCAAAAGTCTTAGTTAGTTAGGTCAAGTAGTGACTCAACATTTGGAGTGATGACTCAGTACTGAGAGTGCTGACTTGGTCACTATGAGTTAAATGCCCCTTGAATGAGTCCAAGATGAGGTGTCATGATGAGGTGGAGGTATGAGGATGATATTAACTTAATTAAATTAATTAATACCATGAGAATGAATATTAATATGGGGTAAATATGTCATGATTAATTAAATGTGTTACGTTAATTAAGTGAAGGGAACCAAGGGGAGTGTGACCCAAATTTGTTATCTACAGACAAAATATCTCAAACCTCAACCACAAATTATCACAATGGTCTTTTACAAGTCTATAAACCATCTAATCATCAAGGCATACTTGAAGAAACTTATGTATGAAGTCCTAAAATGCCTGAAACACAATGCGCGAAAACACAATAGGCATGTTCTTCAGTCCAAAAGGCATGACTGTATAGGAAAATATTCCCCATTCAATGGAAAAAGTCATATTTTCTTAGTCCTCGTTTACAATTCTAACCTGATGATATCCTGAGAATCCATCTATGAAAGAATAGATCTTGCACCCAAAAAATCCTTCCACAATCTCCTCAGTGAAGGGGGTTAGAAAAGGGTCAATGAAACATACCGCATTCAAATCCATGTAATCAACGCAAATCCTTATCACCCCATCCTTCTTAATGTTGATGACCATTCGACTTATCCATTTTGACTCCTCAACAACCTTAATGATGTCTGATGTGATCATCTTGTCAATCTCCTCCTTAAACTTGACGTGTAGATTCAGATTCATTCAATATGGTCTCTTCTGAATTAGGCACACACCCTCCTTCAGTTTGATCCACATCTCTCTTAAGGAGTTGTGAAATCCTTGAAGCTCAAGGTACCCGCATAGAAACAAATCCTAAAATTCACACAACAGATCAATAATAATTGAAATCTCCCTTTTTGACTAGTAATCCCCAATAGTAGCCTCCTTAAGTTCTGCATCTAAGACAATGTTAACCTTCTTCATTTTTATGGGTTCATGGTAGGTGCAATACGCACTTGCTCATCAGCACTATCCCTTACCTCATGCATACACAAAGTATAGTTAACATCTAAGTTCTCCACTTCTACACCATCGATCACATAGACCAACTTCCCTTTCTCATTTTCCATATATGCATGCTTAAGTTGTACCTCCTCTAATTATTCCTCATCAAAGCACGCTTCCATGCTTGGATCACCCAAAAAATATAGTACTATGTCCTCTGTCATGGCACTATCTCCCATAGTTAGAAACTTACCAACCTGTAGTGCCTCATTCACCGATGGTTTAGTACTCCGATAATCGGAAGCTTGAAGGAGATCAGTCATCAACTCCTGCCAGTTTCCTATCTGAGGATGCATCTTTGAATGAATGTACCATACACGTGTGCAACCTCATAAGTTGGAGTAAAGCTTATGCACCCATAAAGATGGAGTAAAGGATTCCACGCCTTCCATCTAGGCCTTCTCACATGCCTGGATGTGAAATGAGGTGGGTTCCTTCCCATGATAATCTTGTATAGCAGTAGGTGCATTGCTTCGGAGAAACCTAACAGAGAAAATTATTCTCACCTCGTGCCACTCTAGAAGGTTATTAGGATGGGTCACCCACCAATGTGCTGTGGTTCCAAGAAATGTATAGCTAAGTATACTTCTCCTTTTAATCTCACATCTCCTCTGGGTCTCCATTGCTCACAAGAAAACATCAGGGTTGGCTCCCCCAATTTTACTTGGCAACTCTTTTCCTCCTAGGAACCGGACTGAGATCACCTTTGTTACTCTCATCACAGATCCTCTTAACTGCCTTCCAACTAAATCATATGTCTCATGTGCCCAATTTTCACATGCCACACTTGTTGTATCACTTATAGATTGATCATCTTCCCACTAAATAATGTCTTCTTTTTTTTGTTACACAACCTTAGGGTCCCTAATAATGCACACATAGATTTTGTCTAGGTTTTCTTCTCCCAAGGGTTTAGTATAGGGTGATGAATTTCCATCTGTCAAAGGGATGATACCATGTCCCTCATTGTTCTCAAAAGTTATATATCCCTTATTGAAACGTAAGTCATCATTGTTCTTATAGCACTAGGGGTTCCCAAGTAACACTGGAAATTTGTTTTCCTCATAAAGTGTGAAGACTTCGAAGTCTCCAGTTAATTTCTCCTATTGGATAGTGATAGAAACATCCTTTAAAACACCAATGGGCATCACCTTTGTCTTGTTAGCCATATACAACACATTTGAAGGTGGTTGCAATGGGGGCCTTCCCATTTGATTCCATGTGTCCAAGGTGAGAAAATTAACTTCCATGCTCGTCTCAATTAGAATATTTCTCAAGATCCATCCATCAACCATGACATTCAAGGTAATTTCCTTATCATAGTCAATGTTGTGCTAGGGAAGGTTAGTGTGCAAGACTTTCCGCTCACGTTCTCCTCATGTGCACAGTACTTTGTCTTGTAGCCATTCTCATAGCAGAGGAATAATATTTTCTTGCCTCGGCATATTACATACCTCCCTAACATCATCCAGATCCTTTTGTGGAGCCTCAACACTCTTATTTTGCTCTAACTGCCATGATTGCTCCTTTAGGCAATAAATCTTTCCTTGTAGGATTCGAACCACATCCATGGTCTCCTGATAAAATTCCTTCTAATGAGCGGGGTTCAGATACTTCCCACGCACCACCTCTTCTCTTGTGACCAATGGTCTCTACTTTGGTACTTCCCTGGCTCACACAACCTCAACTCATGTTGTCACTAGTAGAGGTTTTGACTCTGACTCACGCACCACCCTTGGCATCTAATGCAAGTCATATTTCTTAATGCTTACCATCTTGGCGCCTTTTTCCTTCTGTTGTTGCTGGCTCATGTGTTAAAAAAAATCTGGGCACTCTTCATACTTATGCTTCTTTTGACACCAAGAGCACTGCAGCAGGTCAGGATAATCATACTTATAGTGCTTATCAGACCCACAATTGTAATAGGTTCCATGCGCGTACTCACTTCTTCCACCTCCATGAAAAACCTCTTCTATGACTCCCTCTATCTATGCACCCTTCATAATTACAACCCTCATCCTTAGAACTACTTGTAATACTAGTCTCGTACACACCAGTATCAATGACATCATGCATTTGGTCAATCAATCTATAATCCTTGGTGTCATGAGTAGTAGAGGTGCAGATTTTGCAATAACAAGACACATTCTTATGGATTGCGCACGGTAGAAATAGATACCTACTTGCATCATGATCTCCATGGAAAATCTCATAGTCCACCATTATGGTGTGAACCAACATTTGCAGGAAATTTTCCTTTATATGACCCTCTACTTCACAATCCGTACACCATAACCTGCTATGAGTCTCATGAGCCGAGTTTGCAGACAATTTCTCTAGTTGTTTTGTCATCGTAGCAATTTGGGCTTCTAGGAATAGACTAATTCCTATATAAATGCTTCCTACTACCTCAGTGTGTAAGGAAGCCTCCAAGGCCTCACACAGATATGTTAAAGTCTTCTGTGAAAGTGCACTCTTGAATGATGTGATTAGTCTTCCAACGAACCACTGACCATGCTACAAAGGGTGAATCTCATAAGATAACTTGGATAGGAGAGTCTTAAAACATGCATCATACTCTCGCACATTCTTTGCAATTCCTTTCTGAATCTCCTTCAATGTGATGATGTTTTTTTGTTCAAACTTAGGTATGTGGAACTTTTTCAAAAATACATTACTTATAGCAATGTAATCCACCATTTTCTGGTGTGGGTCATACTTTCTATACAAGCTATGTGCACACCCTTACAATGTGGTTGAAAAATGAATTACTTTCCACTCCGGGGTAGTGATTCCCTTCGTATTCTATAGTAAATCACACTTGTGCACATGTTCCAAGGCATCCTCAACACCCTTGTAATCATGTAAGTGGAGTGACATCTCATAAAACACTTGTTGATGGAGTTGTGGACCTTGTACGCCAAATCCAGGACCTTGATTCCCTCTGATGTTTCCTCTACCACCAGACCCAATATTTCCACTAGTGCCAATTCCTTCAAATCCACCAAATCCTCATGTCCTAGGTAAGGGGTCTAACACGATTGCACCCTATGAACCCAACGTTGTGCTAAACTATGCGCCGACAGTATTTGATACCAAACCACTCCTAGATGTGTTTACCACACCACTTCCAAATGTGATACTCAAACCTTGTGATCCCACACCTTACCCAAATGTTGTGCCAGAAAAATACCCCCAAACACAGGAAATGACTATGTAGCCATAGATGTACCAAATGAAAAGTTATACCTCCTAGGTTTTGCTCGACTACCAATACTGATACCAACTATATTTTCAAAACTTATCTCAGGAACTAGAAAAATAATCACAAGGGTTTAGTCGCCATGTGGGTTAGTATGCACACATACGTCTCTCCTCCTTTCTTCATATGATGATCTCTTTCTATAATCTTGGGGGGTTTCTCTTCAGCACTTGCTAAGATGGGGTAACTTAGACTACTCAGGTTCCAAGTCCTCCACATGAACCTCAAATCCTTCCCACAACGTCTACCTCCATAAATCCATCACTCATGTAGCTTCATGTTGTCTTCCCAGCTCCCTCTCTCAAGCTTCATTATACTTAAGCCACCTCTCCTCTCTCTATTTCCGCCGCAAGATCCATCATCCTCTACCACGCCAGCTTCCGCGCCCCGCACCTAACAGAAGTTTATAAATCCATGAGAAAGACTTCCAAACTCAAATTAATGACCAGGATCTTGATATCCAGTGGAATAACATGCAAGAACAATCCTCTAGGCTCCCTCAAGAATTCACACTTAGCAATCTCTGGGAAAGAATACATAGAAATAGCGTATTCCAAGGTATAACTAGTCATCACTCTACTCCACCAGTGATCAAAAACATGTGTCCAGGATAGATTGACATCATGCAACCACTGATATTTTTCCTGGGTCCAAACACGAGGTCTATAGTACCAACATGTCCTTAATGCATATGCTGAGAGCCATTCATACAACTCTACTGGGAAATAATAGAAGAATGCTTCATAGAGTTCGTGATACGGGTTCTCCTCAATCCATTTTCATTTATCAAACTCAGATCCATCACTAAACCTTTGAGAAAACTCATCCTCTATGCTTTTAAGCCAAGTCTAGATGTTATCCAAGGTCAAACTCCGTCATCAAACATCATTCTCACAAAAAATTCGAAAATAGGTCCCGGAAACAGAACCAAAATATAATCTTTGTTTACCTCTTTCTTCACCAATAAAACCCCAAACACGTCAGCACAACATTGAGACTGGTCTAGAAGCTCACCCAAGGCGCTCATAGGTGCTGAGCCCCTCTTTCATGTGAGCTTCATGAGAATTTTCTCCCTTAATAAGGGGATGTTTTCACAAAGAGAGAATGAACACACCCATTCTTGGAATCAAGATTAAGAACTAAATCCTAGTCTAATGCACCAGAACATGGAATAACATGATCATAATATAATACAAGTAGAACTAAATCATGATTAGCATTAAGAACACAGGTATTACACCCATGAACATAAAACAAAATGCACAGATTAAGATCCATCACATAAATGTTCAGAACCTTTCCATTATATTCATTCATCAAATTACAGTAGCTAATAGTACATCAAAAGAGTTCCATGGATGGAGATATTACATAGCTTTAGCATGCTCTCTATTATTGTTTCATTACAGAGCTTACAATT